>OZ005657.1:2814111-3414111 GCA_963930645.1 Salticus scenicus
GTTCGCGATTTACAAAATATTGGTGATGAGTCTTTCTCTAAATGTAATTCAGCTTTAACATTTTTAATTTCACCTACGTCATTTGTAAACAAATCTGGAAATTTATTCAGTAAATTATTTAAATTTTCCGAGATTTTTACTTTGTTTACCGGAACAGTTTGTAAATTGTTTGGGAATATATTAAATGTAGTTATCCAATCTCTACCTAGCAATAAAGGAAAATTGTCTTTTTTAACTAAATATAACTTAACATTCCTAGTTTTATTTTCGTAAGTTACATTTACTCTAACAAATCCCTCGGGCTGGAAAATTTCTCCAGTAGCTGTTTTTAATTGTACATCAGCAGAAAACATTTTATGTTCTGGAAATAATCTCCGAAAACGATTTATCAATACAGCGGAAATCTCTGATCCTGTATCGAGCTCCATTTCTGCTTTAGCACTATTTTCTCTCAAAACCCAAATTTTTATAGGTTTAGTGCCTTCAGATTGTAATGACAAAATGTCTACAGTATCAAGAACGTTTACACTTTTCTTTTGAGTAACATTGTTTTGTGCTTTCCGACACACCTTACTCAAATGACCACGTTTTTTACAAAAATTGCAAACTGCATTAATAAATTTACAAACATTTGCTAAATGAAAGCTATTTTCACAACGATAACAATGAGTTTTACTTTTATTTGCACTCGCAGTTTTGTTTACTTACGTTATTTTGAGAATAATTTTGTTTCGTTTTACTAGCATTAACAGAAACTTTATTCAAATTCAAATTCTTATTTTGTAATTCTACCATGTCATTTTCAGTACTTTGCATAGTTACGGCTTGTTCTACTGCTTTTTCAAACATTAAATCCTCAACCTGCGACATTAATTTGCTTTGAATTATTTCATTTTTTAATCCGCGTAAAAATTGTTCAAACAAATTTTCTGATAGCGAATCGCCCGTAAAAGCGCAATGTGTTGTAAATTTCTTTAAACGAACAATGAAATCTTGAACAGATACAGAATCCCCCTGAAAACATTTTCTAAATTTAATGCGTTCAGTAATTTTGTTAGGGGGTCTTACACAGATGTTTTGTTAAAACATCTACTAATTCAGTGTATGTTTTTGATTCAGGAAGATCTGGGAACAATAAATTTGTAAGTAAATTATATAATTTCGGTCCGATAAAAGTAATCAAAGCACTAAGTTTTTTTTCATCTTTTATGTCAAACAATATAAAATTTTGTTCCAATCTCCTGATATAAGTGTCAAAAGACTCAATGGCATCATTAAATTCTTTAAAACTTTGAAACATTTTTAATGAAAATATCTTACTTCTAATAATGAATACATGCAATCAAATAAAAGAACAGAAAGGAAAAAAAATAAATGTATAAATACCTTTTTCCCTCTCTTTCTCAAAAAAAAAAAAATCGCAGACTATTAAAGATGAGTAATTATCGATGGCGCCTTTCCTATTTCCGCCCCGACAGTAGACAAAGACTCACCAGCTGCTGTCTCCGATCGCTTTACTTTTCATTCCAATAAATAATTTTCTTTATGAAAGAGGTAGATTTTGAATGAACTGATATGTAGAACATATTCCGTTCTCTTTTTTATGAAGAACTGCAGATTGCATTTCTAATTATTTTGAGGTACACATTATTAAATGTTGAAGAGCAAAAATTTTTTTTGCTTTTTGTTCTTTTACTATCGTCGCCATTTTAGTATTTTTTGTTGGGCAGTTTGAAGATTTATAAGTACTCCATAACTATGATATGACGAGGCTTCTACATTTCAACAGATAGAATTTAATATATGACTAAGACAATTACAGTTGACATACACATGTTACACAAACGATTACATACTGAAGACTGATCTGTTTAAGCATTAATAAAAGTAAAGAGAAATGAACAGATCATTGATTGGATAAAACAGTTTACAGGTACATGTACGTGACGTCACATACCATAAGACGAATAGATTGAATCAGGAACACAATGGCGAAATACACCACAGTTACCCTACATTAAAATGTCTAGTTTCTACTAAAATAATAAATTATGATATAATATAAATAATAGGTAATTTCTAATTAAATTATTCTACTCTTCAATATTTGATCTTATCAGTTGGTTATTATAAACATCAACTTAATAGCAAAACATGTTTCTAATATTCCAAATAATGAAACCGTATTGCAAATAATGAAACACGCTTTATATTACTTATTTGAAAAAAATATAGAAATATTTGCTTTTCTCGTACTACCAGTGCAAAGCAAAAATAAATATTTTAATTGATAATATTAATTTTAAAAATACACAATAAGCTGGAAGCATTGCATTAAACTATTGTATGAGTATAATGTGTATAAAATTATGATATAGGTATTGAATATGATATGAGTATAATATATTATATACATTTATTGTGCATTCAGTGCTAAAGCTGAACATGCACAGCATCTGAAAGCTTCTATTTGACCGAAACTTCGGTATTCGACGCTTCATGCCATCACTACTTGTAACCACAGGAAACCAGACAAAATAAAATCAATTGAATAATGTATGTTCAATGCAAAAATTAATCTGTTAAATATAAAAAAAATTTCAAAAAATAACTTACTTTGATAACTGAAATCCTATTGAAACCGCTAGAAATTAACTAAATTCGTAAAGCACGTTTCCAACAGCGAATCGGGCGTCCATTTCGGAACTAGTAAATAAATAGCGTTGTGTTGCCATCGTTGTTTTTCAAATGCTACAAACTATGCCGCGGAAATTCTTTGAATTAAATTAGAAAAACAATAGCTCGAAAGAACAATCAATATTTGTATGAGAAATTTTAACCAATATTAATATATTGGTATGTATATATTGGCAGTATGTTGTATACGAACATCACCAATCGCTTTGTATTTCCAAGACCTTTCAAATAAGGTGTCACATGGTGGTGTCAACTGCAAAATCCTTTAGTTGCACTTTCCACCACCAGGGGGCACAGTGTGTTCTATAGGAACATCACCAACGGTCAAGAAATACCAAGGCCCTTAAAATAAGGTGCAACATTATAGGGCCCACTACAAAATCACTTAGTTCCACTTTTCACCATCAGGGAGCGCCCTATATTTTATACAAACATCCCCAATCAACATGAAATTTCAAGACCTTTATCAACAACCGCCTTGAATTTCCAAGACCTTTTAAATAAGGTGTCACATGGTGGTGTCAGCTGCAAAATCCTTTAGTTGCACTTTCCACCGCCAGGGGGCGCACTGTGTTCTGTACGAACATCACCAACGGTCAGGAAATACCAAGACCTTTAAAATAAGATGTAACATGATAGGGTCTGCAGCAAAATCACCTAGTTCCATTTTTCACCACCAGGGGTCGCACTATATTGTATGCAACAGAAAGTAATTTTTTTGTATTCGAATCTAGTCCCCATATGTACAATTTCTTCACCGTGAATTAATTTGAAGCTTAGTTAAGCTCGTAAACGTGTTTTTAACCCGTTTCCCAAACGGGTGGGAAACGGTTTCCCACCCGTTTCCCCCCGGGGTGGGGAACCGTTCGACTTTTTTTTATTTTTCTCTTCTCATGGCACATCTACAGACCAATACCTTTTTTTAGACACCTCAACCAAATTTTTATACCAAGTAGTTCTCTCAATATAGTGGAGAAAGACAAAAACATGTTTCAAATTAATATATAGATCAGTGAACATTTCTTTCTTTTTAAGTTAATTCGGGATTTCCAGACTTATTTATAGTTAAACAAATTAATCGGGCCCTAGACCCATAGTTTGGAAAATGGAAAAAAAAAAAAAAAAAAAAGAATGTTTTTAAACAGATTTTTTCCGTTTAAGAGAATTCTGTAAAGAAAAAGTATGGTTCCTATTTGAAAAAAATCAGTTTATGTTACATAGGCCCCTATGGAACCCGGGAGCACATCTATAATTCCGAATCTGGTAGATTATTTGAATTACGGAATGTTTGAAAACAACGTCATCAGTGAAATTGCTTTCTTTTTAACATAATTCTGGGCTTTCAGACCGTTAGTTGCACATAAGAATCGGGCCCCTGTCCCCCTTAGTTTAAGAAATAAAAAAAGGCATTATATGTTTTAGAACAGATTTTTCCGCTTAAAACGATTCTGTCAAGAAACAAAGCATGGTTTCCATTTGAAAAAATAGAGTTTGTGTTACATGAGGCCCCGGGGCCCCGCCTGTGATTCCAAGTCGGATAGATTATTTGCATGATAGAAACTTTTGAAATCAATGACATCACTGAAATTACTTTCCTTTTAACATAATTCTGGGCTTCCAGACCTTTAGTTGAACATAAGAATCGGGCCCCTGGCCTCTTAATTTAAGAAATAAAAAAGGCATTATATGTTTTAAAACAGATTTTTCCGCTTACAAAGATTTTGTAAAGAAAAAGTATGATTTCCATTTGAAAAAATCGAGTTTATGTTACGTGGGGCCCCTAGTGGCCCCGGGCCCCCACCTGTGATACCACATCGGATTGATTATTTGAATGCTCGAAACTTTTAAAATTAATGACATCAGTGAAATTGCTTTCCTTTTAACCCTTTATCTACTGACGGTACTTATAAGTACCACCCACTTCAAAATTACATAAAATAACCATTTTTACGAATATTCTGATGATATTTAGCAAGAACACTCTTTTAATTCCACTCTTCCAGGATACATGGCAGCACGGGTTCTAGCATGAGTATTTTATCGGGGAAGGCGAATAGTTTTAAAACTGAAATTTTGTTTTCAGCTGCCATTTTGATCGTATTGACAAGATTGTCATTTTTGTTCTGTAAAAGCAGTTAAAGTCAAAAGGTAAGTGCCTTATTTTACCATGTTTTTATTAACTTCGATTCTTGTGTGTTTGTCAGGGACAAATCTTGCAATCGATTTTTAACTACCTTCCCGACTAGCTAGACATTTGAAACTTTCACAGTAGCTCAGAACCCGGTGACAACACAATACTTCGAAGTCAGATTTTCGAATTTTCGAATAGTTTTCTTTTAATTAATTAAAATGTGAAAATGATAAGCTCCTAATAGCAATAAAAATAGCCATTAAAATATTAACTATAATTTAACTGATGCCAAAAAAAATTTACGAGTTCATTTTCTTTCGACCTAAAAATAAATACATTTAATTAAACGTGAGCGTTAAAAAATTGTTAAAAGTTAAATTATGCATTTGGCAAAAATTGACGTCGTTATCATTTTAAAGATTTTCTACACAATGATAAAGTGCTAATGTATTTCATGATGCAAATATATGTTGTTCGGAAAGTATTAATATTTTATTTTTAAAACCAACTTTTTTTTTTAAATTCAAATTTCCGGTAACTCTTTAACCAATCACATTAGAACGTCCATCTTTGGAATATCGATAACAAGAATTTTCTCGCCAAAAAAGTCGCCAAGGACAAAAAATTGTCAAATTTGGCGCCAAATCCATTACCTGCCTATTGGAGCTTTTTAATGCGTTTTAAAGAGAAGTTTCAGCTATTTAAAAACATGGTATATAATTTTTTTTTATCTTATAATTACACTGATGGAAAAAAAAAATCCCAACACCAGGAAGGAGCTGTGCTAGATAAACGAAATTTGGTAGGCGTGTTTATACATCTGAAAGATGACGTTGATTCAAATTTCGAGCTACGCGCATAAGTGTGGCGCTAGTAGCGACACTATGAACATGCAAATGAGGTTTGCTTTAAATAAGCGCTGTAAGGTTCGTGATCGTTATTTGCAGTTGAGATTTGACGTAGTGGTTAATGTTAGTCAAGGATGCCTCTAAGAAGACGAAGAAGCCATTATCAACAGCTCACTGAGTTTGAACGAGGTCGTGTAGTAGGGCAACGAGAAGGTGGGTTTTCTTTCCGCGATATTGCAGAAAGACTTGGCAGGAATGTATCCACTGTGCATGAGTGTTGGCAGCAGTGGTCAAGGGAAGGTACTGCCTCAAGAAGACCGGGTTCCGGGCGACCACGTGGCACTACTGAGAGGGAAGACCGCTGTGTTCGGCGTATGGCTGTGGCTAATCGTACTGCGTCTGCAGCTGAAATTCGAACTGCAGTTGGCACCACAGTGACACAACGAACTGTTACAAATCGGTTACTTCAACGACAGCTCCGAGCCAGACGCCCTGTAGCGTGCATTCCACTGACTCCAAACCACTGCCGTTTGCGACGTGAGTGGTGTTAAGCTAGAGCTCATTGGAGGACGGAGTGGAGATCTGTTGTGTTTTCTGATGAAAGCCGGTTCTGCCTTGGTCGCAGTGATAGCCGTGTGTTGGTTAGAAGGAGGCCAGGTGAACGCCTGCTAGCGACCTGTCTGCGGCCTAGACACACATGGCCTACTCCTGGAGTTATGGTTTGGGGAGCAATTTCGTATGACAGCAGGAGCACTCTCGTGGTTATCCCACGCACCCTGACTGCAAATTTGTACGTCAGTCTAGTGATACAACCTGTTGTGCTGCCATTCATGAACAGCATTCAAGGGGGTGTTTTCCAACAGGATAACGCTCGCCCTCATACCGCTGTTGTAACCCAACATGCTCTACAGAGTGTCGACATGTTGCCTTGGCCTGCTAGATCACCAGATCTTTCTCCAATCGAGCACGTATGGGACATCATTGGACGACAACTTCAGCGTCATCCACAACCAGCATTAACCGTCCCTGCATTGACCGCCCAAGTGCAACAGGCATGGAACTCCATCCCACAAACTGATATCTGACACCTGTACGACACAATGCATGCACGTTTGCATGCTTGCATTCAAAATTCTGGCGGTTACACCGGTTACTAATGTACCAATATTTCACATTTGAAAAGGCTCTTCTCGCCAATGGCTCTACCTGTGATCTTGAAACTTTAAACAATTAAATATGTTACCAAGACAAATGTATTGCTGAAATTTCATTACTGTACAATAATTTTTTCTTGGTGTTGGGATTTTTTTTTTCCATCAGTGTATTTTTTATGTGTTAGTTAAGACCTTAGAAAACGATTTCACTATTTATTTTAAGTAAACAGTGTATACAATTTATATTACAGTTGAATAAATTTGTAGCACTTATAAGTACCATCAGTACACTGGATGTTAGAGAAAGCACTTGGTGTATATTTTTCGTCAGTGTAGTTTGTTATTGTATTTCGTTGTTTTGTGGCGTCATTATTAAACTGTAATAAAGTTATGCTTTTTTGGCATTTTTTTTTAGTTTAACTTATTTATTTCGCTTTTTTATTTATTCTTTATTTAGTTTGTTAACGTTTTCAAAAATTTGAATCAGAGCTTGCCTTTTTTTTTTTTTTTTTTTTTTTTTTTGGCCACACAATTAAATGAAATATATAGTCTTCATTCAAAAATTAACAACACATTAATTTCTTTGTGTATAACTGAGATTTAACAATTATAGGAGGTTTTAAAGGTGCTATTATTTTTTTTCCTCCTTGGAAAAATGAAGCTCAGACTTCAAAAGGCTTTATATTTATTACAAATCTTACCATATGAAAGTTGTTATGCACTAACAGATGATTCTTCAGATGAAGAAGTCCCAGAAAATAATCTGCTAGAATTTTCGTCAAGATTCTGAAATAGACGATCAAGAGACTGAACAAGACCCAGGGTGCAGTAGTTCATGTTCAGAAAATACAGTATTTCCTACCCCAGGATGCAATAAATCGAGAGTGAATAGGAAATGAAAAAAAAAAGATGTCCAGACCGAAGTTCCCATTTTACCCATAAAAATCTGAGTTTATGGGTACCATATTTTAGCATTTGGTTACATATATAGCATATAAAGAATAGCGAGAAAACATAGTTTCTTTGGAATATAGACTTACATAACCAAAAGACTGCTTACAAAATCAAAAGCACAGCCAAAACGAAAAGGAAGACCCAAATTTAATGGTAGTGAGCAAGTTTTCTGTGCAAACAAGAGGAGGAAATGAACATGTCTGTTTGTAAAGATTATTCACTTAGAAAGTCGTGGATGCCATTGGCCAACATTTGTTTCGAATCGGAGTCGGTGTGAATTTTGTGCCTTAAAAAACATTCAGTTGAAGCCTCACTCAAAATGCACAAAGTGTAATGTATTTTTGTGTATTAAGGAAAAGAAAACTGTTTCTTTGACTATCATCAAATTTAAGTTTATGTGTAAGACCTGTTTTTATCTGTAATAAAAGTAAGTAAATTGTAAAAATTGTATAATTTTCAAAAATAAATTTTTTTGTGCTGTAACATGTTAGAGTTCTCTGGTTATTTAGCATTTTTAAGAGTTAAAACTGCGTTAAAAAAGTCATACGGTCTTTTTGAATTATGAGAACATTTTAGCCCTCCGTGTACTGACGGTACTTTAAAGTAACAATTTAATTAATTAACTCTAACGGATTAATTTTTCCAAAGATGAGTGTTTTATTTATGTATATCCCTTAATTTTCGATGTAGCGACTCAAGAAAACATATTGCACTAAAAAAATTGCAGTACATCATAATGCAGTAGATAAAGGGTTGAGATAATTCTGGGATTCCTGACCTTTAGTTGAGCAAAAGCATAAGGTCCTGGAGCCCCCAAATTTGAAAAATGAAGAAAAGGGGGCAATTCATGTTTTCTTTTATGGGGAATTTTTTTTACATTAACTTGATTCCGTGAAGAAAAAGAAATCCATTTGAAAAAAATGAATTCCAATTACGTGGGGCCCCGAGATTCCCTTATGATACCTTATCTGATAGATTATTTGAATGCACGAAACTTTTTAAATGAATGTGTTCAGCAAAATTGTTTTCTTTTCGAGGTACTTAGAAGTATCCAAATTTTTAAAACACACTAATTTTAAATTATAGTAAAAAGTAAAACTACATACTTTTTTGCAAAATTCGAATATATACAAACATTTTTGTGCATAAAAAATGCTCAAATTTTGTTAATAGACAATAAGCAGTAATTTTATGCAAAAAAGGTGTACAGTTTTTACAATACAGAATATGCATTTTTTTGCATGTACAAAAAAAATGTAAATATTTTGCACAAATAGTGCATTTTTTTTCGAAGTGTACAAAAATATTCACTTTTTATGCACAAATTATGCACAATCTATACTTTTTTGCAAAAAAGTTCAAACGATTTCTAGATGGATTAAGAGAAGCGGTCGCCCTAGAAAAACGAGCACACGTGATGATCATGTGATAAGAAGGATGGTCGTACGAGATCCAAGAACCACGTGCAATACGTTTACGCATTCTCTGGCTTCAAAAGGCACCAACGTCAGTTTGAGTACTATTTCAAGACGTTTGGCCAAAGATTTTGGGTTATCATCCCATAAACCTGCAAGGAAACTTTGACTTACTGCAAGTATGAAAAAGAAACGACTGACTTTCGCTAGACAATATTAGAATTGGACAGTACAGCAGTGAAGTAGGGTCTTATTTTCGGATGAGTCAAGTGTGCAGCAAATTTTCTGCACATGCTGCAAGTGTACGCTGCCCAAGGGAAAAAAGATATGATGAGAGATATACGATTTAAACTGTGAAACATCCTCCAAGTAAAATGATATGGGGTGCAATGTATGTGTCCGATACTGCTAGTCTGTATTTTGTGACACCTATAAAACAATATGAACGGAAAGCTGTATCTTAATTTGTTACGTGAGAAGTTGAAGCTTCACATGAGTGTTCATGTATGTCAAACGGCTGAGGTCACCCTACTCTCCTATGTTTATTACTCTAACTCAAACCATTAGGATTTGTCGCTACGGACTGGCAGCTCCATTCCAGTACAAGATTTGTCTGCTAAAAGTGGCAACAGCCAATAACTTGAAGAAAACCCGCCGGAGAGATCGGCAGAGAGTGAGTTGAGCAAGGGAAGAGAGAAGGCGAACTCTGTTTTGCAGCTGGATGCTGCCTGAGTTTATTAGTATTCTGATCTATTTAAAATAAAGATAATCTGATTTAGAGCCCCTCTGTTGTTAACCCCCCCCCCACCCTTATTCAATAAAATAATGTTTAATCTACTTAGTCTCGTCCTTCCTTTTCCATAAATTTGTTCGATTTTCATGCATAATGGGGCTCTATGTCACAGGGCGAAGATTGTCAAGAAACATCCGAGGGCACAGAAAATCAAAGTGCTTGACTGGCAGGCCAAGCAGCCCAGATTTGAATCGAATAAAGAATCTGTGGTGTATTGCGAAAAATAAAGTCGCTGAAAAGCAACTATCTACTGCTACGGCACTTGTTGAAGCAATAAAGCATGTCTGGTGCACAGACATTTCTAAAGCTTACTGCAAGTCTCTTAATTATAATATAAGTCTCTTATTTAAAGCATGCCTAAGAGGATTGCACAAGTTATTGAAAACAAAGAAGTTATTTCAAAGTACTGACTTTAATTACAGTAAATAACCATGTACAGTGTATTTTTTTTTTTTTTTTTTTAATGTAAAATATGTTATTTTTGCGGAATTCCATTAAATCTAATTTTTCTATGGGTGGTCTTAAATTTTGCAAATGACTGTATAGTAAATATATATATATATATATATATATATATTTACTGCGCATCCGTGAAAGATACAGAAATTTTTGTTACATAGGTTGTAAGCTAGATACAAAAATTACAAATTTTCTTTTTTAGTTACAAGCGTATAAGGGGTTTTTCCTATCATATTTTTATTTATTTACTATGGTTTGTGAGTTCATTAGTACTTTTTCACAAAAAGAGCTTTTGTAAAGTGGTTGAAATAATTAGATCTTCAAATTAAAAAAGTGGCATGTGAAAAAACCCTTATGAAATTTCAACTCTGGAAAATATCTAAAATCTAGCTCGTTCTTTTACTGACAATTTGCTTCATTCTTACTTTATTCAAATGAACTTTTTCTATCAACTGAAAAGTTTTCTATCTTTCGCACATGCGCTGTAAAAAAATATTTAATATAAATGCTCGAATCTCAACGAATATAACACGTGTGAATTTTGTTTCAGAATAATATTTCTTCAATGTTTTGTCAATTTTTCTGCAAGTTTTGTAAAATTTTATGGAAATCTAGCCTTGTTATAAGCAAAACACTTGCCAAAAATTTAATAATTTTTGAAAAAAATTATATCTGCCTAAATTATTGTGCAATTCTCATTAAAAAACATACACATACATATATATATATATATATATATATATATATATATATATATATATATATGTTATTATATATTGTATATATATATACATATATATATATATATATATATATATATATATATAATACAAATATTTTACATAGCATGTGAATCAGCGTGTTAAAGTTACAAGTCATTTCTAGCTTTTTTTTTCTAGCTTTTTATGATACAGGGTTATTCAAAATATATTTTCTTTTCTTCAATTTGTGGTTAGTCCATTAAGGGCCCTCTTCACTCAGCATTTCCTTTTCTAAAATCCAATGTTATCCTATGTAAAACTTTCTTTGCACTTAAAACAGTGACATATTAATTGATTGAGATGCGTTTTTTTTTATTGGATTACTCTCATTTCGTAAACTGACGCAGCTTTTGTAAATTTTATGAAAAAATAACAGTTGTTTTTTAAGAAAGCTGTTTTATTGCAATATTTGGGTTGATGCATTAAATGGCTTATAAAAAACTCTTTCAATTTTTTAAAACAGAATTTAAAAAGCTGCGTCAATCTCAAAGAGTTTAATTCAATGCGGAAAAAAATCCTGTATTTTAATAAAATTTTAAATCAATTAAATTTGCAAAGAAAGTCCAAAAATTTTACAAATTTGTGCCGATTTTCCTCTTTGACACACCCTTTATCTGGCTACGCCTCTCGTTCGTGGTTTCGAAGAAAAGATGTTTACATTTCTGTGGTGAAGCGTTGTGGTTTTTTATTGTTATTTATTTTTTTTTTTATTATTATTATTATTATTATAGATTTCACCTGTATTACGGATGTGAGTAACATAACAATTTAGAAGGCAATCGTTCAGAGACTTATTTATAGGACATATATGATCACATTTTATTTTAAATAGTTTTTCATTGCGCGTAATACTAATATTATATGAATACTTTGTACATAAATCTGATATTTTACTGATAATGCCACGATTGACAATATACAAAAATTTTTTTTTAACAAGTTATATAAAACTTTTTACTAAATTAAGCAGATTTTCAATAATAAATTTTATTTTAAAGTATATAATCTGGTGTGGCACCCACACGACTTTTTATTACCCTACATTTAAATTTTATAAAGAGAAATTCAGATTGAGGAATAAAATATCAAGTACTGTATAAAATTCTATAGTAAAAATAATTTAAGCTAGCTTTACGAATAATTTAATTTGACAAATAATTTTCTGTGGGAAGGGCTCTCAACCCACATTTGAAACTAATATCTACATTTCTATAGAATTCCCGACTAATATTAAATTTAAAATTATGTTCAACAATAACTTTCAATCACATTTATTGACAACTTTAATCCGTATCACTCGTTGAAACTTATCAATATTGATCAAACTGTTCAAGTATGAATTTCATATGAACTTTAAAATATAACGCTTGAGTTCCCTGCCGGTATTTAGTTTTTAAAGTTACACTGATAACAGACTCACAAAGAACAACTGTTAAAAACTTTGTTTAATTATTCACGGAATCTCAAAATACGTAGTTATTTAAAATAATCTGGTGTGTCACTCACACGACTTTCTCTTACCCTGAAATTTAATACTATAAATACAGGTTGCAGATTAATAGGTAAGATAACGAGTACTGTTATGTAAACCTATGTTAAACAATTCATATTAAGCTTCTGAAGAGTTTTATATGATAATTAGTTCTGTGTGAGAGGGGCGGTAGCCCCCCTCAACCCCCCGTTTCATTAATGCACCTACATTTATATAGAATTTTATTTGGTTATTAAAAAATAATTTATTAAAATTATTATTTAAAAAAATTGTCTTTTATGATAAGGCAGACGATTTCCATATTAGAGAAGTAGTATAACACCAAATATCCAAAAAAGTCCATTTTATTCTGAATTAAAAAAAAAAAAAAAAAAAAAAAAAAAAAAAGCTTTTTTTTCGTTAAAAGTAAAAAAATCGATAACTTTGTTTTAAATTATCGCAGATCCATGGTTCAACCATTCGTTTTAAAGGTATTGGCGAGCTCTTTTGAAAGATACCCACCATGAAAATTTACTCCCCTCGAGGGGGGACTTCCCCCCCAGGGGGGAGGCGAGGCTCCTACATACACAATTTTTTTCCCCAGTTAACTGTCTCTATTACAAAATATATATATTTGTTTCATTTGGTTTAGTGCAGTCTATAGACGTTAAACTCTATTTTCCTGCAATTTCCCCCATAGACGTAATGTATTAGAATTATCTTGATTGTCCCTGTACACGAACCATTTGCTTGATATTAACGAAAAGCTTAGTGTAGCATCCCTATATGATACACATTTAGAATACCAAGTTTGAACTTTCTGCCATAATTTGTTTTTGAGATATGCTGATAACAGACAGACACACAGACCATTTGCTAAAAACATGATTTTCGTATTCAGGGGACCTCAAAACGTGTAAATATAACAAAATCTCGCGTTCGAAAATTTGACCCAAAAACAATACTTTCTCTACCTTATGGGTAAGAGAAAGTAAAAAAACAAGACTTCAAATTAAACTAAATATTTTATTTACTCTTAGGTATGAAGAATAATTTACATTCCTGGGCAAAATAAGTTGTATTAATATTGAAGTCTAGGAATTGAGTGAAACAAATATTTTTAAGGACATAAGCAAGTTGATTTTATAACTGAAGAAACTAAAACTAATTAAAGTTTGCAAGAAATGGGAGTCAAGTGTTTTTGAAATTATTTATAAACGACGAAATCACACTATTATTTTCAAAGATTTTGCGCTCTTATTTTCGCGCCTAACATAAAAGCACAGCTGAAATTTTCAGTATGGTACCTGAACATGAACGCTGTTTCTATGCGTTCTTTTAGAATTACAGTAACTGGATATCAAGCTGTGTACCGATATTAATAAAATCAGACTTTTCTCTGTAAATTTATCAGGGGAAAAAAAAAAAAAGCGATATCTTCACGTTCCACACATCTTAAAATTCGAAAATTACTTCAGAAAATTTTGTCTGTGTGTGTGTCATCGTGTCTGTATATGTCTGTAACGCTATTATTGTCCGGGTATCACGTGAGAATGGCTGGATGGAATTCAACGGCGCTTGGCAGAAATTTAGGTCTTTACGCAACTAAAATCTGCCAACTTCTTCGAAATTCCCTCCCCAGTTATCGCCGGGATGGGGGGAAGAAAAGTCAAAAACATGTTTGTAAGCATAACACCGCTCCAAATTACTTCACTGTAAAGAAATTGAACTTATAAAGAATAGACATGAGTATAAATAAAATGTTATCTGCAATTTAGAAATTTTCGATTATTAACCCTTTCAGCCGCAGTGTTCCCGCTGATGGAACACCTAATTTTAATTCTCAAGTGCAAAAACTCATCCCGTAAATTTTTTAGCAAAAATTTACGTTTATAACATATTAGAAAAGGCCCCTTTTTTTTTTAACCTGAAAATTTAAAATTTCTTTTATTTAAATTTTGTTCGTAAATTCCGGTGGCGAGAAATTTCGCAATTTCCGAATTTTTTAAAGAACTCTACAAAAAAATGGAACAAAGATGTTAAAAAAAGCTACGAGACTTCCTTAGAAAATTTCCAAAAACACATTTTTTTCCCCCCTAATTTCCGATGTTTTTGTGAGGAGGGGGTTACGAAGGGTCAAAATCGAGACAACCCTTTTAGCGCTAAATTTTTCCTGAGAAATCTATGGAAGCTGCGGTCACGAATTTCGGTGCTCGGATTATATGTATCTATTCGACACCTAAAGTAATGGGATTTATTGGAATAAATAAAACATTGCGATTTAGGAAATTTCGATTTTTAAGGGAAAGGAAGAGGGAAATCAACTTTTGGCGGAAAATTGTTCAAATTCCAGATTTTTAGTAAATTTTAACAAAAATGGAAAAAAGATGTTGAAAACAGCCATGGGTCTTCTTTAAGACATTTTCAAAACACATTTTTTTTTTTTTTTTTTTTTTTTAAGGGGGGGGGGGGAATAGGTATGTGTTACAAAGGGCAAATTCGAGTCACCACTTTTAGCGCTAAATTTTTCCTGTGAAATTTATGAGAGCTGTGGTCAGGGTCAGAAAGTTTGATGCTTGGATTGCTTATATATGTATCCGACCCCTAAAGTAACGGAATTTATCGAAATCTCCCCCCTTTCACCCTGGGGGGTAGGAAGCAAAAAAAAAGAAGTTTGTAAGCATAACTCGGCCCCAAATTACTTCACGCTGAAGAAATTGCACATGAGGTAACAAGATTTGAGTATAAATAAAACATTATGTACGATTTTGTAATTCTTGACAGGAGGGAGGAAAGAAATCGTTTTTTGGGGGAAATTTTCAGAAATTCCGGATTTTTTAGTAGAGCTCTACTGAAATGGTACAAATGTATTGAAAAAAGCTATGTCTTATTTAGGATATATCCAAAAACACATTTTGTTTCTTTGTGTGTGTAAAATTTTCGATTTTTTTTTTTTTTGGGGGGGGGGGGGGAAGGGGGGGGCGTTACGACGGAGCTTATTCGAGACCCTCCCTTTTAGCGCTAAATTTGTCTTGGGAAATCCACGGGATTAATGGTCGCTAAATTTGGCGCGTAAATTTTTTATATGTATCCGACACTTATTGTAACGGGATTTTACAAAATTCCTCCTTTGCCCTACCACCCGGGGGGGGGACAAGAAACACGTGTAAAATCTCGTTTTTCCTTTTGAATTTGCTTTAAATTATCTTAGATTGGCGAATTTTGGTGTATGGATGTGGATCAAGTGTACGCATTATTTACTTTGGTGGGATTTCACATAATTTCGAACTTACCCGCTGGGGAAGCGATAAGAAGTGGGTAAGTCGCTGCCGAAGGCAGTGTGGACCCGGACTTCTCACGTTGCGAGCGGGAAAACCTCTACCGAACACATCGGAAAATGACAAATTTTATTATAAATAGACAGATAAATATATAGATAAACGAAGTGGTTGCAATAGGACGATTTAAAAAAAAATCATCCTAAACAGTTTTTTTTTCCCTAAAAAAAACCTGTTTTTTTGCCTACCCTTCGAAAAAAAGCATTTGGATGATATTGTGATCACTGACATACATACACATACATCATCATCATCATGAAAATAGTAAAAATGAACTCATGGGACCTCAAAACATGTAGATACGCCAACATCGCAAAGCCAGAATTTTGTCACGATTACAATGATTTCCTTACGTATGTATTTTCGGAAAGCAAAAAACTGCATGAAAGGTATGTGAATCATTTAATTTCATCATGCTTAATAACTAATTTTTAAAAGGTATATGTGTCTATGTGAGAGGAAATGACAATGCAGTTGTAAACAATGGAGGGAAAAAGTGGAGGATTGAAATTCAAGATATAAAATATACCTTTACATCCACCCTTAGAAAAATACAAATATTTCATTTATTAAATTTTGTAAATTTTGCTTATTCCATGTCTATTTTGAAAAATTCAAATTGATTATATAAACATATTAATAAAATATCTGGTGTGAAACAACAACACGACTTCCATTACAAACTATTACACATATTATATGCATATTTTGGAGATAATGTGATCACAAGATGTAAAAGTGACCTAAAGAAGTAGAAACCTAACATTTTTCTGGTAAGATAAACTTTATACACATGTAAAGACATATAAAACGAAGCGTACATAAAGCGAGGTAAAAAATAAGGAAAAATAATATATATATATATATATATATGTAGTAGAGTTATTTTTTGAAACACCAATTTTCGAGATCTACCTAAACTTCTGACCTACCTAAACAGGGTAGCAGTTAATTTTCCTCTAATAATTATGTGATACATAAGAAAGAAATGGATTTATATAACAATTTTCAAGAAAATCGTTAAAGCCGTTTTTGAGATACCAAATTTTACCAAAACTCAATCATTGACAGGAAAACAATAATTACATACAAAAGCATATTTAAAAGTGAGTTAATATGGCGACTTTGAAAAAAATTCCGTACAGCTGGTTTTAAAGGAACGCACTTCCGAGACCTGAAATTGAGCTATTTATACAGACCGCCTGTCAATTTTTCTGAACTAACCAGCTATATCATTCGAAAGGACATCTAATAGAGTGTTTATGTAACAAATTTGAAGAAAATCGTTAGAGCCGTTTTTGAGATAAGGACTTACGGTCCCACTTCCGGTTTTCAATTTTCTCCAAAATATGGAAAATTCATTTGTACACCAGACTTTTTTCAATTCTAAAGTTTCGTAGTTCTATCTTTATTAGTTTCCGATACATAATAGCCAGAAGATCCCCCCCCCCCCACACACACACACACTGGTCAATTGCCAAAAGCCACTTTTTTGGACTCAGAGGACCTTAAAACGTGTAAATCAGGTGAAATCTCGATATCGAATTTTCAGACCGAATACAAATACTTCCATTACATACTGTAGTAGGGTAATGGAAGTAATTTTTTTTTTTTTTTTTTTTTTTTTTAATAAATTGAAAGAATAAAGATAGCTTTTAATTTACTACTCGCAAATAATTAATAGTGAATAAAAGTGGACGAAATGGTATTTTATCTGGGACGGTTTTAACCAGGTTTTTTCGATTATGGAAAAAAACCGAACAACCCTGTATCAACATAACTTAAATAACTTCAGGAAATTCAAATTTGGTATTTTGAAATTGATATGTGGCTGCTACTTGTAAAGTTGATCAAGACTGGCAAGTTTCAAGACACATTAATAAGAGTCTTGTATGTTATTTATTTTTACTTCCATTACCCGACTACCATAGGTAACGGAAGTATTGTATTTGATCCAAAAATTCGATATCGAGATTTCACCTGATTTACATGTTTTAAGGTATCCTGAGTTCAAAAAAGTGGTTTTTAGCAAGTGGTCTGTTCGTGTATGTATGTATGTGGAGAATATTCTAGCTATTATATGTCGGAAACCAATAAAGACAGAACTACGAAACTTTAGAATTGAAACAGTTCTGGTGTACAGATAAATTTTTCAAATTTTGGTAAAAATTGGAAAATCGGAAGTGGGACATCTGAAACCGGAAGTGAGGCCATAAGTACATATCTCAAAAAAGCTCTAACGATTTTCTTTAAAATTGCTGTATAAACACTCTATTAGATATCCTTTCGAAGGATATAGTTGGTTAGTTCAGGAAAATTGATAGGCGTCCTGTACAAATAGCTGAATTTCAGGTCCTGCAAATGCTTCCTGTCAGAACGGCTGTATTATTTTTTTTTCAAACTTGCCATATTGACCCTCTTTTAAATATCCTTTTACATATAATTGTTGTTTTCTGGCCAACAATTAATTTTGTCAAGCTTTGGTAAAAATCGGTATCTCAAAAACGGCTCTAACGATTTTCTTGAAAATTGTTACATAAACCCATTTTAGATATCCTTTCTCATGCTTTACTTGGTTACCATAGGAAAATTAATAGTCATCCTGATCAGACAGATCAGTTTTACACCTCGAAACTTGGTGTTTCAAATAAATAAATAAACTCTACCAATTTTCTTCCCCTTTCTTTTTCTTAAAAAAAAAAAAAAAAAAAAAAATCGCTATGCAAACTCTGTTTTATGTTTTTACACGTGTATTAATTTTCCCTTACCGGAAAATTTTTAGGTGTCTACTTCATTAGGACAATATCATGTCTTCTGATAACATTATCTTCAAAAATTGCATATAATACGTGTAATAGTGGGTAATGGAAGTCGTGTGGTTTCACACCAGATTTTTAAATAAATGTAGGCACTATAATTCAACGCTATTTATATATTATACTACTTATAAAAAATTTGACTTGTATAAAGAAACACGTATATAAATAACAACACAAGTACACTTTCTTTAGAAAACAGAGCACGAGGACTTGTGCGACCGCACCTGTCCGTGATCTTCGAAATACGATCTCGAAAGTCACGACCTGTCGCACACCCTGACCCTGTCCAGCTCTGCCTTCAGTAGTCTGAGCTCCAGAGTGCAGATAACCCATCTCTATATTAGTCCAGTGAAAATAGGAAAAATAGAAGAAAAAAATCGTGTAGTTTTGAAATTTTGCATACTCATAGCCGAGAGGGTCCTGAACAACATACTAAAAGTCCCCGCCCGTGGGGGGTGAGCGGGGGGCATTTAAGGGGGGCAATTTTCAGTTTTTATTAAATATCTTAAAAACTATCGCATTTAGAGAAAAAATGTCAATTACAAAATTAATCTACGTAAAATTTAATACAAAAATGTATATTACATTTTGTTTGTACGATCATTAGTTTAGAAGATATAGGGATGAAATAACACATTTTCTTGAAAAATTCTTTTTTGCAATAGTAAAATCAACTAAAGTGTGCAATTAAAAGGGTTCTTGTCAAATATTTTCTAATGTAAAAAACAAATATATACATAGGGAATATGCAAGGATAATATAGCATGTTTTGTAAGTTTTAAATAATTTTAAGGCTAGCAGGTGCAAGTGGCGGTTTGAGTAAAAATATAGATAACGAAGACCCAAAACCGATCAACATTTAAAAAAAAAAAAAAAAAAAAAAAAAAAAAAATCGTATAGCTTAGAAATTGAGCACAGTTATAAAGTTAAGTGCCCTGAATAACATACTAAAAGTCTCTAGCCATGAGGGGGGCATTTAAAGAGGGCACATTTCAGTTTTTATTAAGTATCTTGAAAACTATCGCATTTAAAGAAAAAAAAAATCTCAATTGCAAAATTAATCTACATGAAATTTCCTAAAAAAATTGTATATTCTATTTTTTTTGTATGATCAATAGTTTAGAAGATATAGGGGAACGAAATAACACATTTTCTTGAAAAATTCTTTTTTTTTTTTTTTTTTTTTTTTTTGCAATAGTAAAGTCAACTAAATTGTGGAATTAAAAGGGTTCTGATAAAATATTTTCTAATGTACAAAACAAATATATGCATAGGGAATATGTAAGGATAATACAGCATGTTTTGTACGTTTTAAATAATTTAAAGGTTAGTAGGCGCAAGTGGTGTTTAGGTAAAAATCCAGATAACGAAGACCCAAAACCGATCAACATTTAAAAAAAATCTTACAGCTTTGAGATTTTTTTTCTCTAAATGCGATAGTTTTCAAGATACTTAATAAAAATTGAAATGTGCCCCCTTTAAATGCCCCTCCCCCCATGGTTAGGGATTTTTAGTATGTTATTCAGGGCACTTAACTTTATAACTGTGCTCAATTTCTAAGCTACACGATTTTTTTTTCTATGTAGTTATTTTCTTTTAGTATGTTGTTCAGGACCCTCTCGGCTATGAGTGTGCAAAACTTCAAAACTACACGATTTTTTTTTCTATTTTTCCTATTTTGACTGGACTTATCCAGATTTTTACTCAAACCCCCACTTGCGCCTACTAGCCTTAAAATTATTTAAAACTTACAAAACATGCTGTATTATCCTTGCATATTCCCTATGTATATATTTGTTTTTTACATTAGAAAATAGTTGACAAGAACCCTTTTAATTGCACACTTTAGTTGATTTTACTATTGCAAAAAAGAATTTTCAAGAAAATGTGTTATTTCATCTCCCTATATCTTCTAAACTAATGATCGTACAAACAAAATGTAATATACATTTTTGTAGGAAATTTTACGTAGATTAATTTTGTAATTGACATTTTTTCTCTAAATGCGATAGTTTTTAAGATATTTAATAAAAACCGAAAATTGCCCCCTTAAATGCCCCCCCCCTGCCCCCCGCTCACCCCCCACGGGCGGGGACTTTTAGTATGTTGTTCAGGACCCTCTCGGCTATGAGTGTGCAAAACTTCAAAACTACACGATTTTTTTTTCTATTTTTCCTATTTTGACTGGACTTATCCAGATTTTTACTCAAACCCCCACTTGCGCCTACTAGCCTTAAAATTATTTAAAACTTACAAAACATGCTGTATTATCCTTGCATATTCCCTATGTATATATTTGTTTTTTACATTAGAAAATAGTTGACAAGAACCCTTTTAATTGCACACTTTAGTTGATTTTACTATTGCAAAAAAGAATTTTCAAGAAAATATTTCATCTCCCTATATCTTCTAAACTAATGATCGTACAAACAAAATGTAATATACATTTTTGTAGGAAATTTTACGTAGATTAATTTTGTAATTGACATTTTTTCTCTAAATGCGATAGTTTTTAAGATATTTAATAAAAACTGAAGATTGCCCTTTTAAATGCCCCCCCCCCCGCCCCCCGCTCACCCCCCACGGGCGGGGACTTTTAGTATGTTGTTCAGGACCCTCTCGGCTATGAGTATGTAAAATTTCAAAACTACACGATTTTTTTCCTCTATTCGTCAAATTTTGGCCTTCGTTGCCTGGACTAGATATCAGTAATGTTATAATGTTATATATCTTTGTTATATTTTAGTTAAATTAATTATATCAAGCTGCAAGTTTAATTATAAAGAATATTTACTTTTTTTTAATTTCATTGTTACAGAATTCGCCGATACAACTACTGAAAGCCTAAAACGGGCTGAATATAGAATAAAATACTTCGTCGGGTCGGGCTACGTTATTAAAATACATATAAATAGATAAGAATAAATGTAGAAAGTTGTTTGATGTCAGGTGAAAATGACAAAGAAAAAAAAAAAAAAGTAACACAAAAATAAGAAAAGAAAGAAATAGTCAAAACAAAACAAAGCTTGAGCGAAACCGCAAGTAAGGAGGTAGCTGGTTTTTGATTTATTCATCCAAAAAGTCAACGATTCGTCAGTGAGTCAGTCAATCTTCTCAAATTAGTTAACACCTCCTGTCAAAACCACGTGGGACACTTTTTATCTGTTTTCAGCCGACTTCGGAATTTTTTCCAAGTGAAGAGGGCCGTTAATTGTACTCTGGACTAAATCGATAGTGAAAAAAGTGAGTTTTTAAACGTTTTTTTGTATGACTTAAAGTTCAAGGTCATTTCGTCTAGTAATTTAATATTTTATATTAAAAAAAAAAAAAAAAACATTTAATATATTCAGCAATGAATATTTGGGAAATGAAGAACAAAATTCTTTATTCATGAAAGTTAAATGAGCCGATATTAAAATTTCAAATAACATTAACTGTACATACTTTTGTGCCCTTAATTTGTACAGATAACTGATTATTAAATTATTTGAACTACTTTAACTAAAATAAGAGAGAAATAACTTGACTGTCATAGCTTATATTCATTTGAGCCCAATTACAAATTTTTAAGGTTTGTTTTTGTGTCAGGAGAATTCCTGAATTTTAAATATACGAATTCGAGTATTTTGTTAACTCTAAGAACTGAATTTTTATGGATTTTGAGGTTATCTTGAGCGAAATAAATTTCTTTTTAGAAGAATATAATAATTAAATATGCAAAGGAAACCATTAATCTTGGTGCTTTTTTGTGACCTTTGAGTTGAAAATGATCGTGACATGTTAATTATTTGTTCTAATCATGATTTTCCCTTAAATACGAATTAACCTGAGAAAACAAATGTATACAATAAATTAAAATGAGTAATTTTTTTAAAGAATTAAATGCAAGCTCATGAAATATTTATTATCATTTACACTGCAATAAGAGGTATTAAAGAATCAAATCATGCAAAATAAATCGAACACGATAAAGTTGTCAGAGAAAAAATCATCAAACATTATCTTATTTTGTTATTCTTAACCAGTTTTTAATATTTTTCTTTGATACACTTAAACAGATAGCACAAGTTCCACATACATCCATTGAAATTTTATGTAAACAGTTTTTAGAAATAAGGGGTATTATAATAAGTAATATATAACATTAAAATAGATGCAGCAAGAGTGAGTTTCTCGATTTGGTGTATGTAGATCCAAGTATTTACCATAGTATTTACGATAAAATACACAAATGATTAACTTTTGGCAACCAGTGTTTAGTCGGTGCAACGCTTTGCAACGGAGCATCCGAATCGTAAATAAAACAGCGGGTATTAAAATGCTAGGGTATAACGTCCGTTGAATGCGGTTTAGACGATTTATGGAGATTTACCAATACTTCGCAGACGTGTATGCAAAAGGTATAAACAGATATAGCCCTTTAAGAGAGGACGTGCATCTATAATAATAAAGGAAGATGTCTGCCTGTCTGTCTGATCATCTATACGTTCAGCCCCTATTGAACGCAGAACTACAAAATTTGACATACATGTGCTCAGAAGCCTGTCCGAGTGCATAGTGAAAAAAGAATTTAAAAATTTTATTAGTTCCGGAGATAGTAATTAAAACGTCGACCAATGTCTAATTAAAAAGCGAGCCGGTTGTATTTTTCGCCCTCCAAGTAGAATTTAAAAATTTTATTAGTTCCGGAGATAGTAATTAAAACGTCGACCAATGTCTAATTAAAAAGCGAGCCGGTTGTATTTTTCGCCCTCCAAGTAGAATTCAGCCCGTTCCTCAAAAGAAGAAATACGGAGAGAAAATTTCGCACGTTTTTGTAAAGCCATCCCAGCTTAGCGGTCGCAGATATTGAAAATACAACTGTACCACGAGAAAGAGCATTTATTACCAATTCTTACGGTACAATTTTTTTTTTTTTTTTTTTTTTTTTTTTTTTTTTTTTTTTTTAAATACGGTATTTTTATATTTTTAAAAAAAGTTTCATAAAGGGTCCAAAATTTCTCATTTTCTCGATCGTCATTTTGTAATCGCTCTGTACGGCAGAGTAACTGTTCCATTTCTTAACAACGGGTGTATTTAAAAAGGCCATTTAATCCTCTTTCGAACCATATAAACATTTTAACAAAATATGGATTAGCGATCCACATTTTTAGATTTTATGAAACATCGATTTTTTCACAAAACATTTTATAACTCAAAACCTTTTGAGATACATCTTTTTTTTTTTCTTTTTTTTTTTTTTTTTTTTTTTTGTACATAGACCTCGATTAGACGAATCATATTTCAAAAGATTGAGATATTTTTTTCAAAAACTAAATCCGTTATAAATTTTTAAATTTTCTGCATGCTTGCAGTTTTTGATGACATTCTGAATCCGCGTTTGCGTTCGAACAACAGTGGAAACTCTCCTTTAAGTTCGCAGACGATATTTCGAAAGTAGAACGAAAGAGAAAGATATTTTTTGATTGAGGTTACACGTTTTTGGACTGCTATTAAAAATTGGAAATTTCAAAATAATTCAATTTTCCTTTGTCGCACACGAAACTTACTACACAGAGTTATTCATCAAAAGATAAAGTTGTAGTTCAAATTTCATCGATTTCGGAGAATAAAAAAAAATGTGCATTTTAATTGCAAATTAAATTTTATTCTAATACGCGTATTTCAAATTCTAATTATGATTAAATTATTTTTAATTAATACATCATTCAAAGGATATTTTAAAAGTATTTTATATTATCGAAAGAGGAATTCGAGATTTCACCTTATTTACACGTTTTGAGGTCTCCTGATTAGGTTTTCTTTTGTATGTCAGCTACTAATTAAAATAATTTCATAAGTAACACATCATTTGAAAGCTTTGTTGATTTAGAATCGAACAGTAGATTACAGAAATTTCTACAGCCAGATGGTGCTGTAATGTTTTAAAATTTCAATATTTTAAATTCTAATGAGTGAGGAAGGTGTTGTGAGTTCTAAAACGGCTATAAGGCGCCTCAGGCGCAACCAAACGGGACTTTGCCAAAGTCAGCAATTTGAAAGTTCATAACCTGGTGAGCGAACAGGCTGTTTCAGATATTGAAAGTGGAAGAGGGCGCCGCAGGCGCTACCGAGCGGGAATTTACTGCGATTAAATTTTTCAATAAAGCTATTTTCACTATATGTCAATAAGCTGTTGTAAGACCTGAAACGGGAAAAAGGCGCCGCAGGCGCCACCGAGCGGGAGTTTCGTAAAGTCGGATTTTTCAACGATCGCGAACCAGCTGGTCGCCGAAGGCGGCTAGTTCGGAATAAAGGAGAAAAAATGGTCGATTTTTAGGATTGTTAAATATTTGGGTCGGGTTTAGGGTTTCACTCTCTTAATGCTTTGCACATTAAGTCTCTTGAGACTAGAACCTACAGTTTAAAGTTGATTTCAAACCACTACGTTCAATTATGCCTTAATTAAACCCGTTATTCACTCAGAATGCTTCCATTCGACGCAGTAAGGGTTGAAACATAGTCGTGAAGAAGGTTGTTGATAACCGAAAGCGATAACATAATTAAAAGACTAAGTTATCGTTCAATTGACACTGACAGGATCTAATGCGTCCTTATCAACTATAACACGTGTAACAAGAACCAGCCAAAGGAGCTTTTAGGTCTAAATTTAGGAGGATTTTAAGCCGATTACCTATTTTATTATATGAATAGTTAGACCAATTTAAATAAAAAATGATACGAATTAGCTCCAAAATTTCAGTATAACGTCTATCAAATATGACAACAATGTGCATGCAGGCCCCCACGGTCATTGTTGCATAATGTTAAATATAAGCTCCACCTGTGTGCGTTATTGCTGAAAGTTACTTAATTTTAGAATCATTGGCGTCATTTTCAAGCGCACATACAGAAACAGTTTTGCACACGAATTCCGATTGGGGTAAGTTTTACATACTTCAAAGTATGAGCAAACAATTAATCATCAGCAAACGATATGCGCAATTCCCCCCCCCCTCCCCCCTACTGCAAAAATCTCCAGAGTAACACGGTATTTTAAGGTGTAAGCTGCATTTTTATTTTTTTATAGATTTACAATCCAATGTTCCCCCCTAATACTTTTACATCTTTGAAAATGTACGCAATCGATTCACCACCCTCGAAAACATAAAAACTCGGTTTCTATAACCTTCTAACTTTATTTTTAAAGTTGCAAATATATTCTCCTTCTCCCCTAACAATTTTACAGCTTTAAAAATAGGAGCAATCAATTCCTCACTCCCGAAACCTAATACCATGGCTTTCATTTAAAACTGTCTGCTCGTGGATTTCAATAATTTTAAATCATTTGCGGTTCATTTTGCTTTATTTCCACTGATCAGATTGAGGATTTCAATAGCTTTAAAACTTCGCCAGAGAACGCAGATCATAAAAAAAAAGAAGTGTGTAAATGAGTTTAGTATTTTTTTAGTCTCTAACGGATACACATACGGAATTTTCCTTATATACGTTCGCAAGACCAATATTTAAAGAGTAAACACAGAAGTCAAAGTTTCAGGAAAACCTTGTACATAACTTACCTTTTCATTTCAGTTAAAACATATATTTTTTTTTATGTAAAATAATAGTAATATCAATAATGCATACAAAATATGTTTCATTGTTCATGCTGATTTATTGTAAGTTATAAATTTGTAAAAATAATTCTCCGATAGAATTCCAATCTTATAATATAAAACAAAATCACAACAAGAAACACGAGAATAGAATAAAATCACAAAGAGTTGATGTTTTGAATAATGTAAACAGAAAAAGCACTATTTATTGTCTCATAATTTGCAAGTACTTTTGCTTTATTCATAAGCGATTTTTCATCGCTGAAGGAAAGTTGAAGTGAGTAAATCCTAAACATAGAATCTTGCATAAATATTTTAAACTTAACGTATTTATAATTTTTTTTTTTTTTTTTTTTTTTTTTTTTATCAACATAAGATCTACAAAAGTTAATATCAATTTGAATGTGAAAAGAAATATTATAAATTTTCTTAGCTTGACATTTCTATTTTGTACCAATGCATATCTTTTTCGCTTTGAAATGAAAATCTATCGAGAAATTGAGTTCGGGCTCTAGTTTGAATTTCTTCAAGCTTATTTAGCAGGAAATAGTCAGTGACAGCCTAAGCTACGAAATTGAAACTGACAAACTTCTTTACAATGCTTGCCGCTCGAAAGAAAATTACAAATAATATTTACTAGAGCATATTTTCAAACGAAATATTGAACTCGATAATATGCCACGTATATTAGGATTTCAAATGAAGCTAAAGGAGAAAATGCAATTTTATTGATATTATTTGCATGAAAATAAAACGGAAAACTCAAATTGTTTTCCATTCCAGTTGTCATATACATTACAAAAGGTATTATTATTATGATTTGAATAAACTTAGCTTTCTTATTATTGTTGGAATAGAGAAAATTTATTGTTTGAAAGTAGAAAAAGGAATTGCTCTTTTTATGTTTGATTCTTTATAAAATAAGTATGTAATATTTTCTAGTTTTTTTTTTTTTTTTTTTTTAAGAACTTCAAAATTAAGGAATAAATTTTCAGTTTATCTATGCAGAAATAGTAATGTATTTTACAAATAATGTGAAAGGAAGTTAACATAATTTATTTATAGATATCTTAAATGAAATATCTAATACTTTACGGTGTATAATTATTATATATTGTAGATACTAATAAATTTGTTTAATATAGTTTGATTGCATACGAATGTATTTTAATTTACAGTTTTGTTATAAGTTTTAAAATGTCATTTTTTAGCGATTTATTAGTTTTTGTTAAAAGAATTAAAATAAATAACTAATGTCAACACATACTGAAATTATTCATACCAGGAACATCAAATAATTATATTGCTGTAAGAAACATAACGCATTGCTTACAATTAGAAATGTACATGTGAAAATATGCATGAATGAGGAATGTTTGGTAAAAATTTCATTAGTTTCATATTTTTTTTATGTATATTTCAAAGAACAGAAAAAATAAGATATTTTAAACAGTTAGTGCGTACAAAATGGTCTTTTATGGAAAATCGTAAAAGAAGAAATGAAGTTAGAATATTGAAACCATTAAAACGTTTTACAGGCATAATTTTAATTATTTCATTATAATAAGAATAATGGGAAAGCTGTAGAAAAAGCGCCAAATGACAGACAATGCTAATAAAACAAGCATTACATACAGTTTTGTTTCAAGGTTGTATTAAAAAAAAAAAAAAAAAAAAAAATGCGGAGCAGTCTTTGGGGACTGCCGATAGAAGTGAAAACTAAGTAACTTGTGAATTGTATCGTCGAGCTATTAGATTATTATTTTTGAATTATTTTTGGTTTGTAAAGAAGTGTTAATGACCAATTTAAACTTTAATCACTTAAACTTTAAATTTATACTGAAAGCAAAAAGAAGACTGTACCAATCTGTAAAAAACATGTGCTTGTACTTTGTGAACGATGTATATACTGTGGAAAAATACATACATACATAGAGTATAGAACTAGAAAGAGACAGATGCCAGTAGCCAGTATACTACTCGTATTAGTATACAATTATACACATATATATATATATATATATATATGTATGTATATGAGGCATGCCGCGCCGTGCGCTACATATATGGATATATATGTAGAGAGATATACTCTTTGTATATACATATAATGTATAGTAATAACGCACGGAGGTATATCTATGTACATATATACACAGTATACATATACCTCATGGAAAGCGTTCGGTGACGATGACGCAAGTTCCATGATTTTTGTTCACCCAAAAGTGCTCAACGCACCTAAAGAAGTTTTCACTTCAAATGGAAAGCGTTCGGTGACAATGTCGCGACTTCCATGATTTTTGTTTACCCAAAATTGCTCAACGCGCCTAAAGAAGTTTTCACTTCAAAAAAAAAAAATAAATAAATAAAAAAAATAAGTGTCCATCATGTGCAAGAGGGGGGACTCTCCTAGCAGTACGATGTCTTAAGAAAATTGGTATATTTTTATTTTAGTAAAAATTAACCGACGCAATGACGCTCATGAAATTTTGTGAAAATCAATACTATGCTGACACATAAATCAAACTATTGTTAATCGTTTGTATAAGTGTGAGCTAAAATCATGAAAATTAGTTGTGTGTTCTTCACTCTAGAGACGTAACCGTAACACAGGTTTTCAATGGTAACGTCTACATAGCAATTGAGCTAATGATAAAACGGCTGGTCTATAATTTTCTTTTCAGACGAGAGTAGATTCTATCCTCTGATAGACTGAAACCGGTAAACGTAAACCGGTATCGTACGATTTTGGCAAGTCTTATTATAAAAATACTCTAGAAAGAGGTCTATGTGCGACATGTATAGTTGTTCGGGCAGGCATCATGTTCAATGGTCGAACGGTCATCATTGTGCTACATCAAGTGATCAAGGCTAGTCAAAATGCATTGACGACGTTATTCTCTCACATTTCCGATATTACCGAGATGTTGCCTTTTTATGGAGGATAACGTAACTTATCACATATATGCTGTAAAAGACAGTTTTGACACTGAACACATCCATCGCATAGCTTGCCTAATGCGTTCTTTTGACAAAAATCTCACTGAGTATGTGTAGGATACTTTGGGAAAAAGTACTGTTAGCCGAAATTTCTTACACTACCATGAAATATGTGTACTAAGAGAGGAGGGTTGATTGATTGATTGATTGATTGTAGGATTTAAGGCCGATTGACTCCTGATGTGTCCTAGGCCTAGAGGGGGAATGCCCTCCGTGGGGGTCTTTCTAAGGGGTCCTAGTCCGTATTTACGCAAGTTTCGGAGGAAACCACGGAAAACTCCGAACGGCTAGGTCGATGAGCGCGACCTGGGATCGAACCCGGCACCTCCCATCTACCAGCTTTGAGCGCAGAACCGCTCGGCCGCTGGTGGGCCCTAAGAGAGGAGGGAAACAGCTTGTAAATCGCAATGATCTTAGCAATGGCGCTCCATCGCAAAACTTTTCTTCTCTTTATAATATGGCCACATAACTCACTGACATGACGCTTCTGTTTGATGATAGTAGTCTGCTTTGTATATCAATGTATTTGTATTTTATGACTTCTTCTGGAAACTGGTATTCTATTATTTCATGATAAATATTACCAGTGTTATTACTTACCTCTTTGTCTACAGCCATACGAAGATTTTTATGTATATATACCCATTCCTTTTTTGACCATAACTTTCGTACAATAGGAACTCCTACTATAGCATTATCAAATAGGAGCATTTTTATTAAATAATTTTTAACTGAGCATGCGAAAGAAACGCAAAAGAACTCTTTTGCATAATTTTCTTTTACTCATATCTTATAAGATATTTAATACTTTTACATTCTGATTGAAGTATGTCGTATCTGAAGTTTTCAAAAATGACTTTGTTTTGGATTTAAATCCCTGCATATTATAAAGAAAAAGGACGAAACAATTTTGATGTTGTTAAAGAATCCTTTATATCTCCATGAGTATATGTGCTATTCTCGTATAAATTCATATCGATAATGAAAAAATGGCTCATAATCATATACTAGAACTACAAGTTATTAATCTAATTTTTTACAAGGTGATTCCAAACATTATAATTTTTTGTTAATCTTAACTTATTTGCCGTTTGACTTCGAGACAAATCATTCCTTTGAATATATGAGGTAAATATGTATCAGTGAAGTTGCGAGAGCATCCATGAAGTATTTATTTAAGTATTAGAACAAAATATCTAGATTTGAAAGCATGCCTTCACTTATGTTAATGGCTATATATCCCTTTCTGAATGTGGATAATGTATAAAATATTTCAAGATTAAAAAAATAAATTTATTTGTGCCCACATTTCAGATAATTTCAAAGAAAGACGTATTGTAAGACAAATATCAATAAAGCAAAATAGCATCAGACAAGATACATGTATGTAGAATAGGTATAAGGAAACTGTTTAAGTCCTATCCTCCCATATTAAACAATAGAATGGTTAATTACTATAGATCATTTAGGGCAATGATAGTTTAATGCATACAATTCCATTTATTAGATATCTTCAGTAAAGCAATTGTCAGGCTAAAGCTACTTATCACAAAAGTATAGGAAAGATTTGAGAAAAAAATAATGTACAATTTTGGTAAATTGCATTTTTTTTTTTTTTTTTTTTTTTTTTTTTTTTTTAGAAGTTTACATTTATTAAGCTTTACTGCAGTGAAAACATGCGATTGCGCAGTTGTGAAGGGGGATATAGAAATGATCTACATTGCTTAAAACAAGCACCAAATAATGCATTTTCTCTAATAGTCTAAGATGCCATTTAAATATTAATGCTGTTTATGAAAGATAAAACATTTTTATCTCATTTACTATTTTTTTTAACCAAAATAATAATAATTATTATAGTGTATGTTCTATACTCATAACCTACCCACAACAATTACATTCGATTTTCAGAGAAAATTTGAAGGAGCAGAGTTAAGCTTGGAAAGAAGGTTTTTGCCCCGAACGCCTCCAAGTGGGAAGGGGAGGAATCCACCACAAAATCTCGTGAAAATGGATGTTGGATGCATATAAATAATGCAAACACCAAAATTCCTTACCACGGATACCACGAATTTTAAGTAAAATAAATTAATGTCATCATAACTGAAAATTGAATTGTGTTAATTTTAATAATTTAAAATTCGAATTTCGAATATTGGGTAGCTACATTTTTGGTATATCACCTAGAAGCCTCCTTGCAAACTTTTTTTCCTTTTTCCTTTTAATTTAAAATTTTACAAGTTTAATCTTTTCTACTGCCTTACCATTTGATTCTGAAAAATACAATACAATAAATCTTACATTAAAAAAAATGTAACTATCGCTGTCGTCAATTTTTTTGTCTGCGACAGCATCTTCTCGCGGAGGGCAGGGTCTTTCGCGTCATGAGAGGTATCAATGTGTTCCGAATACACCAAGGAGGACATTTCAGCAGCTTAGAAATTTCTATCATTTTAATTAAAGAAGTTTTTGACTAAAAACTACAGGTTTATGAAGGTACTCTATTTGCCACCTTGAAAAAAGTTTCTCCCAGTGAAGTTGTTCTTCTGTCATGAAATCATTTTACACGGGAAAATTAAAATATGATCCATGATTGTAGGTATGTAAGTTGGGTTTAACGTCCCACCAGTACTGAGCTATGGGTAATTGGCGACGGTCTGGGACACACCCCTAGGGATGTTCCGGAGACATGCCATCACGATATTGATCCTCCACGGAGGGGATGGCTCCCCAGCTTTGCTGATCCCCAGAGGTATAGTTTTGATGGGAACATGCAAGACTTTCCGACCACTGCGGATTTTATGTGCACAAGCCACCATTAATGTACCTGACGGTCTTTGGCCGGTTCAAGTATCGAATCGGCACTCTTCCATTTATGAGCTCGGCGCTTTACCTACTGGGGTACAACGGCCCGGAACCATGGTTGTAAAAAAAAAAAAAAATAAATAAATAAATAAAATAAAGTCAATGTTGCTATTAGTAACATTTTCCTCTTCCTTTATAAAATTAATTTTTTTACACGGGAAAATTAAAATATAATCCATGGTTGTAGGTAGGTAGGTAGGTAGTTAGGCAGGTTGTGTTTGTGAGACGTCGTACCTTTTACTGCGCTATGGATAATTGACGAAGGTCTGTGACGCAACCTTTGGGATGTCCCGGAGATATTCCACCACATTTTTTTGTCCTACATGGAGGAGAGGGCTCTCCCGCTTCTGTGATTCCCAAAGGTATCATTTTGATGGGAACATGGAGGATATTGCGAGCAACCACGACAGATTTTACGTGCATTAGCCACAATTAGTACACGACAGTCTTTGGCCAGCTCAACTCGCAATCTTCCAATTACGAGCTCGGTGCTCTACCGATTGGGGTACAGCGGTCCGGATCTATGGTTATAAAAAAGAAATAAAAAGAGCCATATACTAAAGCTGTAATGCAAAATGTTGTAGATATTATGAATTTCTTTCCATTCCAAAACATATATATATACACTGATTTTCAGCATCATTTTCATAAAAATAAATAAAAATAAATAATGTGTTATTAAATATTTCTGTTTGACATTGAATATGGGGATGTTGGAATAATTTTCTGCTTTTGTCTTGTGTTATGCACTATTAATATTCCTATTCAGTGAAAGAAAAGCGGCTAAGAGCTTTGCATGTGTTAGTAAGTAAAGTGAGTCGGGGGGAGGCGAAGCCTTCTTTCGTGGTTGGTGAGCGGAGCCTCCTAGTGATTATAAAATAACATTTTAACACTTTCCAACAAGGTTGAAATGTGTTAATGACTTCCGTTTGTCTGTCTGTCTGTCCAAGCTCTAACTCCCGTAAATATTCGTATAATGTCTCGAAATTGATGTATGTTATTTAAGTTCACTATCACATGTTCACTATTGAAAATGGAGTGAATATCGTTACTGGTTTCTGTACAGGGACACCATAAGTATTCCAATGAGAGGTATATCAATAAATCATATTTTAATACCGTTACTTTACACAAATATTAATGAAACCTAAATATGTTATTCAGGTCCACTATCGGATATTCCCCATTGAAAATGGAGTAAATACAATCACTGGTTTGTATACAGGGACACCTGAAAGTATTCGAAAGCAGTGCGTTCTACGAGAGGTATTTCTATGAACCAAATTTTAAGAACTTTACGTCGCACAAATCTTAATAAAATTAAAATATATTATTCAAATGCACAAAAGAATGATTAGCATTAGATTTACAGAACCACAGAAACATTTTCAGTTGCATTTATGAGTATTATTGGAAATTTGCCCGGAATTAAATTTCGTTTAACCGTTTTTATCACTTTTTCACACTTTCCAACAAGGTTGAAAAGTGTTAATGACTTCGGTTTGTCTGTCTGTCTGTCCACGCTCTAACTCCCGTAAATATTTATGGAATTTCTTGAAACTGATATATATTATTCAAGTTCACTATCGGACGTTCCCTATTGAAAATGGAATTTATACCTCTATCGGTTTGTGTACAGGGACACCTGAAATTATTTCATAGCATTGTGTTCTATGAGAGGTATTTCTATAAACCATATTCTCATACCTTTACTGTAGATATATCTTAATGATATAGAAATATGTTATTCAAGTTCACTATTAGATGTGTCCTGTATAAAATGGAGGAAATACCACCATCGGTTTATGTACATGACCACTCAAAAGTATTCTAAAGCATTGCGTTCTACAAGAGATATTTCTATAAATCAAATTTTAATAACTTTACTTTCCACAAAGTTTTAGGAAATTGAAGTATGTTATTTATATGCATAAAAGAATGCTTTGCATAGAATATTTCATGATTAGCATTAGATTTACAGGGTGGCACAAAAATATCCAGTTATATTAAAAGGTAATAATAAAAAATTTCTAGAATTGTACTTTCGTTTACGTTAAGCGTTTTTAACACTTTCTAGCATTTTTTAAGTGTGAATATGATTTCCGTTTTGTGTATCTGCCTGTCCGTCTGTCTGTCTGACTATCCGAGCTCCAACTCCCGTAAATATTTATTGAATTTCTTGAAACTGATATATGTTATTCAAATTCACTATCGGATATTCCCTATCGAAAATGAAGTTTATACTTCTACTGGTTTGTGTACAGGGACACCTAAAATTAATTCAAAGCATTGTGTTCTATGAGAGGTATTTCTATAAACCATATTTTCATACCTTTACTGGAGACATATCTTAATGAAATTGAACTATATTATTTAAATTTCCTATTGGATGTTTCCTGTATAAAATGGAGGAAATACCACCACCGATTTATATACAGGGGCACTCAAAATTATTCCAAAGCACTGCGTTCTATGAGAGAGATTTCTATAAATCAAATTTTAATAACTTTACTTTCCACGAAGTTTTAGGAGATTGAAATATGTTATTTATATGCACAAAAAAATGTTTTGCATAGAATACAGCATGATTAGCATTAGACTTACGGGGTGACACAAAAATATCTATTTATATTAAGAGCTATTAATAAAAAATTGCTAGAATTGTACTTTAGTTTACATTAGGCGTTTTTAACACTTTCTAACATTTTTAAGTGTGAATATGATTTTAGTTTGTGCATCTGGCCATCTGTCTGTCTATCTGCCTGCCCGCGCTCTAACTCCTGTAAATATTTATGGAATTTCTCGAAACTGATATATTTTATTGGAGTTCACTATCGGATGTTCCATATTGAAAATGGAGTGAATATCTCTTCTGGTTTGTGTACAGGGACACCCAAAATCATTCGAAAGCATTGTGTTCTATGAGTGTTTTTTTTATAAATATTTTTCCTATAGAATGTTCCCCATTTGAAATGACATTAATTGGTCCTGTACAACGAGTTTATTTACAGGGACAACAAAAGCAAAAAAAAAAAAAAAAAAAAAAAAAAAAAGAATGCCAATGCATTACGTTTTAGGACATAATTTTTTGAAAGTTATATTTAAAAGTTTTTCTACTGTAAAAATCATAAAAATATTGAAATGTATTGTTAATATTCTAAAATAATGTTTTGTACAGAATATGATATGATTAACTTTCTGATTAAAGGGCTACACTAAAATATTCAGAGAGATCAAAAGCTGTAATTATAAACTAATGGCTGCATTTTATTTTGAGTTAAGCCTTTTTAACACTTTCCAAAATGCCTAAGAGTAATTTTAAAATCAATTAATCTATCTCTATGTTTTTCAGTCCTTCTGTCTGCTGTGTGCTAACGTAGGCAAAGAATATTAAAAGTTATTCGATGCAACAATTACGTACAGGTGGAAAGTGTTACTAATCAATGAGTACTGCATGATTTTTCTTTTTTGTTAAATGTTTTTAACATTTTTCAGTAAGGTTGAAAAGTGTTAATGACTTCGGTTGGTCTGTCTGCCTATCCGCGCTCTAACACCCGTAAATATTCATGGAATTTCTTGAAACTTATATATGATATTCAAGTTCACTGCCAGATGTTCCCTGATGAAAATGGAGTGAATAATTCTACTCACTTGTATACAGAGACACCGAAAAGTATACCAAAGTATTGTGTTCTATGAGAGGTACTTATATGAACTATGTTTTAATTCATTTATTTTACACAAATTTCAATGAAATTGAAATATGTTATTCATGTTTACTATTGAATGTTTTCTATAGAAAATTAAGTAAATACCACCACTGGTTTGTGTACAGACACACCCGAAAAAATTGTTCCAAATCATTCGTCCAATGAGAGGTGTCCTATGAGAGGAATAAACCAAATTTTAATAATGTTACTTTTAACAAATCTTAATAAAATTGAAATATGTTATTTATATGTACAAAAGAATGTAGTATGAGTAGCATTAGCTTTACAGGGCCACACAAATACATTCATTTACATTGAGGGCTTTTATCGGAAATTTGCTGGAATCGCATTTTCGTTTACATTAAGCGATTTAACACTTTTTAACATTTCTTAAGTGTAATTATGATTTCAATTTGTGCATCTATCTGTTCAACTGTCCATCTGCTCGCCCCCAGCGTCCGTAAATATTTTGAGAAATTTTAAAAAATATGCATGTTATTCAAATTGACTATGGAATGTTCCCTATTTTAAATGGCAGTAATAGGTCCTGTGCAACTGAATTGTGTACAGGAACACACACACACACACACACACACAAAAAAGCCAAGGCATTGCATTTTAGGACAGATATTTTTATAAATTACATTTAAAGAACTTTTTGTTGTAAAAATCCTAAACAAATTGACATTTATTGTTAATATGCTAAAATATTATTTTTTTTAGAATATGATTTTATTTAACCTTCAGGTTTACAGTGTTACACTAAAATATTCAGATATATTAAGGGCTGCAATTGGAGTAAAAAGGCTACGTTTTCTTTTGTGTTAAGCATTTTTAACGCTTTCTAACAATGTTTATGAATGATTAGGAATTCAATTAGTCTATCTGTATGTCTGCCCGTTGTGTGATTACGTAGGCAAAGAACATTGAAAGTTACACGATACAACAATTACGTACATTTAGAAAGTGTTAATAATCAATGCATAGCGCATAATTTTTCGTTCTTGTTTATCTCTCCACGTGAACAGTTGTTTCGAAATAGCGAATATTTATTCGATATATGTTTTATTTAGTTTTAAAAAAGTCTAAATATTGCAGCGCTTAGAAAAATATATCAGCAGTTTGAGAAGATTGAGAATACTTTTTTTAATCGAAGCGATACTTTCATATTATTATCGTGATTATATACAAACTATATTTAGTCACGTGACTGCAAGAACAGAATTTAATTTTATATGAAAAAATTTAAAGTAAATGAATGACGTCACAATTGAAATAGATTTTTATTAATTTTTCCACATTAAAATTCAAGTTTCGGAAATCCGGGAAACTACTTTTTTTGGTACATCACCTAGATGCTTCCCTGCAACTTTTGATGGTCTGCAATCATAGTGAGCAGAGCTAGATGACCGGACGTGAAACTGTTTTCTGCCCCTTAAAGGGAAGAGGATTCAATTAAAAAAAAAACTATCTTAACATATTCTTACACTAGTATATGTTCTATGGTTTGATCCAGTTTCGAATCATTGGCTCCAGTAGATTTTGCCATGCATTGATGAGTGAATGAGTGGGTAAGTAAATGAGAAAGTGAGTGGAAGTACTTTTTATTATATACAGTTATAAACCCGCACTGATGTCGGTCTATTCGTTTTGAAACTACAGTTCCACATTAATCAAGCTAATTATGGTGGTGAACGAAATTTTTAAATATTTTTGCTAGAACATTTGATTTAGTACCCATTTTCCATAATGCTCTTCCATAGGCAATTATTAATATAGATGCAATACGTTCTATATTTTATCTTTATATATATCATTTATTAAAGAATATTTCCTAAATTTTGAAATGCTTATAACAAAATTTATGTCATGCGCATACACTTACTTTAAGGGATTTTTTTTTCATTTCGACGATAATAATTCTATACATAAATGCATTCTAAATTATGCTGATAAAAGTCTTAGAACAACAAAAGTGAGATACTTGAAAGTATATATTTGAAAAAATATCTTTAAATAAAGTTGTAAATGGAAATTTCCTTCCTTTGACATTTAGCAGATTGATTTTACGATACGAAGCCCAATGTTGACAAATCCTAATAAAGCTTCCTTTCATTCTCTCGATTAGAAACAGAGCAGATTCATTAAATTGCGTCTGAAACAAGTTAGGTCAGGAAGCTATTAACCTCTCCCACCTTCTTTGGGTACTATGTTATAATTAATGAACGTCTTAGCTCTATATTCTGTTTAATGGTAATTGCTTCATTTGTTACTGAAAGCACAATTTGAACATTTCTCATACAAAAAATATTTATAGATATAAAACCATGAATTTGTAACTTTCCCCTAAAAAAAATATAGCTTAATAAAAGCTTGCACATTGTTTTTAAATAATCATTTGCATATGATTTTTTTTAAAGGTGGGAGGCATTCTTATTCAAAATTTATTTGTAAAAAGCAAATTATTACTCAAAATTTAAGTGTAGAAATAATTTTGTAGTGTACTTTGTAAGTAAGACCGATTGGCAATGCTAAAGATTGAGACATAGGCTTGGGCGGGGTCTTTCTGAGGGATTCTAGGCTCTTGTCACAATTTGAAGAAAACGATGAATAGCTTCGATCGGCTAGACTGACGAGTGCGACCTGGGTTCTAACCCACCCTTCCAATCTTCCAGTTGTGAGAGCGGATATCACGCTCACTGGTGAGACTTGAAATATTTTCTTGTGTGGTCGTATTTTTAAATATCTCTGATGAAAGCAAGATCAAGCCATATATTATAAAAAGTGGGCCTTTTTATATTTCTCCAAACATAGGTGTACACAGTATAGCCAAAAGTAAACGGTCATTAATTGTACGGCTAAAAGGAAAACGAATTAGGATCATATGAAGAATTTACGTCTGAGTTCTTTAAGAAAAAAGCATTTTTTTTTTCCTATAAAAGAAAAAATCTGATTCTACTAAAAAAGGGTGAAAATGATCTGTGTAACTTTGGTATAATGGTTTTCGCTCTCTGGAAAATTTGAATGAATTTTTTTCATCAATATAAGGGTGAGGTGCGGTAACTGCGACCACTTCTTGCATTTTTCAACTTTGTACAATTTTATTCTTTTTCTAATAAAATTACTTTTAAAATAATTTACTCTCAGAAATAAAACTCTTTTTTGACGATTTAGCAATACTTAAGCTTCATTTCGTTATTTTTGACAATCATTTCGTCACATAATCACGTGATCTTTGACGAAATGGCGACTCTCAAAAACTGAAAAATTAATCAATATTTTTTATTTTGAAGCTCTATAAAAATAAACGAAGTTACCAATTTATTAACATTTATGTCTATACTATGTATTTCAATTTTGCATTTTCTAATCGTATTTAAGTTTAGCTGTTTATAGTGAAACGGTTTCATTAGACCTATTGCTAATATCTGTGAATGTATTGTAATCTCTAAATATATAAATCAGTGATTTTTTTATTTTTAAATCCCATGTGTTTGTTTGTTTGATTTAGGTCTATTGCTAATATTTTTAAATATAGTAAAAAATATTTTAAATTGTTTTAATTCTTAGTCTTCTATGTTAGATTCTTATGTGTTTATTTTGTTATTTACATAAAAGTAGTAAAATTATCATCTTGTGTATTCTTGCGAAATGTACAGAGTTAAATGTTTTGACAATCGTTTTAACTTATAAAAATATAGGCAGAAATATGTTTAGTTCTTCGAATTCTAAAATAGTGAGGAAATTTTAAATTAATTTTCTTTAATTTAACACTAATAATTAATTTTTTTCATGGTAGTAAGCTTAACTAATATGGTCACAATAAGACGCAACCCAGTTGTAAAAAACGAAAGCGAAAGGAAATGAAATCAAGATTCTTTGAATTATTATTTTGTAATTCGAACTTACTTTAAATGTATTCATAAAGCAATAAGTATCACATGAATAAAATTGTTTTGTTATTATATAAGTGATAAAATACTCATGATTTTTTTTTCTTCATTGTCTAATAGTACGAGAGGCAGCGTTACATTTTTGGTAGTGATTTCATACCGACTAATTCATATTTCTAGTAATTGTTTAGGTATCAACAGTAACGAAAATAAGCACCAGTCGTCGAATGCGTGAGGAAGGGGGGGGGGGGGTAGTAGGAGGAGGGTCTCGAACTTGTAAAAAATATAATTTTTAAAGTTATTTCATACCGCTCCAAACTTGGTGTAGCAGATTGTGTATACAATAAACAATAAGAAAATAACATACAACTACCTTGGAAACCGGTGGATTATAACGTCAGTCGCGAGAAACATGCAAAAAAAATATTTTTTTTTTTTTTTTTTTTTTAAGTTATTTCATACTGCACGAAACTCATATATATGATTCATCATATATCAAATAATTGGAAATTAACAGTCAGCTGCTTTGGTAGTAGTGGAAAGACCGTGAGCCGAGACGATGAATGTACCACGGCATAGAAAATCCGAGTGCAGTCAAGAAATTTACATAACTAACTGACAACTTTTAACCCATTAAGCAAAACCAGGAGAAAATATAATTACTATTGACGTTGAAACTATCGCATTCTATCACTTTCATATAGCAGTGTTGCCAGAACGTGCTACTTTTTAACACTCCACTGCAGAAAATGAACAATCTGTTATTGTTTGCACTACTTATTTATTATTTTTATTTAGTTATTTATTTCTTCGTTATGATCCGTTATTTTTATCTCCTTTTCTTACAAAAAAAAAAAAAGTAAACAAATCACAATAAAAAAAATTTGGTAGCACTCTTTGAAAAGCTCTCTCTCCCCCCCCCCCCCCCCCCGTCCTTTCCCAGATTTGGAGTGGCAACATTATAATTATTTCATGCTTGACAACATTTCTAATTTACTCTAATTAATTCTATTTCATAAAACATTGTTAATAAATAATGAATTCAGTTGCGGAAACTGAAAAGAAATTTCTATACTTAAGCTATAAATGATGTATTTTTATACGTGTTTTTTGCATGCGTATTAGTAGGGGAGAGTAGGGAGGGATGGGACACCTAAAATTATTCTTAAAATAGACATTGTTTTTAATTTCTGACTCTTCCACCAGGTGGAGTAACTATGGCCCCATATTTGTTACTATGTATAATTTTAGTTGGAGAATTCTGTGAGATTACTTAATAAAAAAACTATCTTATAAAATCAAAAGTAAATAATTACTTAATTTTCAAGGCAAGTTTTTAATGTCACTCACTGATGTTAGCATAATTACTTTTCATATTTTATTTACCTAATAACTTTTATGAATTAGTAGGAAAATTAAGCCTAAAAGTAGCATGTGTCTAATAATAAGTTATTTTTTGAAAAAATATGAAAAGGGAGGGACGGGACATGTAAGAAAAAGAATGAAGATTCTGATCTCCTTAAACAGTGAATATCAAGAGGCAAATGAATGTTTTCCGTTGTCTACGACGAAATTTTTAAGTTCAGAATATTTTATTTTTGTGGACTTCCAGAACATCGCTTCAGAATTGTTGATCAGTTATGCATAAACATTGTGAAATTATAATATGCACTGAAACTATTACAAAACTACCTTATTTTTAATTAGATAAATTGACAAAGAAACAGAATAAAAAAGACGAACATTTGAAAGAAATTTATTTTTCTTTTGCAAGTTAAGTTCATTTCAAAATGTGGTAAGTGTTAAATTTACAGCTTGCATTTTAAATATTTGAATTGAATTTTTAGTTTTTGTTTTATTAAATAAAATATATAAGATTTTATTGAAATTATATATTTTTACACCCAAGAGTCCTTGTTAATTACATATGTCAAAGTGCATTAAATGTTTATAATATAAAATTGAGAAATAATAATAAAAAAAAGAACAGGGATTTTTGGATGTCGTTAAAAAGAAAAAAGAAAGAAAAGAAAAGAAAAAGAAATAAAATTTTAGTGTTTATGTTTAAATTTTTAGTTCAATTAAATAAAGATATACACAAATTTTTAAAATAATTATAATAAAATAAATGAGGGAAATCAAATAACAATTTGACTTAAGGTTTATGGAAACAATAGATATAAATGTTTCCTTCTTATTATATTTGAAATTTTATATTTCTTTTCATTTTATTTTTTATGCTAAGTATTGATGAATACAATTTTTAAGTAATAAAAATATTTAATTCTGCATATTATTTTAACAAAATATTTCATTCTATATAAGTATGTTTTTTCCTAATTTCATAAAAATAAGCATTTTTTTTTTCATATATGGTATATATATATATATATATATATATATCTTAAGGTAATTTATATATTTTTTTCTATACCTCAGAATATTTTTGAATTTTATATATTTTGGTAATTTTACGTATTATCTTAGTAAAATATTTATCAGATAGAGATATTTTTGTTGTTGCGGAAAATGAACGGTATTTAAATATATGAACCCTAATGTAATTTATATATATACATAATATATATATATAACTTACAAGGTTTTGAATTTATATATTGATAAATAATTTGAGCCAACATACTTAATCAAGATGGCTAGTGAAAAAAATATTAACATAAATATTTTTAACTTTGATGGTGACTCATCTTTATTGGTTTTTTTTTTTTCGATGAAATTGAGTCATATGCTAAATTAAATAAACTAAATTCGTAAGAGGAAGCGGCAATTTTGAAAGTTAAACTTACTGGCCCTGCATTAAAATTTATGACTCAATCGCCTTTACTGTATAAATCTACGGACTTAAAATTTATTAAAGAGGAATTTAAAAGTTTTTTTGCTCCAATGAGCAGTACTCAAGCTCTTGTGGAATTTAATAATTTCACACTTCTACCACAGGAGTCAATAAGGAATTTTTCGCATTGATTGAATATATTGGCTGATGTTGTCTATGCTCAAATTAAGGATACAATTGCATTGGACACTATAAAGATTACAAAATTTATTTCCACAATTCCTTCAAATATCAGAGTGAAAATTCAAGAGGAGGGAATCTCTGAATATCAAAATGCAGTAAATAGAGCGCAAAAATGACAAGATATTAATTCTAATGAGTCATTGTGACAAATAAGTCACCCTGTCAGAAAAACTGGTAGAAATAAATAATTTTTCTTTCTAAATAATTTTTCTTTTGCTAATAAATCTAATGAAAGTGTTAATCATACACACGACTCCCCAGTGCCTAAAAATGAAGTAAGACAAAATTGTAAATATAGAAGTACTCAAAATTCTTCTTCCCCTATTTGCCAATTATGATATAAAAAAGGGACTAAAAGTAAATAGGACAGGAGTAATTCTAATAAAAAGAGATTTCAGAGATGTAGTCTAGGGCATCAGCACTATTTTCTTATTATGAGTTTAATCTACCTAAATTATCTAGTGATAGATTGGTAAATTCTACTGCTTTTCAGACCCAACAAATTACAAATATTTCAGATAGCAAGTCTACTCAAACTAATAGTGATAAAATGGAAAACATTTTTAAACTTTATATAAATTCTTCGAAATTACCTCTGATAAAAATTTTGTTAGATAAGTAGAAGATAAACACACTTTTGGATACTGGTAGTTCTGTAAATCTGCTAGCTGAAAGTACATTTAATAAATTAAAACATAGTCTGGTTGGTTGGTTGTAGGATTTAAGGCCGATTGACTCCTGATGTGTCCTAGGCCTAGAGGGGGAATGCCCTCCGTGGGGGTCTTTCTAAGGGGTCCTAGCCCGTATTTACGCAAGTTTCGGAGGAAACCACGGAAAACTCCGAACGGCTAGGTCGATGAGCGCGACCTGGGATCGAACCCGGCACCTCCCATCTACCAGCTTTGAGCGCAGAACCGCTCGGCCGCTGGTGGGCTAAAACATAGTCTGAAACATAAACATCTATCTTCCCATATCCCAATTAAAACAGTAAATTGGAATGTGCAATTTTCATCTTGTATCCAAACTACTTTCAAAATTCATAACCAATTTTTTCACAGAAATTTTTTATTGTGGATATTCCTGAAAGTTCTGCATTTCAGGTTATTTTAGGTTATGACTTCATTCAACAGTATCATGTCATATTAGATATGCATAAGTGTTTGTTAAAAATAAAAGACATGAGTATTCCCATAACCAACACATATAACGCCCATGAAGAAAATCTTAACATGCATACTCAAATTAAGAAACTATCTGTAAAAACTTTTTTACAACCCTGGGAAGAATCTTCTATTACTTTTTATTGTCCCAAAGTTTCCTCAGGTGATTATTTATTTCAGAGTAAAAAAAATTCTTCTAAATTATTTTTTTTTATTCAATAGTCAATATTGATCACTCCCTAAAACAAAATAGCAACAGTAAATATGATAGAGTAAAATTTCAGTTCTATGTTAGAAATGACACTTATAAATGTGTTCATGCAAACAAACATTCAAATATTTGACCAATAAAAGAAATTGAACAAATTATTGACTATAGTTAAAAATAAAATGATAATGTTGATATTTCAGAGAATTCGCAATTTATTAATTATCATAGGCAAGAGAAAACACCATACCATTAACCTAATCAACACGTGTGCTGCTTTAGTCGGGTGGAGCCCAATCGTGATCTCACAGGTAGGGAGATGACAGGTTTTAAAGCTCACCAGTCTTACAAGGAGATGTCACGACATGGAAAATTCAGATCGGGACGAAATTCCGCAGGAATGTAGTATACTATGAGGGTAACAACATATTAAAGCAGTAGGACCCACTATCCAAAAAATTTCGAGAAAAAAGCATTTAAAGTTTCAGTAATCTTTAAATACAAGTTATTTCGCAAGCGAGCAAGCGCCCCAAGTGGTGTGATCTTAAAGCGCGAGTCTGCTAGCCAGACGACTTGGGTTCGAGGCTACCTAGAGACAACTTTTTTTTTTCCCCTTTACTTTTTACGCAATTTAAACTTTTATTTATTTTTACTTTATTATATAATTCAATTCAAAATTTGAAAATTTTAATAAAATATTATTTCATTTTTTTGAATATAAAATAAATAAATTTTTCTATTTTTAATATTTATAACTTAAAAATACAATAAATTTCTATAACTTAAAAAATAAATTTTAGTTTTATTTTAACTGTAAAATAAGGTAAAACTAAAGAAACTGTTTTTGATTATTTATCGAAATACAGTAAGACCCCGCTTAACGCGGGGGATACGTTCCATCAAAGTAGAGCGTAATGCGAAACAGCGCGCGCACAATTTCAGGGAATCCCCGTACTGCTGCGAGCAATTTCGGGGAATCCACAGGGGAAATAAAAGAGCGCTAAACTGAAACAGCGCTAAACTGAAACAGCGCTAAATGAAACAGCGTTAAGCGGGGTCTTACTGTATTTTATTTTATTTTAGGTATGCTTGAAACAATACTAAATTTTGTTTTTTAAATTAAAAAAAATAATAATACAGAGAAATGATCATTTTAGTTGCATATATAATTACTATCCAAATTAAATAATTACTTCTCCAATCAATACAGTTTCTTGAAAAATTATAGTATAGGATTACGATGCTGTTAAATTATTACAGGTAAAGAAATGTTATCTTTAAATGTAGATTTTAAATGTTAATGAACATCATTTCTTTTTCGATAACGACTTCCTTTTTTTTATCCATCCTTGCTCAAAATAATATTCCATCTGTCCTTTATTATTAACAAGCTAGAAGCGTTTACGTAATTTATAGACATTCAAAGTAAATCAGGAAGCTCAAACCAAGATTTAAGTAACACATGCTAACTATTTTACACTTTTTTTACAGCTTGCTTATTTTTTAATTATTTAAATATTTGTCTGTTTTTCTTTATGTTTCTTATTTAGGGTTTTGTAAAACTAAACTTTATTTTTTAAGTTATAGAAATTTATTGTATTTTTAAGTTATAAATATTAAAAATAGAAAAAGTTATTTTATACTCAAGGAAATTAAATAATTTATTAAAATTTTCAGATTTTGAATTGGATTGTAAAATAAAGTAAAAATAAATAACAAGTTTAGATTACATAAAAAGTTAAAGAAAGAAAAAAAAAAGTTAGTCTCGAGGTAGCCTCGAACCCAAGTCGTCTGGCTAGCAGACTCGCGCTTTAGGATCACACCACTGGGGCGCTTGCTCGCTTGCGAAATAACTTGTATTTAAAGATTACTGAAACTTTAAATGCTTTTTTCTCGAAATTTTGTGGATAGTGGGTCCTACTGCTTTAACCCACATAGCAATTTCAATTTGCAGCGAAATTGCAGCAATCTTGCTTTGTAAGTCAACAAACTTGCAGCAAGTTCAGTGTGACAAGCTGTAAATTCATAACAAGATTGAAGCAAGTTAAAGCAAACTCCGAAGTCACCATACGCCAAATTTGCAGCAAACTTGTCGTGCAAGTTGCACTCTTACCGTATCAAATTTGCTGCAAATTCGTTGCAAACAAGTAGTAAAGTTATGTTTGTCGTATTAAGTGTACTGCAAATTCATTGCAATAGGCAAACTTGTCACGTCACACCAACTGTTAATGCATTGCAAACTCAGATTCTTATCACGTCACATTATCTGCAAATACACATAGAAACATGTAAATATAGCTTTTATTTCGCATAAGACTTGTCGACAAGACTTCGAGCCCCGCGGATAACGTCACGCTATTTCCACCAGTAAACAGCACGAGCAAGAAAACGTTGCGAAACCGCTTCAATATCAGTCTTTCATTGAGTTTCAAATACTTACACAGCAATTTTAGTTTGCAGCAGAAATGGTGTGAAAGGAAAAAATATATATAAATGCGTTAATGAAAACGAAAGATAGATTTATGTTGTGTCTACTTTGCGGCAATTTCACGGCAACTTTATCGCATCAAATTTGTCGTGGCAAGATAATATCAAGAAAAATCAAACTTGCTGCAAATGTGCTGGTTATCTGGGAATATGTGGTTACCCTCATAGTATACTACAATCCTATGCAATTTCGTCCCGATTTGAATTTTCCATGTAGTGACCTTTCCTTGTTAGTGTTTTACCGATTTTGCAGCACATCGTGATTTTGAAACGTAAATAACACAGGAAGGCTTTGCCATGGTTTCTTGTTTCCAGAAAACGAAAACGTTTACTTCGAACTGAAAAACGCATTTTCCACATTTAATGAGTATTACAACTAGACGACACATTTTATTGTACATTTTTTATTTTAATTACAATAAATAAGTCAAAGAAGAACAAGAAAACAATAAATGAAGATATTCGTCTGAAAAATGTTTTTCACATAATCACATTACCTGAAACTTCGAGGTAGATTTGAAATATGGATAAGGTAAATTTTAAAAACATAGGAATGTTGGTCGGTTTTTATATCTACATTTTGTGTAATGTAAACCGGGATACGGATGATTTTTTGTAATAAGCAATCTAGCACAAAGATGAATGATTAAGTCTAGACTATTTAGATTTCAGAAATTCCTTAAAAAGAAATGTTTTTTTGTAGGAATTTAAACTCTCAACAAATTTAAATTATATTAGAGTCCTTTGTGGGGCAAAGTAATTACGCTCATTTCTTATGAAAGTCCACCAAAATTCTCGAAAAGAAATAAACAAAGTTATTCCGCTAAAAAAAAAAAAAAAAAAAAAAAAAATGAAAATTGAATATTTACGAGATGAAAATTTGCAGTAGGGAATTGAAAATAGGTGGTATATAATATACCTGACCGCCCTTTATATGGTGAATTCATTAACAGAATAAGATATATTTCATTTTAATGACACAAAATGCACTTATAAAAAAAAAGTAAATTGGTAAATTGATAAGAAATATTTAAATAAAACTTACTGATTAAAATGTTAATTTTCTTATTAAATAGTATTATTTCAGTATCTAGAGATATTCATTAAAATGAAGTACATATTTCCGAAGCAATATATTAAAGAATTGTATATGGAAGAGTCTGTTCAAATAAGCAAAGAAGGCTTATATTCTTATTCAGAATATAGAAAAAAATTAAGCCTGTATTTTAAAGTTTTAAAACAATTTCCAAATTATTTCGTTCAAAACACTTCTCCACATATAACAGTGAAATAAAGAATGCGACTCATTGGATGCAATTGCTACGTTTTAGATACAGCCACCGACATAAGTGAAGGCACTCACTTTCGAATCTAGAAGTTAAATATGATCTTTGGAATCACTCTAAAAAGTATTGGTTGAAATCGGTTGTAGCTGAAGTATAAGTCTATTTTTAAGCATAGGTATAAATTTATATAAGAATTTTACTTATATTGACAGAGATATAAAGGTTCACTGTAAAAAAGGAAAAAAAAAAAAAAAAAAAAAAAAAACAGTATTTTACAACAAAAAGTGTTGGCACCGCAGCTGCCAACACAGTTACTGTAAAATTTACAAGTTGCTGTCTTTTAGTAGAGCTGTAAAATTAGTTGCACTTTGTTGTGAATTTTACAAGATGCTGCTTTTAATACTGCTGTAAAATTTACTGCACTTTGCTCTGAACTTTACAACATTCCACTTTTAATACCGATGCTGCTTTCACAGCATTTACTGTGAATTTTACAAAATGTCATTTTTTATAGTTTTGTAAATTAACTTTTGTAATTTTGTAAATTGTTATAAATTTTACCGGATAGTATTTTTAACAGAGCTGTAAATTTTTGAAAGCAGTGTTGTGAAAATTTACGAATGGTGTTTTTACAATTTTGTAAAATCCACAGCACATTGCTATGAATTTTGCAAAACGATTGATCAGAACTGTAAAATTCATAACATTTTGTTGGAAATGTGTACTTTAAAATCAGATTTGTAAATTTATTTATTTATTTATTTTTAAGCAATGTTGAGCAATAAGAAAAATGCGACAGAAGGCATATGCAACTGAAAACATGGACTAATAACACTGCGCTGAAAAAAAAAAAAAAAAAAAAAATCGAGCCACATACCATTCTTGCTGATTCTTAAGAAAAACGACATCCAGAATCAGAACATGACTAGCATTTTGCCCAGGCATCCACCGTTTTCTCGGGACACCACACACACCTCCAATTTTTATCTCTGTCCGGTAATTTTATGGCAATGAATTCGATTTGGAGAATAAAAAGGAATTAATGTAACACTTAGAAACATTATATATATATACATAATGTTTAATAAATAGCATTAATAATAGATTTAAAAAAACATAAAAAATGTAATACATAATTTCAGTGGCAAATCCCCCCCCCCCCTAAATTTCCTCCTTGCCGCAAATGTTCATATTTTAGAATTTTCTAACTCTATAGCCCCTCAGAAGATATTTAACAATTAAAATAATCCTGCCCTCCCTCTCCCTAAAAACCAAACTTATAGCCATAAAATTATCGAAAAGTGATAAAAGTAGGCAGCCGTTCCTAAAAAACGGTGGTTGATAGGGCAAAATGGGCGTCCTATTCGGATTCAAGAGGTCATTTTACATAAAAATTTGTAAAAATGGTGTTGAGAGCAATTTTCATGCAGAGCAGTGTAATTTTAGTTTTTTTTTTTTTTTTTTTTTTTTTTAATATAGTATTTTCCACATTTTCTAACGCAAAGGAGAGTTAAATTGCCTGTGAATATTTACATTATGGTTTAAAGATTAAAGAAACATTATTTTAACTTGATTCGACAAATTTGAGATACTCTGATTAAAATATCTTTGAAGTTAGGTAGCATGTATACCTTTTAAAACATAAAAACTTTTATGATGCTTATTTTCTTATTTGAAAAAATAAAAATAAAAAAATAAATAAAAGTAAAATTATTATTTCATGAATATGTTCGTTTCTTATTGCTTCACATTCGGCTTTCGGAAAACTGCTTTTCTCATTCAGAAAAAGCAGTATTGTAAAGTGTATCTGAGGCTTTATAATACAAAAGTCTTTTAGTGTCATAAAGTCTCACTTTGTAAATTATTGTACATGCCTATAATTTGTTAAGAAAATTATATTTACGGTTTGTCTAGTGTAAATCTTATTGCAAGCATCCAAATATTAGTTTTTTAGATATACATTACAGAAAATCACCATTTATATGTCTTTCAAGTGACTGGCGTAAAAGGATGTATAATCGAGCATTTATTACTACAAATTTTATGGCTTTGAAGCAAAATTTATGTGAAAATACTAATTAATTAAGTTGGAATAAAAATCGTATTTGCATGACTTGAGTACTAATTATACATCTCACATCCTGAGTATTGTATTACATATTTTGAATACTACATGAACAAATCTTGAATATTAATTATATATATATTGGGTATCATTTTTTTTCTTCTTTTTTAACAGTTTTGTTTTTGCTAAACCACAGACTTGTCAATCTTTTAAAAGCTCAGTTTTGTTTTTCTGTGAAAGTTCTTTGAGCTTTCGAGACATTTTAAGATATTAAATAGCAAACGGAGTAGAACATCAATTCAGAGAAACGTTGTTTACCCCAAGACTAAAATTCGAGAATGTCTTACTTATCAATCTGGTTAGCTAACTTCGAATTGTCAATTCCTTCTAGTTATGATTACGATCATCGATTTCGATAATTCCTGTGTTCTTATATTTAATATACTTTCTAGGAAAAGTACGATAATATTCTTTAGTTGAAAATAGGGATTTTTTAAATACCTTTTGACCAATTACACTGCTCTGCAAAAAAAAAAAAAAAAAAAAAAAAAAAAAAAATTCGAGATCTGATACCATTCTTGCTGATTCTTATGTAAAATGACCTCCTGAATCCGAATATGACTCCCATTTTGCCCAGTCATCCACCGTTTTCTAGATAATTTCTTTCCCTTATCGAAAATTTTATGACTATGAATTTGATTTGAAGAATGAAAAATAATTAATTTAATATCTAAAAACAGAAAAATATAAAGCTTGAAAGATAACATTAATAACAGATTAAAAAAATATAAGATATGTAATGCATAATTTCAGTGGCAAATCCTCCCGAAAATTTTTCCCTTGTCGGAAATGTCCATGTTTTAAAATTTTCCAATTCTGTAGCCCCTCTAAAGATATTTAACGGTTAAAATAATGCTCCCCCCTCCTAAAACTCAAATTTATAGCCATAAAATCACCGAAAAATGATAAAAATAGGAGGCCATTCCTAAAAAACGGTGGGTGATAGGGCAAAATGGGAGTTCTATTCGGATTCAGGTGGTCATTTTACATAAGAATATGCTGAAATGTTGTCAGAGGCAATTTTCATGCCGAGCAGTGTTATCCGATTAAATTAAAAAATACAGCATTAGCTAGATTATGAAATGTACTAGTTTTTGTGGAGATTGGTTGAATGGATATAACTTTTTACAGCGGATCTAAAAATCCAGAGAAAGTTTCACTGGCAGACTTACAGTTATATAATATAAATTAAAGAACTTTGTAGCATACTAATGGAAAATATCTTTACATTTTCAATAGTATTTGGTCATGTGTTAATATTTACATATCCGTTGACTTTGTATGGTATGAATGAGATAGATTAGGATTAAAAAAGAAAACAGTATTATAAAATATTAAATAATGTAAAAAATTACATTTCTATGGAAGTGAATTCCAACAGTCATAGAGAAATGATAATATCTCCTCCCCCAATGATAATAATATTTATTTGAGGTCTCTTTGCAAAAGAAATGAAAACTAGTTTTTTATGATGGTGATGCCTTAACTTTGTTGCCAGCAATCAAACTCAGCGCACAAATAAAAAATAAATAAATAAATAAATAATTAAAAAAAAAAAAACATTTTTTTTTTTTTTGGGGGGGGGGGGGTACCAAAATCATCCCGGGCCTTGGGCCCCAGCAGGTCGTAATAGGAATGAATCGGGACTTCAGTAAAAGGACGTATAAATGTAAAATAACGTATATACGAGAGACTATAAAGGGTGCTTTACTGTATTATGCGAGAATTTTTAGTATTGATAAAGTTCTTGCCAGAGTAATAAATTACACAATCCAAAAAGACCCCGATCTGTGGTCCAAATATCAAAAATGTTAGACAAAGTAATACAATAAATTCGTTAAAATTTTTAAAACTGAATTTTACTTCATGCTTATTGCTCAAAAATTTAAATTCTGAAACTTAATTGTTAATTTTAATAAATCTTTGATGCTGCTTCTAATTTGATTGAACTTTTTGCATGGCTCTTCACTGCATCCTTTCTGTAATTGTCCGTTCTATGAGAAAATGCATATTATTTTTTTATGTACGCAATTACTTTTTAAAATACTTTTTTTTATTAGAAAAATCGGTAATTAGTTATCTTTGTAACAGTAATTATCTTTGATTGAATATTACGGAAATTACTTTATACAAAAATATGGTATGAAAAAAAAAAAGATTGAGCCGACCACTATTTTATATTTAATTTCAGAGATCAGAAAACAATTTATTCTTTTTATGACGAAGTCACAGAAATTTTCTTCCGCAATGCTTAGGAAACTTTCTTTCTGCCACCAAGTTTGCGAGGACTCTGTACTTATACTAGATAATGTCTCTGAAAAGGAAGTGTGTTAGAGTCTATGTTTTCTGGATAAGTACTCTTCTTCTTTTGATATATATTTGTGGGAAAGAAAGAACTTATTGTCCTCTTGCTCATATTGTATAATTTCTGCTGTTTGTTTGTAAAATATTCAAGTAAACAGAATAAAATTCTAAAGCGAAAAATGAAAACTGAAAAAGCATTTTTAAGTGTACAAAATCTAAACTCGCCGATAGCCAAAGCCTTTGCTTTGAATGTTGTGCTTTGGCTGTCGGCGAAAGTTTGTTTTCACATCTCATTACACACACACACACACACACACACACACACACACACACACACACATATATATATATATATATATATATATATATTAATTTTATTTTTCTCATTCTGAAAATTCACAACCGTTGAACTCGCTTAGAAAAAATTTATTTTTTTAACATTTTTCAAATTTTATATTTTATATAAAATGGTGAAAAATGCCCTTAGTAATTTTTTTTCCTTTTTTAACTCAAAAATAAAATATGAAAAAAAAAATTGTCAAAAAACAAGTACTAATTTAATGGTTGTGAAAATGGGAATGCGAAACAGGAATTAAAAAAAAAAAAAAAAATGCGTAAGTAATTGTGCAAACAATTATAATCGGGCTTTTGCTGTCGACGAGATAGGTATTTCACGGAGACATTCGCGTATTTAAAGAAAAACATTATTAGAAGATTAATTGTGTTTTAATCACTCAGAAAGAGAAATTAATCAATGAAGAATAGCCACATGACCATACTTCTGAAAAGTGAGTAAGGATATATTCTTTGCAGCTCTTTTTTTAAAAAAAAAAAAAAAAAAAAAAACCTTCTTCCTATACATCCCTATAATTCATCGCCGAAATTACAATAAAAATTTAAAATCCGCCAAGGGATCCTATGCTAAATCTATATCAAAGACATTTTAAGAAATGGATGTAATTAGTGATGCTGGCGAAAAAACACAGTTACTACAGGCTTTATATGGGAGAATAGATTAAAATAAATCCTGCAGTACTAAATTAAGTTATATTTACAAAGAAAGCAGAATTTTCTGTTCCTTTTTTTTTTTTTCCTTTTCTTTCTTAGATAATACATGCGATTGTTACTTTTTTATTTAAAGAAATAAATGTAGCAGTTATAAGCACTTTACAAAAATAATTATTTAAAAAGCATGAAATAATAAAATAAAATAAAAATATTTTACTTTTCATAAAAATACGTTTTATATGCAAAACATTCTAACTTTTAAATGAAAATACAAATTTTGAAAAGAACTTTCAGAAATAATAAATATATCGTTTGCATAAGATAAAGCCGAATTTCCATTAAAAAATGAAACAACAACGGATAAAAAGCCGAGTTTTTGTCAAATATAGTCATTTTAAAGTATCGAAATAATTAGATATACTTTTTAATTGGTTACAGAAGAGATTGTTGAGCATATATCTGTAAGTCTAATTGAAATTTTGAAAGGTTCGATGGATAGAATTTTAAGTTTGGTACAGACCTAAACCTCAGCCAAGTGTTATTGATTTCTGTCAAGCCATTTTCAGGCGAATAAAAAACGTTTTCTATGCTTCCACTTGTCCTATGGACACAGAGAAAATATTCCGAAATCCTTTTGGGGTTCCCTGATGCCTAAAACGTAAAGATGACGTATTTTTTCCTATTTAATGCGTTTTATTGGCAAAGCCTTATGGCGCATGCGCAGAAGAATTTTTTTACCCATATCTCTAAATCTAATAAAAAATTTTAAGCTTTCGATACATATAATTTTAAGTTTGGTTAAACCTAAATTCCTGCCGAGTGTCTTCGAATTCCACCCAGCCGTTCTTGCATGATATCCGGACAAAAATAGCGTTACAGACATACAGACACAACAACTCATACGCACACAAACAAACACACACAGAAAATTTTCTGAAGTGGTTTCCGGTTTTTATGGTGTGTGAAACGTGAAGATATTGCAAAAATTTTTGATTTGACAAGTTTACAGACAAAAGTCTGATTTTATTAATATACATACCCAAGTAGCACAGGAACGTTCTGTGAACGTCTAATAACGGTTTCAATAGTTCAAACACCGTGTTTCGTGTCAAAAGAACGTTCTAAAACACGTTCAGAAATGGTATTATTTAGAACGTTCTGAAAATGTTTGATTTGTACCATCTATAAAACGTACAATTCTAGTTCTATATAGAACGTTCAAGTGTAACACCGTCATAACACGTTCTGTAACAGTGTAATTATAACGAATATGACAAAATGACTTTTTAGTACTATTGGTTGAGAAACTAGGTTAATCATGAAAATTTTTGACTTCAGTTTTTGATTTTTTTTACACGTTTTCTGGCGTGAGGAATCCGGAAGTCAAAAGGTTGGTATGGTATCGGCACCTATTAGCGTAATAGCCCGTTAGTCCATGTACACGATATCTCAAGAACAAATGATTGCAGAGAGATCGGACCAGTTTTAAAATATCGCTTATGATATTGATAAGAATCCTATTGAGAGATTTGTAACATTCTAATTTAAAAACTTCGTAAGTTATTCGAAATTTATAATTTTTAGCTTGATAGAGAATAGAGCATTTTTTACATTTTCAGTTTAACGTTTTGTTAGCACGTCAGTAAAGAATGCTTTTCAAGAATCAGTAGCGGTGAGGTGAAAAAAAATTACAAAATTTTAAACTCATGGAAAAATTTTGTGAATTTTGTATTTCATGAATCAATGTATGGAATTCAACCAAACTTGTTACATAATTAGATCTTGCCCTAAATTGGAGGTTATTTAAATTTCATTTAGGATATATCGTCCGATAGATTGCGGTGCTATGTAATGAAACCCTCCATTTATGGGACGGCTATATCTCAGCTTCTATAGTGTACAAATGCATTAAACTTAATATATTGGTATATATCATTATAACCTCTGCTAATACAATTTGGATGTATACATTGTCCAACAGGTGGCGTTGTAATCTGTAATTTAATCATTTTAACGGAAAGGCAATATTTTAACTCTTGTGATTTAACACTTAAATTTTGTGATACACTGAAGTTATAAGTGAAATCGACTTTATGTAAAGCTTTACTGGTACATTTTGGATGCACATCGGCCAACAGGTGGCGTGGCTATGTTGCAATGTAATCTCATAACGGAAACGAAAAATCTCAACTTCTGTGGTTTATAAATGTTGTAAATTTGGTACGTGAAATTAATATTACGTAAAACTCTACAGATTGCCTTTGGGTGCATATTGGACGACAGGTGGCGCTGCCACGTTCCAATATTTTCCATTCACAGAAAGGCTATCTATCAGCTTCTGTAATATATATACTCACCAAACCTTCTGTGTGACATACATTTGATATACATTATTGATTCAATTTGGCTGTATAACGAGCTGTATAATCAAACAGTTTTTTTTTTTAATTATTATTATTCATAGGACATTGTTTTTTCCCCTAGGAATAAGTATACGGGGATGGGGGAGGGGTGGATAAAAATTTTCACTATGATTATCTTTCAAAAGAATTCGATATCACCTTTAAAACGAATAATTGAACCATCGTTTTCAGATGATTTAAAACAAATTTACCTTTTTTTTTTTTTTTTTTTTTTTTCCATTTGTCATAATAATAATAAACCCTTAGAAAAATAAATTTTCTAAGATCTTCTACATAGCATAAAAATGATTGTCTTCTGTCATGAAAATCTGCTAATCAAGGATGTTATTGAATAAATAATCTACTGCTTGATCAGCAAACTGCACAAGGTTCGGTCTGCATAGCATCAACATAATTGAAGAATGTGACAAAAATTTTCGCGCTTTAACTTAACGATAAGCAAGCATCTGCTATTACAGGAAGTCAAACGGTTTGGCAGTTTTATCGCTAATTTGGCTATTTTTTTCCTCTCTTTAATTATTGCTTATATTTTTCTTTCTTTTTTTTCTCTCATCCACAGATATGGATAAGAAAAATCCAAAAATTGACCCGAAAGTATTGTTTATGGGTCAAATTTTGAAACTGATTTTTTGCACATTTTGAGGTTCCCTGAATCCAAAAATCAGGTTTTTGTATTTGATCTGTTTGTGTGTGTGTGTGTGTGTGTGTATGTGTGTGTGTGTGTGTGTGTGTGTTTGTGTATGCCTGTACGTGTATGCCAGTTATCAGCACATTTCAAAAACAAATAATTCCAGAATATGAAAACTTAGTATTCTACATTTGAATCATGTAAGGGGATGCTGCACTTAGCTTTTCCTTGAGATCAAGCAAATGCTTCGTGTACAGGGACGTCCAAGATAATTCAAATACATTAGGTATGTGAGCGAAATTTTTTTGCTATTTACAGTTTAATATCTGTAGCCTGTACTAAACAAAAATAAGTTAACATATATTTTTTTATATGCATAAAAGTATGTTTAGTGTAAAATATGGCATGAAAATCATTCCCCATTCATCTACAGGGCTACCTAGGAATGATAATTAATACTTCAAACCTACAGAGTAAACAAAGAAATTTTTTAAGTGGAAATTTTAACGCTTTTTTCCCCTATAATTACACGTTTTGAGGTTCCCTGAATACTAAAATCAAATTTTTAATGGTTAATCTTTGTGTATGCCTGTTATCAGCTAATTTTAAAACAAATATTTGCAGATAATTCAAATTTTGTATTTTGAAGTTTATTTTGAGGTTGCTAAAAATGTTTGTTCAAGATTAATAAGCTTGAAAGAGTGGTGAGAAAGAAAGTTGACTGAAAAATTTGGAATGAACTTTTAAATTTAATAATAGCCAAGAATTTTTTATAGTAGGCATTATGCAATATATTTAAACGCCCCCCCCCCCCCCCCCCTCCTCATTGAGAGAGTTATTCGTCAAATAATATCTGTTCCTAAAACTAGTTTGAAATTTTTGAAACGTAGATTTATATATAGTATTTGTTATCTTACACTTTAATCTGCAATCTGCATTTATAGTATTCAAATGCTAGGTAAGAGTAAGAGACAGCCATGTGAGTGTCCCACGAAATTATTATTAATATTTAAATAAAAACAGTCTTTTTTAAATACTGATGATGCATAATTAAGTAGTAATTTTTATTTTTTTTTTATCTATTTATTTATTTGGGTTGAGAAGTGATGTGTCTGTCAAATGAAAGAAGAGATTTAATTGATGGTCTGCATTCATGATGACGGTCGTTATAAAAAAAAAAATAGCGATACCTTCAAATTTCACACATTATAAAATCCAAAATTTTGCTTCAAATTATCTTGGAATGGCGAATTTTGGTTGGTGGGTATTGATTAAGTGTATGTAATAGGCACTTCGGTGGTATTTCGCGAAACTTCTAACTTACCCGCCGAAGAGGGAGAGTAAAAAGTGGGTAGGGTGCAGGTGTTTTATAAACTAAGTGGTCCGCATGATTTTTCTCTTTTGTTTATTACTAAATATAGTAAAAATGTAGCAATTTCTGTAATATTTCAATAAAAATATAAATATCTTGCGCATTAGTAAAACAGAAAAAAAAAAAAAAAAAAAACTAGTTATACTGTGACGGCTTTAAAAGTTTTTTTTTTATTACATTCTATATAATAGCGTCACCAACGATTTATTCGCACAAAATTTCAAGAAACTTAGCTTCTCACAATTAACTTTCTATACATATAATTTCGTACAATTTTCACCAATAGGTGCTGCTGTATAGGCAACTGGAAATCCCAGACACTAACAGCAACGCCACATTGTGGATAGATTACATCCGAATTGAATCAGCATACATTTTAATAATATAAATATCATATACCAATTTTGGTGGATTTAAATAACAATAAATAACATACGAAATATATATACCTTAGAAGAACTACCTACTCTGAGAAGCAAGGTTTTGCCTTATCAGAAACGAAATTAAATTGTCGTCTGTTAGCTTTTTGTACCCAAATAAAATCAGTACAGATTTACATGATTTCCATCACATGTACAAGCTTAGTGTATTTATAGCTATAGATGATTAGATGGAGCCTGTCCAGTAGGATTGCAATATAGAAGCAACATGTTATGAAAGCCACATATTAAAATCTAATTAGCAGTAATTTAAGTCTAGCCAAATATTAAGTTTGGTTAAATGCTGTCCACTGGATCGTGAGAAACAGAGTCCAAAATTTTCTTTCTGACACACATACAAAGACATTTTCTAACAATAGTTGAATCATATTCCAAAAATCACAAACTGTGTGAATTTATCGAAAATCGAAAATTTTCACGAATCCAATACTTTCTTCTTGACAGATGTAAGTAAAATAATAATAATAATAATAATAAACGGTAACCATACGCTTGATCAAATCTTGAGGTTGAAATAATTAAAAACAGCTAAAAAAAATGTTTTATTTATTTATTAATTTATTTATTTTCTCCTATATTAACCCTTTGCCGGCCCTAGTGCTCTAAACCGCTATACATAGTATTGCCAAATTGAGGGACTCTTTTATTTAACGAACACCAATAATTTTGAGGAGTGATATTTGATATACATAATGGACGAATAAACTTCGAAGTGATTAGACAACCGATGCAGTCGAAATTTATTGGTGGATATTGAACAAAAAAAATCCTTAAATTTGACAACATTCAAAAAAGGAGAGGGAAATTGAATAGGACCGGCAAAGGATTAAATTAAAGGTTTAAAGGATAAAATTTCGATCCGTGCAGTCATCTAGAATAACGTTTAGTATAAAAATACACAGATTATTTTTAACTAATGGTTGTGAAATGATTATATATATATATATATATATATATATATATATATACAATACTGATAATTATTCAAAAAAACTTTTTGTACATTCGGCAGAAAAATTACTGAAGCACACATCCACGTTTCATATATACTAGCAAACCCGTGCGGTATTTTCGCACTTTATTTCTTTTCTTATTTACCTTTAAAATTTGAAACTTATAAATATTATATCAATTTCACCCCTTAATTAAAATTTTAATTTACCAGAAGCCAAATTATTATTAGATCCAAATAAATATTGTGCAATAGTGAAACCAGAATTATTCAAAGAAAAGCTTTAAAATAAAATTCATGGTTTATGACTCAGTTTTCATACTTCCGCAGGCAGTACGGTTTTAGTAAAGGACCCCTGTGACGCCTTTTAAATTTTAATCGCCAAGTATGCAATGGCATTTTATTTATTTTAGCGTAATTTTTTGTAAAAAAGAAAAAAAAAAAAATCCTAGACTTAAATTGATAATATTTTTGTATGATTGCGTTTTGTAGCCAATTTATGATAATATATCATGTTCTGTTTATATCTTTGAAATATTGCTAGGTTTATACTGACTCGTGTAAAGATTTTGCAGAAATAACTTTCAAAAATACATTTCTCATAAAATAATGTCCTAAAACAAATATCGTCATGTTTTCTTTATTAGATCATTGAACTGAATCCGCGTGCTTAAATATTGTTCATTTTTAAATACTATTTTTTATCCTCACGTATTTTATTAATTTTACCACTATCGTATCATTTCAAAAAATATTAATTGAAATTGGTCCGCGTTAGAGAAATATTATATAGATATTAGTTTGATCACTAATTTTTATCATCAATCTACTTTTTTATAAACAGCTTAAGACTAAGATTATGACTCGATAAATATTTACTCACCAATACAGTTTAGGTGCAAATATTTTGATTTACTAGAGCTTCAATAATATTTCTGCCGACAGTATATGGAGTAGCATCATTCACAACCGCTCTTTCGTGCCGGCAAAATGTTTTTAATATTTTTTGAAATAGCTCACAATTTTTAAAATGAATAGTTGAATCAAGCTTCTGTAATAATTTGAAATAATTGAATTTATATATATATATATATATATATATATATATATATATATATATATATAAACAAATAAATAAATAATATTTTTTTTCCATTATTGGTTTTTTTCCTTTCTCTCATTTTTTTCATAAATGTAAAATGCAGAAATAACTGCTTTTAATTGAACAACGTGGATTTGTTTAAGAAAATATAAAATACAGTTTTGTAATGGCCACGACGTACTAGCTTGATTTTGTAATTATCATCCTGTTTAGTTAGATAAGCTTTCCTTGAAGTGGCATTTTATGTAATTCAATAAAACAAGCATGCAACATTTTAAATACACGACGAATTTTTATATCTTGCCTCATCATAAAAATAAACTATTTAACAAAATATTGTTAAATACAAACTCTGTAACATAATATTTAAATAACATTTTTTTAATACAATTGTTGAGTTCTGCATTTTTCATTAAAGTAACTACATAAAACAAAAATAGTTCCCCCCCCCCCTAATAATTAAATAATGACTATGCCACAAAATGAAAAGGACTACTTGTGTTGTTTTATCTCAAAATAGAAAGCTGCCAAATTTGACTAGACCGCCAAATTACCAACAAGGGTTGCCAGTTCCATAATTTTCAGGCGCGAAAACCAAATGATTTCATATCAATTTTCTCATGTTGATGACTTTCTGATTATCAAAGAGAGACGTAAGAGTGAATTTACTTTATATATCTTACATACATATATTTTGATACATTATTAATACTTTATTCATACTTATAATAAAAGTTTGTATATAATTATTAATCAGATGCTAAAAAGTTTGACTTGTTATTTTTAAGTTTTTTTTTTTTTTTTTTTAATCTCGAGAAATTGAAAAATGCTGTTAATGTAAATCTAACTACTAATTTGTTTTCTAACAGCATTTGAATATTAGTATTACCAATGAATAAATTTTACAAGCAAAACTTGTCACATAATAGTATTATGACATCAAATATTTTTTCTGTTATAAATAAGCGGGATTTTTGTGTAAAAAATAAATATAATTTAAATTTCTCATCAAGAGAAAAAAAACATATATTAATTTCTTATAAATCTAATTTTAAGGTATGTGTGCTTGTGTCATTTTGTCAGTCTTAATAAGGGTATGGTGGACGTTGAAAATCTTTCTTTGAAATTATTGTCTTACAATTGTTTGTATTGCATATAATGGGTCGTTCAATGTAAAGTGAATTATTTCCTTCTAAATAGATTTTGAAATAACGAACTTTTTGCAAATTTATATGTAGGAAAACAATTTAAGATTTTGTAAGCATTACCTATTTTTAGCGTTTAAAACAAATCAGAGTAGTAAGAATTTATAAATTATAAGAAAAATAACTTAGAAGTTTCATTTTTATAATTATTTAGAAGTTTTAGTTTTCTGAAAAAACAATGTCAGGCCATTTATGGGATTTTAATGCAATAATTAGAGGTTTTTCACTTTTATAATGAAAGATGTAACTAAATGTGGTAAAATTAAGCAAAAATATTCATATTTAAAAAATGTGGAGTTTACACCGGTTTCACAGCGTATGTTTCACAGTGTCTATATATGCATTGAAATGTATGAATATTAAATATATTAAAATTTCCTGAATACTACCAAAGTTTAAAAAATTAAAATTACAAATTTTAATCTTTTTTAAATTGTTTAAAATGCTTTAGTCTTAAGTTTTTACTTCGATCTTATATTATTATAGTTTATAAATATACTCTAAATGCATCTGTACATTTATTTTGTGGATTTATTTATATATATATATATATATATAATTTTTGAATTAGAAAAAAAATAATTGCATGAAAATTCCACAGTTAAAAATATTACAAAAATAAAAATTAACTCATCAATCGATCCACAAAGTAAAGCACAAATGTATTCAGATTATACTAATAAACACTATTAGTGCAAAATCAAGGAGAATTTTCAAAAATTAAATAACGTAGATAATTTTTTTTTTAATATTATGAATTTTATTCTTTTAATTTTTATAACCGTTTATGACCATGTACGTGTGATTCTACTGGTCAGACAGAAAATTATATTTCAGTTTCAATATCCATGTAATAAATGCTAAAAAAGAGATTATGTATTAGTTTTCTTAAATTCAATAATCAATATATTTTCTCAAGAAATGTGAGTAAAAGCCTGCTCATAAAAATGCTAATTTAATTTAATGTTGTAAATGTTTACAGTCAGTTACGGTTAATATTAAGAGAACATTTTTAAAAACAGAAATTTATTAAGAAATAAAAACAGAAATTTTACAAGAAATTTTTATAACAACAGTTTCTAAAATTTCCGTTTTATGGCAGAATTTCTTGAGATAATTAATTTCTTATCCAACATTCATTTTAAATTCGTATATTTTTTAAAGTAAAAAAGTTTATTTTACATTTAGCTATTTAAAATATTGTATTAAGTTTCATGTTTTTATATTTTTGACAAAATATACATATAATATATATATATATAGAGAGAGAGAGAGAGAGTTTGAAATTAAGATAATTTGTGAGTTGCGTTTTACTATATAGCAGTTCGTAAGATATCTTTCTTGTAAAATACTAATAGATAGCAGCACTACTCCGAAATTCACTTAAAATTTACGAATGCGTAGTTGCTTTAATAATATTTCGGTGCTTTATTTTTTCACTTGAAGAAGAGTCGGACTGATAATTTGACCTGAAACAGCTATTGCGTTTCTTTTATTTTCAATTTATAACCTATTTGTCACCTTCAAATCAAATGGTAATGAAGTAAAAGAAAAAAAAAGTGCATTAAAATTTAAATAAAATCTTATTTATAACCGTTATGTTTATGCATAATGTATAAATTTCATAGTATAACAGCTTTTTACTTTTGTTTATTTTAAATAATTTCTTTAAAAGAGAAATCTTTATTATTTATTTATTTATTTATTTGTAGTATTTATTGGAAACAATGGTAGTATATAGCTGAAAAGATTAAACTTATTAAAATTAAAATTTAATTAAAATTAATTTGTTTTTTTTTATTCATTCATTTCTTTTTAAAGGAAAATGTACTTTTTCGTTTTATTATATTCATCGAAATCAAATGGTAATATAATGGAAAGAGCAGGGGCTATAAAATACATGCTTCAAAATCTAAAGAGGTACAGTTGACTTTAACATTGTAGTTCTTAAATAATAACAGATCCACCTGTTGTTGATAAATACTCATTTTATCATGAGATATTTAGATGATTTTTTTTTTTTTTTTTTTTTTTTTTTTTAGCTTACTTACTGATTTTTTACGAAGCAACATACATTATATAATATATATATATATATCAGTCGAACTTCGTTTATGGGAATCTCATGGGGAATAAAAAAAAATTGTTCATGTTATCAGTAGTTTATATTGTCAGTAACTGAGAAACTGACATTGGTTTTAGCGGGGATTGTGGAAACTATTCACGATAAGCGGTTTACGTTAATTAGATTCGACTATATATATATATATATATATTGTATCAGAAAAAAAAAGTAAAAAATGTACAAATTTAAACTCTCAAAGTACGGAGTATTGTTATAAAGTTTGGAATAAAATCACAACACAAAATATGGAATAGACTTTCATATTTTTTTTCCCTTTATTTTTCTCATATTCCATTTTGAGATTTAATGCATCTTTTTCAGACGTGAATTTTACTGTAATAATTTGCTTAAGTCAACTCTGATAGACAAGTTTAATGCATCTGAATGTTTGCATACATGTATTTCAATTTAATCTTTAAAACGTTTTTATTATACCTCTTTAATTAATTGATTACGAAAATATGTCTGCTATATTCAATATTTAACATTCTTCAATATATAGCTAATAAAGAAATTTCTAAAAATATTTCTTCTTGTAACCAAATATATTTATGTTAAATGTGTAAAGTTATTCTCACTTAACCCTTTGAGGGACAAGATAATTTTGATCATTTAAAATTATCTGCCACCAGTACGTACAAACAAATATAAGTGATTAAAAAGAAAAATGGAGTTTTTCTTCTATATTATTAAAGTAAAACTTTGTAAAAAAAATTCTTGGACAAGTTTTTACAGTTGGGAATTAAAATTAGGTTTGATATAATGTATTCCAAAGCCTTTGAAAGGGTTAAACGAATTTAAATAAATAAAAATGTATAAGTCTGCGTAGCTTTATATTTTTCTTTCATCTGAATTATATAGAGATCTACAAAAATATAATTAAGTGAACCTGAACATTAATGTTACAAACAATACTCTGGTTAATATAATCCTTTTTTTTTTTTTTTTTTTGGTATCTGGTTGCGTAAAAACATTATGTAACATTGGGCATTATGTAAAATCACAATGCACAATGTTGTTTTAATTTAATCTTTTAATGTTTTATTTTCGTATGCATTTCGCATTATTAAGATATATATTTTTGAAAAATTTAAACTGTTGTTCCGAATTTATCATTTTTGGTGTATAACGTACAAAACTCATAAATATTAAATATGTACATAGTAGACATACGTTGTACAGTATCTAAGAACTACAATGCCGTATATTTATTAAGAGAATATTGTACTGTATGTAATTAATAAATCTGTCAATTTTATGATTAATAATCAAATAGTAATTCAGATAAAGCTAGTCTGAATACACACAAGTGTAAGCACATATGTAATCCACAGAATAATTATTGTGCATCTTTATATACGTATACAGATGATGGGGGACCAAATAAGAAAAAAGCGATACTTTCGAATTTAAACATTTTGTCGGAAATATTGAGAAACATTTGATGGATACTTTGTGGGTGTAAATAACATGTTATATCACATATGTTTTAAAAAAAATGCCCCAAAGATAAGAAAAGAACCACTAATAAAATTATATTTTTACATATTTGGCACCATCTTGTAATTAATAATGCTTGAAATTTATTGTAGTTTTAGCATGTTTTTATGAAGCTCTTTTTAATTATCATTTGTAATTCACCATCACAGAAAATTTCTTTAACGAAATTAAAGACTTTCAAGTGTTTTTTATTTATAATAAGCACGGTTTTTAATTTATTATAAGTCATTTTTAGAAAACTTGACATAGTACATTAGACACAACATTCTGTAATCTGAGATTAAGAACATTAAATTTATGCAAAAAAATGAGCATTTTTACTAAAAGATATTTATCTGCGCATGCACAAGATTTAACGAAAAAAAATTTTTGGGTTTTATTTAGTGAAATGTATAGAACTCATGCAAACGTTGTGAAAAATCAAAAAGATATCGTCAACAGAATTAGTTGAAATTTAAGCACTATGAAAGACAAGCAAAAGTATAAGTATGTAATGCATATTTTTATTTTTAATAAGTCCTTGGGAATACACTGTAAGTTAATTAAATTGAAATCTTTATAAAACCACTTATCGTTCGCTTCTCTTTCATACTGCTTTAAATTTAACTAATTCTATCGATGATATGTTTCTAAATTTCCCTGATATTGCTTTGGTTATTTTTTCGGAGTATTTATGTATTTGGATAATAAATTTTGTAAAAAAAAAAAAAAAAAACTTTGTCACCATTTGTGGATGCAAAGTTAAAACTTATTTAGAAAAAATACTCATATTTCATCTTATATTAATATTTTTATATTATATTTGCATTATGTTATGTCTAATGCACTATGTCAAATTTTCTAGACATGGCATTAAATTGATCTGAAAACCCTTTATGTTATATAAGCAAAAAATGTTTCGCAAATTTTCAATAAAGTAAAAAAAAAAAAAAAAAAATATTCTCAATGAATGCGCGTGATACTGACAAAATTATGAATACACATAAATTAAAGAAGCCACATAAGAATAAATGCTACAGCTACAACGCATTTCAAGTGCAAATTTTTATAAATAAAAATTTACACCCCCCCCCCCCCCCGTTAAGATCCCTTCTTTTCTTTCTGGACAAAATCTTTACATAAATATATGTGGAATAACATGTTTTTTATACCCATGAAGTTCTATGCACTTTATCAAGATTTCTCTATGTATTTGACAAAAAGGCTAAATCGGAAAATTACACATTATTTTGCCACTCGTCTGTATATCATGAAAATGGCTAAAAATTGACTTTTAAAGTTTGGAATTCAAGCATTCTCTAGAATAAAAACTATTTATATTAATGGATACAACACGATAAAATTGTTGTGAAATATAATTATATATATATATACAAAAAAGCAATAGTTTTATTTATAAAGTATTTATACAAAAGCTATTTCTATATGTTTTCTTTCTTTAATTTTTCTTTCTTTCTTTTTTTTTTTTATACTAACCTTCTGAACCAGAAAATAATGGCGTCCAATAAGTAAAAATTATGTTTTTAGCATAATCATAGACAGAGATTGGGTGAGGACGGCTTTCTTTACTTTTACTTATGTACGTTTACTTATGTTACTTCTAACATAATATAAAAACGAAAAAGGGAAAACGTTATCAAAACAATAAATAATATATTTAATAAGTAAATAAATAATATACTAAGAAATGATATATTAATTATAAATAATATACTTACTATATTTTTTATTAAAAATAATAATAATTATTACATTTGTTTATTATTTAATATGCCATGATAGCATAATTACATCAAATGAGTAAAAATTGCGTTGACTCATTTTAAAGAAATTTAAACATTTAATGATTACCAATTACATTGCCATGTGGAATAAGTTTAAATATCTGTAAACATAATTTTTGTAAACTGCTGCTGTAAACTGAAAATATGAATACACACATGCACTGAAATTTAAAAATATGAAGTATGTTAAATATTTTGATTAAAAAAATTATATTTAAGTATTTGGAAATTTTTAAAATTTCTTCCTTCTAACTAATTTTTAAATTTTCGTTTCAATTTCTTATTATTATAAATTAACAATATATTCTAAACTCAATTGCATATAATTTTAGCGGTGTATTGGTGCATTAATTTTCGAAAATATTTTTTATGTTAGAATATTAAAACTTTCTATGAACTTCAGCATTCAAATATATTTTTAAACTATCCATGGACTTACAAAGTAGTACCCAGAAATGTTTAGAATATACAGGGTGCAAAGTCTAGAGCAGGCCTTTATTTGCGCAACAATTGGTCTCAGACGTTCTCCAATTACAAAATGTATTTTTTTTTAAAATGTAAGCATTCATTATATGACATGTTTAAATTAAAAAAATCAATTTATTCAAAATCACAAAAATTGGTAATTTTTATACGGTTTTCAGGACGCTAGTAGTACAAGTTGACTTTCAACTTAAAAAAATATAACACGAAAAGTTTCACTTTTGTGCGCCCAAAATTGTCTGAGATAGTTAGTTTCAAAATTTAGAATTATTTCGCATTTTCTCGGGCTTTATTAAAGAGACAATGAAAAATTCTTTAATAAAGCCCGGGAAAAAGCAAACAAATTCCAAATAGGATATTTAAACCGATCCCTTATTGAAGGCCGAAATATGTTAGAAAATCTAAACTTTAAATATCTTGTTCCATTTTGGGAGAATATAAATGAAACTTTTTGTTAGGATGAGTGTCAATTTTTTTAAATATCACTATAGGGATCTGGAACTGTATAAAAATTTAGTTTTTGTAATTTTGAAAAAATAGATATTTTAAATTTAAACTTGTCATACCGCTCATATTTTTATAAAAAAAATTTTGTAACTGAAACTATATGTTTGCGACCAATAGTTGCGGAGATAAAGACATTCTCGTGATTATCTTTGTACCCTGTATTAAAAAAAATTAATATATATATATATATGTATGTATGTATAAATGAATTTTTAATCGTAGTTAAAACCAGGCAACCGATATAAGATCACTGAAACCACATAGAACAATGAGAAGGAAATTACAACAAATTTAAATAACCTGTGGAGACTGATTGTGATTTATTGAAACATTTATTTTTGTTTATTTATTTTTATTTTATTTAACTTCAATCTAATCATACATTTATTCCTAGATTATTCGTTGCAATTTTAATAATTTTGCCGGTGCGTAAAAACGACATGAAACTCAAATCAAAAGATACAAACAAGCAACGAGAAGAAAAAAAAAAAAAAAAAAAAAAAAAAAAAAAACATTTTTTTTTTTAAAGAAAAGCTCAGAACGGTGAAAAAGAAGAAGAAAAAAAAAACTCGTCAGGGGTGACCTTTTTCACCGTTGAGCACCAATGTACGATTTCGTTCGTTAGCAGCTATACCAGCGGACACCCAATCGTACAAGAAATTAATTGAAGTTAAAAATGAAGAATAAAGTGGAATAAAGTCAGGGGTGCAGAACATGTCCGAACGTCCGAACGAGGTTCGGGGGAAATTTTGAATATTTTTTTAAGAGAAAATAAAAATGTAAATCAAAAATAACAATTTGCTACTTTGAAGTGCTTATACACTAACAGCGATATTTTTATGTTACACTGTATGTTTATTCTCTTAAAGATTTATTACATAGAGCAAATGACTTTGAATAGCAAAGTAGATTTTTGCATTATTGAGGGAAATTTATACTGTGTTTGGGGGAAATTTCCGAGGTTTGAACATTTTCTGCACCCCTGGAATAAACTATTAATTCAAGAACACAGAGAATCAAACAGAAAACAACTATAAAAAACAAACATTACTCACAGGATGATGCATCCGGAATCCCAAGGATTAAAACAAGCAAAATAATTCAAGAGTTTAGTTGTACATAGCAGATGAAGAATGATACAACACAGCAACAGGGATATGAATTACTTTTTTTTTAATTCAAATAATGTTTGAGAAATTTTAACATACTTAATTTAGACGTATATGCATGAGAAATTCCATATTCTACGATAGTAATTCCCAAAAATTGTCATAACGTGAAAGTCAACACTATATCCCTTAAAAAATCCCTTAAATTTTTGCATTTAAAAAAAAAAAAATTCTTTTTTTCCCCTAATCTGAAGATAATGGCGTTATAGTATTAATAACGAAACTTTAATAAACACCATAAAAGGCAAGAACTCGCAGCTGCTACAAAAGAAAAAAAAAACCGGCAACGCATTCTACACACTCAACGTGCTTGTTTGCAGCTCTCGCGCTTACATTGTTCGCCTGATGAAGGGTTGTGTCTTCTTTTAACCCGAAACAATTGTTTCGAGTTCTTGCATTTTATGGTGTTTATTCAAAGTTTTGTAATTAATACTATAACTTCATTATCTTCAAATCAGGGGAAAAAAGAAATTTAAAAAAAAAAACAATGAAAAAATTTAAGAAATTTTTTAAGGGATAAAGAGACGTAATGGCACTTTTTTCGGAAAACTGTCATATAATATCGAATTTTTGATGCATATTACGTTGAAATTAAAGGAATAGTAAGTATGTTAAAATTTCTCAAACATTATTTGAATAAAAAAAAAAAAAGTAGTTTATAATCCTGTCCATGTGTTGCATCATCAGCTATGTAATTTTTAATAAAAAAGCACCACAAAACTGGCGTTGTAAAAATTATTACTTACAGACTTTGAATAAACACCATAAAATGAAATAAACTCGCAACAATTGTTTCGGGTCGAAAAAACAAACGACCCTTCATCAGGGGAATAAAGTAAGCACGAGTGCTGCAGTCAAAGCGGCAACGCACCAATTGCGTTGCCGCTTTGACTGCAGCACTCGTGCTTACTTTATTCGCCTGATGAAGGGTCGTGTGTATTTTCGACCCGAAACAATTGTTGCGAGTTTATTGCATTTTATGGTGTTTATTCAAAGTTTGTAAGTAATAATATGTACTTTTTACTTTTAAACGCCCGTACTGTGGTGTTTTTTTTTTTTTTTTTTTTTTTTTATAATGACGTCACAATTTTTTTTTTTTTTCTACACTATTTTAGAACGTTTACAGTACGTTTTCTAGAACGTTCTGAAAATGTGTATAACGTTTTGAAAACGTTCTAAAGACGTTTAAAACATTCTGAGACCGTATACGTAGAACGTTCTCAGAACGTTTCTATAACACCGATGGTGATAGTTACACGTTCATTGAACGTTCTCTGAACCGTACTATTGTACGGCTTCAAGATGGACAAATAGACGTCTATAACACGTTCAAAGTGAACGTTCTTAGAACGTGTTTGTAGAACAATTTTTGAACGTTCAGAGAACGTTTCGGTGCTGCTTGGGATGTGTTTTGGTAAAAATAATGGTTTTCAAAAAGTTTCCCCATTTTTTCAGAAATTTCAAAGTGTTTGCCGATTCAAAATGAAAATATAGGTAAAACCCCTGAAACATTTTGCATATTTTTGAAAAAGCTTGAAAATCGACATTCTATCCGCGATATCTTTCTGAGTTTTAACGATATTTGAAAAACTCTTTTTAAAAACTAAATTTATTTCAAGTTTTTAATGCATTCCTTTATTCTTATTTAATAGAATTGTCATTTTAATGTATCCTATCAGTCTAAAGTTACTTTAAAGTTTATATTATTTAAGGAAAAAAATTAAAACAAAAGTAAAAGCTACACTTTTTTACATTATTTTTTTACAAATTTGAAACTTCGATTTTCCTTTACTAACTGGAACTAAAATGTACTGATTTAAGAAATTAAGAGCTTTTTACATTAATGCTTACTCAAATCAGCGTCTCTTGTAGTTCAAACAAACAATTAAATAAGATACCATATATATATTATATATCTTAATATATATAAATCTCGTGTCACAATGTTTGTCCTCAATGGACTCCTAAACCACTTAACCGATTATAATAAAATTCGCACACCATGTGCAGTTCGATCCAACTTGAGAGATAGGATAGTTTAAATCTCAAATTATAGTCGCAATTTTAATTTATTGCTAATTATTTGTCTGTTATTATTTGACAGTCACAATTATCTGTTAACTCCAAATGATTCTAACAGATGTCGATACCTTTCGACTGGGTTGAAATGAAAGCTGAAATATATTTGGTGCTGCCATCTACACAAAGAATCTTAAACTTTTTAACCTATTAATAAATTTCGTATAATTCAATTATTTCCACTTTTTAAATTTTTGGTGTTAGCATAGCCGGCCACGTGTTACTTAGACTGAAGTGTAAATTGAATTCATATTATAATGAAGATAATACAGTGAAATTAATCCTGTTTTTTACTTATTTGTGCTTCATTGATCAAAACTTTATAATTTAATCTGTATATATATATGAATTACGTGTCACGATGTTTGTCCGGGGTAAACTCCTAAACTAAGGACCTTTATTAAAGTTGCTCCAAAATATCTGTGAGTTCCATTAATTTAATTGTTGCCCCCCAAAAAAAAAAAAAAAAAAAAAAAAAAAAAAAAATACGAGTTCATTTTCTTTCGACATAAAAATAAATACATTTAATCAAACGTGAACGTTAAAAAAATTATAAAAAGTTAAATTATGCATCTCACGAAAATTGACGTCATAATCAATTTAAAGATTTTATACACATTGATAAAGTGCTAATGTAGTTCTATCATAGATATAGTAATATATATAGATCTCTCATCCCCATGTTATCGTAGAAAGATTTTTGATGCCGAAAAAAGATAAAAAATAAAAGCTTTGGAAACAGCCATTAAGTGGTATTGAAAAAAAAAAAAAAAGAAAGAAAGAAATATGAATTTGAAACTGTATCTGGAGTCTTCCATTCCCCTTTAGCAAATAAATTATTCATAAATTTTATTTGCTAAAATATTAGTATGTATTCCCGTGTGTATTCACTCGGGGAAAGACGGCCATATTTTGGTAAAAACGTCGTCTTTTCCCAAATGAAAAGGAATAACTTTTTTCTCCCCAATGATCACTCTATTCTATATATGCTATACTATATCTATGAGTTCTATACGCAAGCGAAGTGTGACTCACTGACCGTCTGTGCAGCCAAGAAAAAGATTTCCTATGTTAATTGCCCACTGGATTTTTTGTAAGAAATTATTAAAAATCGAGGAAATTTATTTCCCGATTTTAATCCTTATATTTGGGTATAGATATGTATTAGTTATCGCGGGTGTTAGATTGAATTATTTTGCTGTCAAATTGAGAAAATTTTAATTTTAAATTTTTAAACTCTGTCGCCCTTGGCTTTTATTATTATTATTATTATTATTTGGCGATCAAAAGCGTAACACGAAAATATACATGCCAGATGTATGCATTGTACGAAATGTAATATGTATTATTCATTGTACGTATGTATGACATGTAATATGTATTGTACGAAATATTGTTTCATATTATTCATTACTCTTTTAATATAAGTTGTTAAAATAACCATGATTTTTGAAAGGAATTAAATATTTTCGCCAGATAATTTGGCGATATTCTTTTTTTTTCGCCAAGGATGACAGAAATGAAATCTATTCCGCTGCAAAATATTAGTATCTTACATCAGATATTTTATTTAGACATTTGAAAACAAATTTGACTTCAAACTATGATAGAATATTTATCATTTTCCTTTTAATTTGTATATTATTAGTATATTAAAATTTAAAAGCATGGTATATAAAAAGGTTTTTTTTTTTTTTTTTTTTTTTTTTAAATCTTATAATTATTCTTATCTTAATCCTCAATGTTTCCCATCTTTATTGACTTGAATTTACTATTAAAATTTTAACATACTCAAAAACTTCTCATCACTTCGTTAAAATACACTAAACTTTTCCAAAATCTTTTTGTATTTAAAATGATACATGTATTTACTTTAAATGTCCAATATTTCATAAGATTTCCAATTTTAAAGTTTTAAAATATTTATCAAATTTACTTATTTTTCTGGTTTAGCCTTATTGTTTTCCCTTTTATAACTACAGCTGTTGCCCTCTTTAAAATATTTAAAATGATGAGGTCATTTAATAGTAAAATTATCCATTATAGCATATATTATATTTCACTCCTCCATAAAAATTGATTTTAAAATCGTCTGTTTCTTTTATACTTTTATTTTAATAGAATTTTAATAGAATTTAATTTATATATTAGTCATTTTAGCAATTTTATCCAAAGTAGCATTAGAAATAATATATATCACTTCTCCATTAAAATTTATAGGACTCTACAATAAAATTAATTTGTGCTTAATATCAACACTACGAAAATTTTTATCAATCGCTTCCAAATTTTGACCTAAGTTTCAAATCTCAACCCTGTGGGTTTTTACATCGGCTACAACGTTTTCGTCTTTGTTCGTAAATAATAATTTAACTGTACTAAATAGTTTACAGCCGTATAATTCAACGTATAACTTAGTCACAGCAACGCGTGGCCGGGTCTGCTAGTATATATATATATATTAATAGTCATAAATGTAAATATCAAGTTTGTTTCTGTACATCATTTTAGCCATTTACATTTCAGTAGTAACTTTTTAGCAAAAATTGTACATCCTAATTCAGCTTTCATTACATGACATATTTAAGCATATTTCTTTAAGAATAACAATTTCGATTTAAAAAATGTTTGGAATTATTGATTCTACAAAGTTGCTATTTCTTTTTTTTCAGGTGACTAAAATGAAGTCTGCCTTTTACTTGTTAAAGCAATAAAAAAGATTTGCATCACTAAGGAAATTCTTTTCTCAACGAGCAACTCAAATCGAATCAGCCCAGCACTGTTCTCTCCTTGAGAAAATAGTGATGTTTATTTTTGTCACAAATGAAATAGAACATCCATTTAAAAGCAATAACATTTTTTTTTGTTTTTACTTTTCTACTTTAAGAAATACACACACATATATATATATTACATTAATAATTATTAGGTTGAACTGAACTTAAGCATATTTTTGTTATAAAGAAAAATGAATTTAAAAACATCAATAACTTTGAGTATTAGAAGATTTTCTCATTTATAATATATATATATATATTAAGAAAAGACATAAATTAAATAAATAAATAAATGAAAACACACTTTTATTTAAAATGTTCTAAAAACATACATTCAGCAGATATGGATAATAAACACGCATGCAAAACTTCAGCTAAATCACTCTGCAAATAAAGAGCTCTTTAAATAAGACGTAAAAACATCTGAAAAGGCGTAAATGTCTTAATATAAGGCGCAGACATAATATAAATATTAATTTAAAACATTTGTGTCTCTTAATGTATTCACTGTAAATAGAAGTGACTTAAATTCAGACAGAAATTTGTCAAATACCAATTCAGACACAAATAAATATTCGAAATTTCAGAGAGCAAATGCGTCTGAAATTTCAGACACCTCTATTACTTAGCAAATTTTTCATATGCAATCTACTTTAAGCTACATTCTTATCCTGTTTAAACTTCTATATAATCCACATGTAATTTCTTTCCACTTATGATATTATTTTATATAATAAGAAGTTAAGCCATTTAAACTACACTACCTTTCCACATTCTATTTCATACGTTTTCTTCAATATCTCAAAAAGTACTAGACAAACCTTGAAATTTTAGGAGTGTGAAGAACATATTATACCTCATATATTTCAGTGAAGGTTTTACTCCGAAAGTGAAAGGGGGTTCTGCAAAAATTTAAAGAATAACGAAAGTGTTTGGCATCACCCTGTAAAACGTAATGCTTGAAATGCGATCTGGCTGCAGCATGTGATTATGGGGCTTTTTCTTATTATGTGTATAAATTTTCATGCTACTACCGCATGTAATCTGGAAGATACAGTGCGTTGCATGAATATAAACGCACCTTTTCCAATAACCAGAAATATTTTTTTTTTTTTTTAAAAAGAAGGAATGTGACTTACAGTTATTGCATATGACTAAATATTGAATAAGGTGCTTTGAGCACCTATGTTTAGGCTCATGCAAGCTTACGTAGATGTGTGTTTAAGCATTTTCTTATTTTTCACTGTTTCTCGTTTGTTGCGCGAAATTAAACGCACTCTGTATTTTTTGTTTAAAATATAACAGAGCCACCGGAATTAAATTAAAACACAAATAGTCGTGTTGCTAAAGTTCTCTAAAATCAGTTTTAATGCTTGAGTACAAAATTTACGGAGTTTGTTCAGGATGGCAAGAGGGAAAACTTTGACAGTAGACGAGAGGATGAAAATCGACTTATGCTTGGTAAAGGCTTTAGCAATCGTGAAATTGGGCGCCGAATCGGAAGAAGTGAGAGTGTTGTGCGAAATTATATAAAGAATAAGGAGCAAATTATGGGAAGAAAGCGTACAAGAAGCGGACAGAAAAGCTCACCAGTTACGACAAACGTCGAATATGCAACGCTGCAAAGAATATACTATTTCCTGTGCGAAGATAAAGGCTCAATACAAGCTGGGTGTTAATCGGACAACCATACGGAGAACTATCAAAGCTGCAACATTAATTAAATTTAAGAAAATGAAAGCAAAACCACCCCTCACTCAAAAGCACAAAGATATGCGGTTGGAATGGGCAAGAAAATGGATTCTAGATTGACTAAAATGGGAAAAAGTCATCTTCTCAGATGAAAAAAAGTTCAATATCGATGGCCCGGATGGATTTCATAGCTACTGTTAAGATTTGAGAACTGAAGAAATGTATTGTTCAAAACGTCAATCTGGAGGTGGGTCTGTCATGGTGTGGGCAGCCATAGGTTTTAAAGGGACTTTCGAATTAGAGTTCGCGGAGAACACTATGAACTCTGTAGATTATGTCCAGATGCTCACAAGGAAGTTCCGCCGTCAAGCAGTCAAGAAATCTGGAAGAAATTACATTTTTCAGCAAGATTGTGCATCTCTACATACAGCACATATCGTGAAAAAGTGGTTCCGTGACAATAAAATTAAAGTTCTAGATTAGTCTTCAAAAATCCACGATTTAAACATAATGGAGAACGTATGGAGTATTCTGGTTCGCCGTATTTACGTAAACGGAAGGCAGTTTAACACGACAAATGAACTAAAATCGGCCATTCTAATAGCTTGGAAGATAATCAGCTTGGATGACCTCATGCCACTATATCAGTCAATAGCAAGGCATTTACTAGCTGTTCTAGAAGCCCATAGTGGCTTTACAAAGTATTAGATACAGTATTTGTAACTCAGTTATTTATTTTTTACATGTGCGTTTAAATTCATGCAACATGTATTTTTGTCATAAATTCAATAAAATTATTTTCTAAAAAATCATATTCGTCTTTCATTGTCATCAAGTCTTTCATTTTCATCTTTCATTTTCATCAAGTCTCACCTATTAATATTTTTTTATTACACTTCTATACCATTCTAATTCTTAAAGCTAAGGTGCGTTTATATTCATGCAACGCACTGTATAATGGTTTCTTTAAAAAAATTGAAAAAAAAAAAAAGTCACGTTTTTAGCTATAACACGCAAGGTATTAAACCCAGTGCAAAGCCATTTTCAGAAAACTTGACATATAATATTACATACAGCATACTGCAATAAGAATGGAAACATATTAAATATTTAATGAAATATGGGAAGTTTTACTAAATAATTTTTAATTGCGCATGCGCAAGATTTAGCGGCATATCATTTGCATAATTTAATAGCCAAATGTATTGAAATACTTATGTAAAAACCCCAATAAGTATCGTGTAAACTCAAAAAGTTATACATGATAGAATGAACTGAATTTCAGCTTTGAACTGTTTTTACAAACGTACTCCCAGTCAAGCATACAAATATGATGTATATGTGCTATCAGTAAATGGCGATGGCGATGTAATCTCGATTTAACTTTAAGATGGACGCACCTAATGAGAAATAATTTTTTCATGAATTATGCATTAATGTTTCAGATCCCCCCCCCCCCACGCAACCTCCCCAATTTTTCCCTTGAAAAGAGAATTACAAAAAGAAAAAAACTGAATTATGTCATAGCTAACAAAATTGTTGTATTTACTTTGGAAACTTAGCTGTAGCGGCTTTGAAAATCTCTATCTAAAGCAGCGAAGCTTACTCCTCTATATGATGTTTTAAATAGAACTGCTCGCCTATATGGGTGAATCCAGGCAAGTGCATTTTTATACTATTTCGCTAGCATTGTACTTTATTTTGAGGAGGGAAGGAAATGAGTAAATATCGTATAATTACTGAATCGCAATTTTGTTTTCAATTGATGTATAGGGAAAGTAAGGAATTTATGTTTCTTTTTTCTTTTCTTTTCTTTTTTTCTTTTTTTTTTTTTTTTTTTTTTTTTACAAATCCATACAAAAACCGTGGAAGCATTTTGTGTAAAACTACAATTATATATTATGATTAACTGGAGGGAATTGGTTACAATGTAATTAGAGGAATGCTATGCTATTTCGCTGTTTGGATTTTTATGTATTCAAGTTCTGCCCGCTATTAGACGAATAATATAATTTTTAAACGCATAAGGCAACAAATACATTGCTGGAAAAAAAAAAAAAAACATTATTTTTATAAATGCATATTTAAATTTTATGCAAATTTATACAGTGAAACAAACGAAAATTTTAATTAATATCTGTAAAAATATTACAAAAATATTTAACTATTTGGTAATTAATACTTTGTTTCTTTTATACATGATGAAAAGTGGAAATAAAATTAAATCCACATAAAATATTTTGCAACAAATTTTTCATGTTCCAGGATTTTTATCTTATTTTCCATCCAATTAATCATTCTGTAAGGTTACAAAATTAAAAAAAATTTAAAGTGTGTTTTAAAATGCTTTTCGAGCAGTTTACAATATTTAATTTAAGCCCCTCTTATGTTTGTAAGTTTTCTGACAGGAATTTTCTGGTGGGTTCAGATCAAGACTTCTTGATGGCCTCTCAAGTAATTGGACGTGCTCCACTAGGATCCAGAATTTTGTGGAGTTTGAATTGTGAATGTACGCATTGTCATTCTGAAATATGTACTCGCTAGATGTTACCAGAGGTACCTCTGCGAAAGAGAAGCTTTTTTTTTTTTTTTTAAACTTACTCTTCAAACAACAGTTTTCATTTGTCGAGAAGTTATTGTAGAAGGACGTTCCATGCCTTTCATATGAGGCTAATTATCACTACTTTTAAAAAAGTCATTGAGTAAATTAAATGTGCTTAATGTTTTAGCTGTTTCCCGAGAATTGAAACCACATCCTTCAAAACTCAGAATCTTATCTTGTTCCACCAAAGTTAATTTCCTACCTCTTATCATTTTCTCAAATACTGAGATTTCCGTTTGCCGTCACCTGTGTAATTTATTACAACAGCTCCGCAGACAACAATAAAATACTGCAGATAATAAATGAAATGAGAAAAATTATAAAAATGAGCTAGGCATAATTATATTTTTTCAGGTTGTAGCATGTTATTAAAACAAGAAATCCTTTTAATTAAAAAATAACTGCATTTGTCAAAACTTAACTTTTGCATTATGTATACATTTGCTTGAAATTAAAATAAGCAGTGGTGAAAATTAGGACTTTTTCGCTTGGCTTTTTTCCAGAACTGTATATCAAAGAAATGTCTATAATTTCTACACATTCAACAATACACTTGAAAAAATTCAAAGCAAGAGCAATGGTTTAATCTTAATGGGGTGAAGTGTCTAAAAATTCATGCAAAGAATAGCAAAGTTTAATTTTACTCTAGAATTAATATTAATATAAAAATATTCCGATGCTTCGATTCTAGCTGTATTTAGCTTTCTGCTATTAAAGTATCACATTATTTGTATGGAAAATAAAATTCCAGTATAGAATTTAGTTTCAATATGTTAACTTTTATTATTTTTATTAGAAATCTATTTCTCTTTTTACGAACACAGATCATTTTGAAATCATTTTAGTATTGGTTAAATATTTTCGGTTCGTAAGGTGAGAGATTGAATAAGATTCGAAAAATCATCACTTTGGTAGGCTATTAAGTTTTCCTCATTTCTTTTCATGAGTTATTATGGAGAGAGTTATATGTTTGTCGTTACGGAACAAACTTCGTTCATTAAGAAATTTAGATTCTCAAATATTTGATAAGATTGTAATTAAATAACAAATCTTAAACTCTCTTATTAAAATTCATCATATACATATATATATAATTTAGTTTAAAAATGTAGCTATAAAAATTTTCTAAATTTAGTAATATTAAATAATAACTTAAGACATTCTGTAGAATTTATTTATTTATTTACTTTTTAAGATAATCATAAGATAATTTTTTGTGGGGAATCTACAAAAGTTTTGGAATTTTTACATTTGTCTGATTAAAAAATAAAAAGTTTCTACTCAGCTAAAAAAAAAAAAAACTCTAACATATCTGCAAAAAATAAATAAAATGTGCTGATATTTTCAAAAATTCTGCAGATTTTTTAAAGACATAAAAAAAAATTGCATTTAAAAATTTTGCAGATTTGCATCTGCATATAACATCCTCAAAGTTCACCAACACAATGCAGATATTTTGAAGACAAATGAATCAAACGCGCAATCTATCTTCAATTTAATTGACAGATTTTTTAAGATTTTCAAAACACCATTAAATTTCACCAACAAAATGCAGACATTTTGAAGACAAAAGAAAATCTGCTTTCTATTTTCAGATTTTCATATCACCATTAAATTTTAATAACAAAATGCAGACATTTCAAAGACAAAAGAAGAAAAAAAAATCTGGATTCTATCTTTAATTCAGTGTGACAGTTTTTGGAAAAATTTTATATCATCATCAAATAATAACCTAAAGATTTTTTTTTAATAAACTAATTTTATTATCTCTATATATATTAAAAATTCTGGTGTGAAACAACCACACGACTTTCATTACCCACTATTACACGTATTGGTATTATATGCATTTTCTTGAGATATTATATGCATTTTTTGGAATTTTGTAGTAAGAGCAACTTGATACACGTGTAAACACACATAAAACAGAGTTTTATATGTTTTATATATTATTGTCTTATATATTAACATAGCTCGCTGGCTTTGAAGCCAACAAAGAATTTACGACTAAGTTTCATTTTTATGAATTTCGATTTAGGTTTTATTAAATTTAGAATCTCGGATTAAGAATTGCTAACGAATTTATTTTAGATTCAAATTCTGCAACTTTTACCCAATCACAAACCAGAATAACATGCATTATAATTAAATGAGAATAAGTTTAAATCTACTTACCCTCTCTGCCAGCATCCCGGGATTAGTAAAACTATAACGGCCAATACATAGACTCTGACATCTAATATCTGCTTAACAAACGATTTATTGTTACAATCCTAACTTATGTTATGGAAAATCAATAAGGACGAATAAAGTTTATGATTTAGAAAGAGTTTTGTTTCTCGGTTTAAGATGCATTGCATCTCTTTTTCGATTCGAATCGGCGACTGACTCCATCTGCTCAGCGCCGTTACTAATCAGTTCAGTTGTGCGCATCACCTTCTCTACTCCCCTCCTCCCCGACACTCGCTATATACCGGGTGATCCAAAAGTCAGGAAAAACTTTAAAAATGAATAATTCGAAAACAAATCAAGATACAAAGATACGGTTTGCACTAAACGGATGAAAAAGAAACCGGGTTTTGTGTGGTAAAGGAAAAAAATGAGTTCTGTTGGCGACCAACAGATGGCGCTATAGTGTTTTATTTCACCAAAAGATGATTTACAAATGAAAAAAAATGTTGACAACTTACAAGTCAGCTTAATTACAGTTAATTAGTACTACTACAGTAACTGTTCAATGTCCATCATTCAGAAGTACAGCTATGAGATGATTCACCACATCGTTCACAGCATTCAGTAGCATTTCTTGCGTTATGGTAGACAAATTTTGGCGGATGGCATCTTTCAGTGCTCCTAGTGATGCCGGTTGGTCGCGGTACACTTTTGACTTCCAAGAATCCCCACAGCCAAAAGTCACAGGGTGTCAGATCGGGAGATCTTGGAGGCCATGAGTGATTAAAGTAGCGACTGAGAATGCGATATTTTGGTGCATATAAGCTTCGACTACCATTACCTGCTGTAGTTGTTCTTTTTTTATATCGTTTGTTGCTTTGCATAATCCTACATCAGAAATACGACAGCGCCATCTGTTGGTCGCCATAGCGAGTCTAACATAGCGAGTTAAAAAAAATAAGAAAAAAAAGGTAGAGTTATTTTTTTAATCACCAATTTCCGAGATCTAAAATTGAACTGTCTAATCAGTATGACCGTTATTTTTCTTGTAATGACCACGTAATACATGAGAAAGGGTATCTAAAATGGATTTATGTAACAATTTTCAAGACAATTTTCAAGCCGTTTTACAGATACTAACTTTTACCAAAATTAGGCATACTCAATTATTGACCTAAAACAATAATTACATATAAATGGATATTTAAAAGGGAGTTAATATGGCGAGTTGGAAAAAAAATCCGTACAACCGTTTTTACAGGAATGCACTAGCGAGACCTGAAATTGAGCTATTTATTGAGTCTGTCAATTTTCCTAAACTAACCAACTATGTCATTCGAAATGATATCTAATAGAGAGTTTATATAGCAACTTTGCAGAAAATCGTTAGAGCTATTTTTGAGATACGGATTTACGGCCCCACTTCCGGTTTACGATGACCAACTTCCATTTTTCCAATTTTCACAAAAATTTGGAAAATTCATCTATACACCAGACCGGTACCAATTCTGAAGTTTCGTAGATCTATCTTTATTAGGTTCGGACATATGATAGCCAGAATATTCCGCACATACACGCACACACATAAGCTGACCAATTGCTAAAGACTACTTTTTTGGACTTAGGAGGCCTTAAAAAGTGTATCTCGGGTGAAAACTCGATATCGAATTTTTGGACCGAATACATTACTTTCATTACCTACGGTAGTACATTAATGGAAGTAAAACAAGTTACAGGAATCCAATATTCTTTCTTCTATAGAAAGAAAAGAAAGTAAATAATTACAAGATAAGAAGAACTTTTTATATACAGTGTTTCTAAATTTTCTGTTGAATCATATAAACGCTACCGAAGGCAGCGGGGACCTGAAATAATTGGCTAAAAGTATTTTAAAAAAAATGCATTGTCACTGTGTTTTGAGCTATTATGAAGGTTTCAAATGTCTAGCCAGACGGGAAGTTATTTGATTATTGAATCATATAAACGCTACCGAAGGCAGTCGGGACCCGAAGCAATTAGCTAAAAGTATTAAAAAACAAAAATGCAATGTCAGCGTGTTCTGAGCTATTCTGAAAGTTTCAAATGCCTAGTTAGCCGGGAAGGTATATGATTATCGAATCATATAAACGCTACCGAAGGCAGCGTGGACCCGAAACAATTGGCTAAAAGTATTTAAAAAAAAAAATGCAATGTCACCGTGTTGTGAGCTATTCTGAAAGTTTCAAATGTCTAGCTAGCCGGGAAGTTAGTTAAAAGTCGATTGCAGGATTTGTACTGGACAAACAAACAAACAAGAATCGAAGTTAATAAAAACATGGTAAAATATCTTTGTGCGATCATGAACACCAAAAATTATAAGCCAGTAGCATTTGCTGAATAATTGTTTTATTTATATGTGAAACTTTAAAAGTAGCTTATGCCTTAAATGGTCAAGTTTCTAAGAAAGGTTAAAAATGACTACAATTTTATTTCTAGAAAAATATATATTACACTGTGTAACAAGATTTTGTTTAAGTTAATTTTTTTGCTGTTTCTCATTGGTTAGGACTCAAAACTGAAGAAAAACACTAACTGATGTCTGGCTAATCGTTTTTTAAGAGATTACATCGATTTTTCAAATTTTCAAATAATGCCTTTATTTTTCATGGTACAGTTAGGTAAGAGTGTGCATAAAAGATTTTTAACAGTATAATTTTAAGGAATATACGCCTTTATATGATAATAAAATGAAAAATATACTTGAATCCTTAAATTCAGGATGCTCTTAATAATATTGTTCAAAAATGCATTGTTTTTCTACTTTTCCTCTTGTAGATTTGTTCAGTTTCCCTGATTAAATTCCATATATAGTCGCCAAGCATCCGTTCATTGTATTGTCCTTGGTATCGCTTTTCAAATGCTTGAATGTCCTGGTGAAAACGTTCACCGTGTTCTTCTGAGTATGCGCCAGAGTTTGACTTGAACACTTCTAGATGTGAGTGAAGAACATGCAACTTCAGAGACATTCTGCATCCCATTTTATGGTAGTTCTCGATAAGTTGCTGAACCACTTCCTTGTAATTATCCACTCTGTGATTGCCCAAGAAACCATTAACTACATCAATGAAGCTCTTCCATGCTTTTCTTTCAAGTGGTAGAAGCTTCTTCATAAATTCACCATCTTTCATTAATTTCCTCACCTGAGGACCCACGAAAATTCCACTCTTGATCTTTGCCTCTGACAGTTTTGGGAAAATTTTTTTTAGATATTTGAAAGCTTCCGAACTAGGATCTAATGCCTTGACAAATTGCTTAATAAGTCCTAGTTTTATATGTAGTGGAGGCATAAGGATCTTCTCCTGCCTCACAAGTGGTTTAAATTTTATATTTTTCTCCCCAATCACGAAGTCATCTCTAATGGGCCACTCAACCTTCTTGTAATGATTGCTAATATCTCTGCTGTCCCACAAGCAGAGAAAACAAGGGTACTTCGTGTTTCCACCTTGCAAACCTACCAAGAATGTGATTATTTTGAAGTCACCTATGACATCCCACTCGTGTTCTTCATAGTTTAACTCTTGAAGAAGTCGTTCGATATGTCGATACTCTTCTTTGAGAGATGCTGAATGAGCTATCGGAATGCTGGGGTATTTATTGCCATTGTTTAAGAGGACTGCTTTCAAACTCTTGCAAGAGCTGTCAATGAAGAGTCGCCAGTCTTTTGGATCATAAAGAAACCCTATTTCTTCGAATAAACCCCTCACGTTGTGGGAGTAGCACAGTTCGTCTTTGAGGGTGAAGTACTGTGAGAACCTTTGATCACGTTGCCTCTGCTGAGATATCTTACAGCTTCTGTCCAACAAATTCCATTCCTTCAGTCTTGCTGTTAAGATCTCGGCGTTTGATTTTGTAAGTCCAAGATCTCGGATCAAGTCATTTAATTCCTGTTGATTTGGAAAGTGAGGTTTTAAATCTTCGTCCTCATACCAATCCTCATCTCCGGTGCTTTCGTCAGTTGTCACACTAGAACACTCATTTTTTTTCGGATTGGGGGGAACAGGAAGATCATCACTGTGTGCAATGGGTCTCAAAGATGATGGTAAGTCTGGATAGTCGAACACACTTGTCTTCTTCCTTTTCCGGTGATGGGACACGTCAACAACGCAGAAATAGCAGTTCATAAGATGATCTGTGGGTTCACGCCAGATTCGAGGCACTCCGAACTTCATCTTTCGATTCTCTCCTCTGTACCAAGCCTCAAGGGTGGACCTGCAGCATCCACAAACCACATGTGGTGCCCAGTTTTTATCTTGATCACCCACCGCAACATCAAAATATGCATAATAGGCATTTGCAAAATTGTTGGCCTCTGTGATTTTATGCTTGATTGCTTTGGTGCTCAGGAAGACACCACACACATAACAAAAACTGTCTGGATCATGTTTACAGCTGCGGTTATACGCCATCACTTAATTATCAACCTAAATTGCAAAAAGAAAAAAGAATTTGTCATCTTAATATCAATTATTTCATATGCAGATGAAAATTACAGTTATATCTATAAATGGTAATACACTTATTATTATGTTCTACTAGATTTCAATAACCGGCCACTATACACTAAAAAACGTTTAGGAGCAGGAAAGAACACTCATTATATTATATTTATGACCTAATTCATTAGATAAAAGCAAAAAAATCACTTAAACAAACAAAAAAAATTTTTTTGTTACATAGTGTTATCTATGTCAGAATGTCTGACAGCTAATTTTTTCCTTAATAAATTATGTATTATTTTACATCTTCAGTACGCAGGATTACCTCCAACACATTTTATGAAGTTAAAATAATTTATACGCATAGAAAAATACGACCTAAATTTAAAATGAGAAAAAATAACTTTGCTAAAAAATATATACTTTTTTTTTTTTTTTTTAAGTTTATATTTATCATTATCCGGATGACAATAGAACAAAAAGTACGATCGGTTTTTATCGCAAAGCAAGACGAACAGTGCCAAATCTGTTCTCCATAATTTCGCCAAAGGGTTGTTTAGATGTGGTAGCCTCAGACCGGAAAACTGCCATTTTTTAAAGCGTGTGCTTTTGCTTCGTTCGTCTCGTTAAAAATTTATTATTTTTAATTTAAAAAACATGTTTAATATTCGAAGATCCTTATAAAATTGAACCTTGTTAACGTGAACATGCTTAACGTGAATTACTTTAACAGCAGATCTGTAAGGGCGGACAGGCTCAGTTTGGCCCACTCACTCCATAAGGGAGTCTAGAAATTCAAAATACTTCAAAGTCATAGTTTTACAACATGTTACTTAATTTGCCATATTAATATAAGTGTGTATGTACATATATATATATATATCTGTGTGTGTTTAATGAGATATTACTCACTACGTGTTTCCTTAGTGTTGTCTTCCAAACAAAGATTCGAAGGGATTAATGAAGTAGTTTATTGCGTGCTCTTTTAAACATGCTACAGTTTATTTAAAATAATCAGGATAATAAAGCACGCTGAACATTCAAATAACGACCAAGTAATATCGATATTATGCACGACATCATTGTCGGTCTCAGTCTCGGGGTGGAATTTGGCTTGGGTTTGTTTTAGCAAGAGCTACACACACGCAAAAAGGTACCGATTTTCACATGCAGCCTCTTATAAAATCCTAATTTTGGTTTAAACCGCTAGAGGGCTTAATCTCCTCCTACTATTTTTCATTGGTTACTAATTTTACGATGACAGTTTAATTAGATCCCAGAAATCCAGGATTAATTAATATGCATTGTTTTACCACAAACAGATGAGAATTGCATACCAGTCAGCAAATTTCATTCAAAAAGTTGTTCAGTTTTCTAACTTTTGCATTTTGAAAATGCCTTACAGTGAAACACACATTAGAAAAGAAACTTTAGAATTATTTTCAAGCTACGAATTTTGAATGAGATTATCATGCAATATTAGTTTAAAATAATAAGATGATAATTTAAAATCTTAATTCTTTATATCCTTTCATATCCCCTCCTCCTGAAAGTCTATGGGAAATAGAAAATATTCTAGGGTCAAAATTGTTATGTTTTAAAATTTGCAAAGGGGATTATTATGCGCAACATGCTTAGCCTGGTTAAACATACAGTTCCATTTTTAGCAACAACACAGAAGCATAACAATAAAAGCATAACTCTGCATTGACACATAGAAAGGAGAGAAAAAAAATGCGTGTCCTGTAGTTCAATAATATTTTGTAGACTGTCCTTGACCTCGCCAATCGTTGTTTAATATATAGCATCAAAAGCCATTGAATAATTAAACTTGCATGGTCGAAAGAATTCTGATAAAACTGTCATTATAATAATTTTAAAATTATCATAAATAACAGGGCAGTTTAGTAGAAAGTTAGGGGACTTAAATGTTTTTGTAAAAGGAATCCTTTCAATCCGTCATTGTGTTTCTTTCCCATCTGTGCCTACATCTCTTTTTACTGGCATTATTATTTCAATATTTCCTTTTTTGTTATAGTAATGCCATCATTTAAGCTGCCATATCTGCCATTTTGTTTCTTTCGCTGCCTGTGCCTACCTCTCAACCCATTGATCCAAGCGCTTTAAAATGATACCTAAAGATTCCTTTTGCCTGTTTATCAAAGTAACTTTTGATTTTAAGCCATTTTGTTTCACAAACCGAGATTTGTAGATGAATTCATTTCTTTCTGCGTGCACGCATTGTGCATGTTTAATGTTCTGCAGCAAGAAATAGAGACCCGGACTTGGTATTTATAAATCATTTATTGAAATATAGTGATCAGAGAAACATACAGAAGTCATTAGTTATTTATAAAATAAATATCAATTAAAGGGACGGTTAAGTTATGACTAAAATGTACCATCTTGTGCATGTGCTAAATGAGCAGACATTTTTTTTAACAATATGTGAATCCTTTTTAATATTTTCAATTATTTTGCATTTGACTACGCTCGAATTCCCGATCTATGGCTATTTTAAAATGCATTTACATATTTAAAAACGAATCTGATGTGGCTCCACTCGACTTTCCGAAGGTCTAATACTTATCAAGCATTTAAATAAATTTGATTCATTGTATAATTTGGTAATTAATGAAAACTGAAAAGTGCAACAGTGTGTATAGAAAAGTGCTATAGAATATTTCTCTGTAAGTTCCAATATCTCTACGATGGAGACCTAAACATACCTAACAATTTTGTGCCAATTAAAATAAGTGTTTACACTTATCATGTTCACTCAACACATACAAACATATATACATACACACACATCCATATATCACATAAAAAAAAAAAAAACTGAATTCCCGATAACCCCAAAGTGCCCAAAGTATAAATAAACCAAAATCTCACTTTTTTTTTTTTTTTTTTTTTTTGTATGATTATAATACTTCTGTTATGTAGTAGGTATATGTTCGGTAAGTAAAAATTTGACCCCGAAACAATGGCTATGTTCTCTTCTGTCTTAAAAAAAAAAAAAAAAAAAAAAAAAAAAAACAGGAAAGAGAGCATTTGCCCTTTCTCCCTAGAAATCACCTGAGGGCAGGAAGAGTGGTGGATCTGGACAATAGCTTCTCTATTATCTAGTCTAGACGGCTGCATGGGTCGGGTTTGGACCGAACTTTTCAATTTGGTCTCGGGCCGGGTCGAGCTTTCTCTTTCTTTCTTTCGTCTTCTTTTTTTTTTGCATACTCGGGCCGGGTCAGGCATAGATTAAATTCTTTCCAATCTGTGTTGGTCCGTAATTTTTTTTTCACATTTCTCGTTAATTAACATGGAAGGTAAATGATAAGAACCCTTTTTAGTCATTTATTTTGCATACCTTTATAGGCTAGTATGTCACCGGAAATATTGTTTGGTAAGAAAATGTTTATAACTTCAAACTGATTGTCTGACTAGTATGTCTATTCACATTCTGATTTCCGCAAATTTACTTTGCATATTTCGAAACTGTTGTGTGCTATTTCAGGTTACAATAATAAATTAATACAGGGTGACAAGAAATAACTTGGACGAAGTTTCAAACGAAATATCTGTAACTACCGCTAAAGTTATGTATTTATTTTATTAAGTATTAATCCTAGAAAGCTACTAAACAGGTGTAAGTAAGTTAGTTGTGATAACCATTATGGTCAACAAACGATCTGCCATACTCGAATTACATAAGCAAGGAAAAAAACAATGTGAAATTGTTCAACTATTGAAAGTGCCTAAGCAGACGGTTTCATACACAATCAAAAGGTTTAAAGAACTCGGACATGACGGTGACAGGCCAGGAAGAGGAAGAAAACGCACAGTTAACACATCAAGAAACCGGAAAATTATCAAAAACCGAGTTCAACGAAATCCTAGGATTCCAATAAGAAAGGTTGCTAGAAAAATGAAGATCAACAGAGAAACCGCACGTCTGATGACAAGAGTAGAGCTTGGTCTTCGCCCTTACAAAATGAAAGAGGCTCAAAAGCTAACAGAAGAGAACAAACACACAAGACTTCAAAGGTGTAAAGAACTGTTAAAGCGGGCCGAAGGTGATCGATGACAAACATTTATCTTCACAGATTGGAAACTGTTCCAGGGGTCGTACTCTCCGCCCTTTTTTTAGGACACTTTCAAATATGACAAATTTCCGCCTCTATTCCTACCACTATTTTTTTACGATGATCTCTAACCAGATTAATCTGGAGACATTTCTATAAAAAGTACCATAAAAATTTCTGCATGAAATTACTGGTGCCAAAATAGGAGAAAATTTCTTATTCTTAAGTGTGTCCTGAAAAAGGGGCGGAGAGTACGACCCCTGCTGTTCTCGATTCAACAAGCTCACAATAGCCATAATGATTGAGTTTGGTCAGCAGAAGCACCTAGACCTTCTTGCATTGTTGAACGGGCTGAATGACCCCAATCTGTAATGATTTGGGGTGGGATATGTGCTAGTGGGAAAACACCATATGTTTTTGTTGATCAAGGGATAAAATTAATCAGCAAACATATCGCAAACTTATTTTGAAAGATGTTGTCTTACCTTGGTCGCAAAAGTTCTTTGGAAGCAAAAGATGGACCTTCCAACAGGATTCCGCACCTGCACACAGAGCTAAACGCACTCAAGATTGGTGCAAGAGAAATTTTCCTGACTTCGTTGGAGCTCAAGAATGGCCACCGGATTCCCCAGATTTGAACCCAATGGATTATTCTGTTTGTCCATCTTGAAGACAAGGGTGTGTGCTAAACCTCATAAAACTTTGGCATCCCTAAAAAAATCCTTATGCAAGTAATGGGATAAAGTATCAGTAAGTGAGTTGCGGGCCATAGCCTAAAATTTTGTGGCGCTTTTAAAGCTCTGTATTAAATCTAAAGGTAGCCACTTTGAAAATTTGTAAATATATTAAACAAAATATTGTATTTATATTTATTTTGAAGTTTGGTCGTAATGTTTTCATTAGCATTAAAGTTATAATGTATCATGTGAGTGCAAGTTATTTCTTGTCACCCTGTAAGTATAAAACTATGAATAAACACCATAAAATGCAATAAAACCGCAACAATTGTTTCGGGTCGAAAAAAAAAACATACGGTCCTTCACCAGGCGAACAAAGTAGGCACACGTGCAGCAATCAAAGCGGCAACGTATTTTTATATAGCATATATTTTAGTAAATTCCCTATTCAAAATTATATGTATGTCGGGAGTAATTTCCGCACAAGTACAAACAAATGAAATTAGATACATTACTGTCTATGAAGCTTTATGTCCTATGGTTTGTAGAATTTGGGGACTTGAAAGATATTTTTTAAGCATTTTTCCGCAACTTTCCAAGGGCACTAATTATAACGAAATTAGCATAATTTTTCGGATGTGCAAAAGCATCTTTCTATTGAAAACGTTTGAATTAGCTTTAATTTTTTGCTTACAGGATCACAGAAAAAGATTTCGGAAACATTACGGGATATAAGTGGCAATGGATGATAGTAGATTTTTATTAGTATTAATCATTTTTAATACTTTTCTACATTATTTGGTTCACTATTTTCGGTTTGATTTCCTTTGTGTCTATGTGCCTCCTGTCTGTTAGTGATAATGAATTTCTCTTTCTATGTCTAAAAGATGTCTATGTCTTCTAAAAGATTAGTAGTTTCATTAATGGTTAATTTATTGTCTGGTTATATAAAATATCTGAAAAATAGGTACTAAAAAATTTTTCATAGCATGCAATTTTTTTTGTTGTCGCTGTTATGTTTCCTTTTTTTTTTTTTTTTTTTTTTTCTTGGATCGGCCCGGGCGGGGTCGGACCTGATTTTATCAATTTTTGTTTGGGCCGGGTCTGATCGTTTAGATGTCATACCGGGCCGGGTAAGCAAGGCTTTTGTACGGGCCCGGCCTCCAAATTCAGACCCGTGCAGACCTCTAATGTAATCACCCCCTTGAAATAGTAGCAGAAGGGGGAAAAAGGGGGAGTCCAAAAAGTAATATTTTGATTCTTCTTTTTTTGGGCCAGTCAGTGTACCACATATTTATATTTTTATCATTTATTTGATGAATGTTAAATATAGTGTCACTAGTTTTTGCTTATCAACTAAAATTTAATGACAATGAAAAAAATATCATTTGGCCCATTTTTAGCAGTTGGCCCACCCGGCGATCACCGATCAATCCGCCCCTGCAGACCTGTCAATAGTTATGATTTTATCATATTTAGTATATAAATTAGGCTTATGAAAATATGATTTGACCATGAAAAAGTAAGATTTTAAAAATTTATTAGTTTGTTTTATTTTACGCTTGTGAAAATTCTCTGAATATATTTACCTTGAATAAACGTATCATTTTTATAAGTGCTTTAAAAATTTCCGACTTTGCTCACTAAATAATAGTTCATTGCTATAAGTATATCAAACATAATATGAGCTGTCCGATTTTTTAAAAGTTCTGCCCAGCCGTTTTAGAGAAAAGGCATGCAATTTAAAAATTCATAATTTTGAAAAATAATAATAATAATAATAATAATAAATCCTAATCAGAGACATTTTTACTTTTAAAAACTTATTTACGAACACTTTTTAATATTGAATGTATTTTTTACATTCCTTTTCTTGCTTATATATACATAAACATAATTATAATCTATACATAAATTAAAATAGGATGTTTGTGTGTGTGTGTGTCATTGTGTATGTATGTCCAGAGCATTTTGCGAAAACGGCTGATCGCAGAGCTATACAGATTTACTTAGAGATTCGTAATGACCTCTCCTGATACACCTCAAAGCCCGACTTTCGAACTTTTGATTAGTTTTCTTTTAATCAATTAAAATGTGAAAATAATAACCTTCTAATTTCTGATAAATTAGCCATTTAAATTTTATCCATAACTAAAATGTTGTCAAAAAAAATTACGAGTTTTTTTTTTTTTTTTTTTTTTTTCGACAGAAAAAAAAAAGTACATTTACTTGACGTGAACAATAAAAAACGATAAAAAATTATATTGTGCAACTCACAAAAATTGACGTCATTACCTCTTTAAAAATTTTAAACACATTGATAAAGTGCTAATATATTTTATGATAATAATATATGTTATTCTAAAATGTTCTTTCTTTCTTTCTTTATTTTTTTTTTATTATTATTTTTTAACTACTATTTTTTTATATTTTTACTATCAAGTTGTTAGTAAAAACAAAAACTGCCTATGACGCCACATTCGACTGCGTAGCGTTTTTTTTTTTTTTTTTTTTTTTTAACTCTATGAACCATATTTTTAGTTTATCAGTTTCATTAATAGATCCTCTTGGGCGATTTTTTACATTTTGGTGTTGAAGTACGAATGTTTTTCGACAAGAAGTTTAATGTAGCAACAGCCATTTTAATCTAAATAGAGCATCAAAAATATAAAAAAAATTACAAAAAGAAGAATATATATTAAACCTAAATAGTAGCCGCATAAATGATTTATTTTTGTAGAAAGTTTATAGAAAAAGTGCAGTTTTAAAGATAGCAAATTTATTTCAGCAAGCACTTTTTTAAACCTAAAAAACATTAAAAATATAAACAGAATATGAAGGATTCTTACATATAAACGAAAAAGGTGTCTGATAAAAGTATTAGCAAAATAGCCTTCCCCTTTCATACAAAAAAAAAAAAAAAAAAAAAATCCATCGCTAATATGGCGACAAAAATTCAGAAGCCACCAATGGAGCGACATAATGAAGTTGTGTAGCATGATAATGTTTACCTATTTATTTATTTTTTTGATATACTAATCACTATGGTAATTTATCATACAAATAAATGAGCTTCTGTGTGTGACTGCACATGCACGCTGTCGAACAGAAATATTTGAATTATTCATATTAATATTTAAATAAATAAATAAAGATAAAAATATGTTTAATGGGAAATATATATAACCATAAAAAGATTAGTTGTCTAAAATATGACAGAAATAGCGCTCATAGCATATTGTTACAAAGGATTAAGTGTTATTGTTACAAGGGATTAATTCTAAAATGGTGACAAAAATTCAAAAGTCGCCAAGGAGAGCTATATTAAGGCTGTACTAGGATTAGGTTTACAAACCATGAATTATATATAACCATCAAAAATTGTCTCATGCGACAGACGTAGCCGGTCATAGCATTCGTAATATCTGGCATGAATTTGCTGTCATTTTATGGTTGATCGGATAAACAAAATAAACATAGGAAATAACGTAAACGCAAATATTATGTGCACTACGTATAGTGTTGTTCACATGTAACTGGGATTCAAAGACAAAAGCGATACTTCTATTTTTTCGATACTGTCTATTTCGAAACTGTTATCTAATAAGCACCTAAATGGAAGCTCATTGAGAAACCAATGTCGCAGGTAATAGGGACAAGCGCCCGAGTTTCAGCGGATGACCAAATCGCTGCCGAGGACTCGCAGGTAGAAACGAGCTTTTGAGCAATTTCAGTATCTTATTTCATTTTTATAAAGCTATATAGAAAAGAGTTTCCTTTAAATTTAGTGACCAGTGAAGTGGGCAAACTCTGTTAGACTATATAAATAGACTAACTTCCCAGTCTGCGCTCTGGGGCTCACACTACTAATAGCAGAACTAAAATATTTGGCAGACGGGTACCTGGGATCCTGTAGGTGTGAACCTCATCAAGATTTTTTCGAATTTCAAATTTGAACTTTTTTAATTAATTTTTTTTTTCAATTTTAAATATTGGCTTTTATGTTTCATTTTCATGAATTTACTCTTTCGTTGTAATCGTCTGCGTATCCTAGCAACGGCTGTTAAGCAATTTATTTTTTATATAATACATTCACTAGCAGGCTTTGCCCGCTTCGCTGGCCACTAAATTTAAAAGAAACTCGTTTCTATATAGCTTTATAAAAATAAAATAAAATAAATTACTGAAATTGTTCAAAAGCTCGCTCCAGGTCCCTGCTGCATTCAGCAGCGATTCGGTCATCCACTGCAACTCGGGCGCTTGTCCCTATTACCTGCGACAATAGTTTACCAATGAGCTTCCATATAGGTGCTTATTATGTAACAGTTTTGAAATAGATAGTATCGAAAAAATTGGAGTTTCCCTTTTATATTTGAATCCCAGTTACATGTGAACAACACTATCCGTGTTGTTCACATGTAACTCAGACTGGACTCAAACGTAACTGGGTTTAGACAACATAATATATGCTTTTACGTTATTTCATATGTTTTTTTTTTTTTTTTTTTTTTTTTGTTTATCCAGTCAACCATTAAATGACAGCAATTTCACGCCAAATATTACAATATGCTGTGACCGGCTACGTCTGTCGCATGAGACAATTTTTTGTGTTTATATATAATTCATGGGTTGTAAACCTGATAGTACAGCCTTAATATAGTTCTCTTTGGCGGCTTTTGAATTTTTGTCACCATTTTAGACTTAATCCATTGTAACAATAAGACTTAATCCCTTGTAACAATATGCTATGAGCGCTATTTCTGCCGTATTTTAGACAACTAATCTTTTTATGGTTATATATATTTCCCATTAATCATATTTTTATTTATTTATTTAAATATTAATTTGAATTTTTCAAATATTTCTGTTCGACAGCGTGAGAGTGCAGTAACACACAGAGGTTCATTTGTTTGTATGATAAATTAGCATAGTGATTATTATATAAAAAAATAAATAAATAGGTAAACATTATCGTGTTACACAACTTTATTATGTCGCTCCATTGGCGGCTTTTGAATTTTTGTCGCCATATTAGCGATGGATTTTTTTTTTTTTTTTTTTTGTAAGAAAAGAGGAAGACTATTTTGCTAATAATTTTATCAGACTCTTTTTTGTTTATACATAAGAAGCCTTTATATTCTGCTTATATATTTAATGCTTTTTAGGTTTAAAATAGTGCTTGTTGAAATACATTTCCTATCTTTAAAACTGCATTTGTTCTGTAAATTTTGTGTAAAAATAAATCATTTATGTTTTTATATATTTGATGCGCTACTTAGATTAAAATGGCTGTTGCTATATTAAACTTCTTGTCGAAAAACATTCGGTGTACTTCAACACCAAAATTTAAAAAATCGCCCAGCAGGATCTGTTAATGAAGCTGATAAAATAAAAATATGGTTCATAGAGTTTAAATAATCTAGTTAACAATTTTTTTTAAACCCAAATTATTAATCTATCGTATCACATACATAGATATAGTAATAATATATAGATTGATCATTGGGGACAAAAAAGTGATTCCTTTTCACTCGGGAAAAGACGGCGATTTTACCAATATATGGCAGTCTTTCCCCGAGTGAATACACACGGGAATATGCACGAATGTTTTAGCAAATAAAATTCATGAATAATTTATTTACTAAATGTGAATGAAAAGCCCCAGATATAGTTTCAAATTCATTCTTTTTTTTTTTTTTTTTTTTTTTTTCCTTCAATACCACTTAATGGCTGATTCCAAAGCTTTTTTTTCGGCATCAAAAATCTTTGCACGATAATATGGGGATGATAGATCTATATATATTATTATATCTATGATCACATAAATCTTTTCGAAAATAGAATAAAACTTAATTTGAAAAAAAAAAAAAAAAAAAAAAAAAAACTTTTGTTTATTAACCAAAATAATTGATGAAATTTGAAATGCAAGTTGGTCTTGTGGGGTACAGGCTAAATATTATATTTTTGTGTTCGTGAGAGAAAATTTAAAAGAATTTGAAAACTGCAATTTTTAATCCCTTTTAAAAATCATGTGACTTAATGTGAAGCAGATTTTTCATTTTTTTCTCCTAACGGTTTCCATACAATCTTCTGCTGTTGCCACCTATAATTTATACTTTAGTTAATTTTAAAAAATCTAATTGTCCGATTGATAAGCTGTTTAATGCGTCGGATTAAAAAAAAATTTCCCTTTCATTTGCTATCTTATTTGTAACGATGCGACTGATATTTCTAATTTATTTTCTAATCTTTCTGATTTATTTTTCTCATTTTAAATAAGTGTACGTTGCTGTTTAATGCATCGGATTTACAAAAATTTTCCCTTTCATTTGGTGTCTTATTTGTAACGATGCGAGTGATATTTCAAATTTATTTTCTAATCTTTCTGCTTTATTTTCCTCATTTTAAATAAATGTACGTTTTTTTTTTTTTTTTTTTTTTTTTTTTTTTTAAATTATTATTATTATTTTGTCGAAAAAAAAATTGGCAACAATTAAATTATGGATAAAATGTTAAAATTCAAATGACTTTTTTATCAGAAATTAGAAGGTTATGATTTTCACATTTTTATTAATTAAGAAAGAACTAATCAAAAATTCGAAAATCTGACTTTGATGTGCACAATGACCCTTCGGGATGCACCTTTGTGTTAAATCTCGTGACTGTCCGAGCTACCGTTTTCGAGATCAGTGAAATATACATACAAATATTGCTCACTTAATAGTATAAGATTTGAAGGCGAAATCATTTATTTATTTATTTATTTTTATCTATATTTATAAAAGAGTACTTCCACTCACTCATTCACTGACTCATCAACGCACAGCAAAATTTACTGGGGCCACTGACTTGAAACTTGGTCAGATTATAGAACATGTAGTGTAAGCACCCCCTAAGAAGCGATTTTGTGAAAATCGCCCCCAAATGGGGGGGGGGGGGCAAGACGTGATTTCACAAAAACCGTCATACCTCAAAGTAAAAAACAGATATCTGTAAAATTTTTGCATTAAAACATAGCTAAAACAAATACTTCAAAATCAATTTACGGAATTTTGGAAATTCGGTCCACAAGATGGGGTGCGTGGCAAAATGTGATTTCATATGCGCAAAAAGTGATTTCTTAAAAAACCTTCATATCTAAAAGAGAGATTTTCGTTTCAAAATATAGCTAACATAAATACCTAAAAACCAATTTCTGGAATTTTAGAAATTCGGACCCTAATAGGGGTCAAAGGGCAAAACGTGATTTCACAAAAACCTTTATATCTCAAAGAAAAAAAAACAGATATCCATAAAATTTTTGCTTTAAAATATAGCTAACACTAATACCTAAAAACCTATTTTTGGAATTTTAGAAATTCAGTCCCAAAAAGGAGGGGAAGGAAGAAAAGCGTTATCTATATTATATCTTATATATATAATATAGATATTTCCTCTTCAATAAAGATTTAAAAATATTTATTTTAATTTTTAATTGTTGCCAAAAAAATTTACGAGTTGATTTACTTTACTACGTATAATAAAATATATTTTCACGCGAATAGTAAAAGAAATATTAAATAATAAATTTGCTTAGGCTATGACAAATTGACGTCATTATCAAAATTAAATAATAATAAAAAAAAATCCAAAAATGTTTCTTCAAATTTTGTTTCATAATGCTTTTTAACATACTACAATTTTAGATTTCTTTTTAATAGTGTTTTTATTTATTTATTTATTTATTGGCACGGATAATAAGTTTGGCATGAAAGCTAATTCAGCATTATATTCAGACTTACTTATTTACACTGATGGAAAAAAAATCCCAACACCAAGAAAAAATTATTGTACAGTAATGAAATTTCAGCAATACATTTGTCTAGGTAACATATTTAATTGATTAAAGTTTCAAGATCACAGGTAGAGCCATTGGCGAGAAGAGCCATTTCAAATGTGAAATGTTGGTACATTAATAACCGGTGTAACCGCCAGAATTTTTAATGCAAGCATGCAAACGTGCATGCATTGTGTCGTACAGGGGTCGGATATCAGTTTGTGGGATGGAGTTCCATGCCTGTTGCACTTGGGCGGTCAATGCAGGGACGGTTATTGCTGGTTGTGGATGATGCTGGAGTTGTCGTCCAATGATGTCCCATACTGCTCGATTGGAGAAAGATCTGGTGATCTAGCAGGCCAAGGCAACATGTCGACACTCTGTAGAGCATGTTGGGTTACAACAGTGGTATGAGGGCGAGCATTATCCTGTTGGAAAACACCCCCTTGAATGCTGTTCATGAATGGCAGCACAACAGGTTGTATCACTAGACTGACGTACAAATTTGCAGTCAGGGTGCGTGGGATAACCACGAGAGTGCTCCTGCTGTCATACGAAATTGCTCCCCAAACCATAACTCCAGGAGTAGGCCCTGTGTGTCTAGGCCACAGACAGGTCGCTAGCAGGCGTTCACCTGGTCTCCTTCTAACCAACACACGGCTATCATTGCGACCAAGGCAGAACCAGCTTTCATCAGAAAACACAACAGTTCGCCACTCCGTCCTCCAATGAGCTCTAGCTTGACACCACTTACGTCGCAAACGCCAGTGGTTTGGAGTCAGTGGAATGCACGCTACAGGGCGTCTGGCTCGGAGCTGTCCTTGAAGTAACCGATTTATAACAGTTCGTTGTGTCACTGTGGTGCCAACTGCAGCCCGAATTTCAGCTAGAGACGAAGTACGATTAGCCACAGCTATACGCCGAACACGGCGGTCTTCCCTCTCAGTAGTGCCATGTGGCCGCCCGGAACCCGGTCTTCTTGAGGCAGTACCTTCCCTTGACCACTGCTGCCAACACTCATGCACAGTGGATACATTCCTGCCAAGTCTTTCTGCAATATCGCGGAAAGAAAACCCACCTTCTCGTAGCCCTACTACACGACCTCGTTCAAAATCAGTGAGCTGTTGATAATGGCTTCTTCGTCTTCTTAGAGGCATCCTTGACTAACACTAACCCACTACGTCAAATCTCAACTGTAAATAACGATCACGAACCTTACAGCGCTTATTTAAAGCAAACCTCATTTGCATGTTCATAGTGTCGCTACTACCGCCACACTTATGCGCGTAGCTCGAAATTTGAATCGACGTCATCTTTCAGATGTATAAACACGCCTACCAAATTTCGTTTATCTAGCACAGCTCCCTCCTGGTGTTGGGATTTTTTTTCCATCAGTGTATAATGCAGGGTATTTTTTTTTTTTTTAATTTTGATGCTGAAGTAGATACGACATTTTTCGCCAAGGAGTCTACTTTTATGATAGCCACTTTAAGCCAAGTAGCCCATAAAGCACATAAACAAATAAATTATAAAATAATGAGGAAAAGAAAAAAAATAGAAAGAAAGAAGGAAAGAAACAGAAACAATAATCTCATAAATTAAGTATTTTTGTTTAAAACGGTGACAAAAATTCAAAAGTCACAAAGGGGAGGTATAATAAGCCTGTACCACGATAAGGTTAAATATTTATTTATTTTTCTATATACCAACCACTGTTAACTAACTATTAAATACATATAGTAACAAATAGTTAGTTGTCTCACAGCATATTGTAATATTATATTTGACGTGAAATTGCTGTCACATTATGGTCGACTGGAAAAATCGAATAAATATAGGAAATAACGTAAAAGTAAATATTATGTACAGTACGTACAGTGTTCATATGTAATTAAAATTTAAATATAAAAGGGCTACTTCAATTTTTTCAATACTTTCTATTTCGAAATTGTTATTTGATAAGCACAAAAGTGGAAGCCCACTGGTATGGCATTGACGCATGCAATAGCGACACACAGCGGAAGCGAGCTTTTGAGCCCAATTTCAATGAATTTCATTTTTATTTTTTATCTATGGAGCGATACAGAAAAGAATTTTCGTTAACCCTTTGTTGCATATTAATCACCAGGGAAACTTTAAAGGAAATTATTGTGTTTTTCCTACTTAAAATTGCCCCAGAAATCAGGAGAAAAAATTGTTTCATAAAAATTTTGTTTATTTTAAATGTTACAGTTTGTCCACTGTAGTGGACAGTATGCATATAGAAACTGAATATCTAAAGTAGAAATGGTAATGAAAATAATAAAAGCAGTCATTTTTTTCATCGATACACAAATGAACTTTGCATTTTACGCATGAATATGTAGATTTTCTTGAGCATAACTCCATCTTACATCTTTGAGCACTATTTTATATTTGTCTAGCAAAAATGATATACTCCATCGTAGAGGACAGAGCTTGCTTTGACTGACATTTTTTTTTCTAGGTTTTTACACTGACATAGGCCCTTGTTTGCGTAAGTCTGTCTGTACCTTGTTCATCAATTACTCTTGATGCTGCTTGTATTAGTCCTCTGGCAATGGACATCTTGAAAAATCCTAGTTGCATAGAACTTTGTGGTATGACAGCTTTGTAAAGAAGCCAAGAATTTATCATGGTAACATCTATAAAATGAAATAATACCCTTTGGTACCACTACAATCAACAAACGAAAACAGTCCTACATTAGCCTATGTTCATAACGTCCATTGTAGTTGACAAAAAGAAAAATACATCAATTTTCATGAAAAATAGCATCTGAAAATAAGTGTTCTATTCAAACATATTCTAAAATGCCTAAAATTACGATTTCAAAATGCAAAATGTCAAAATAAAAAAGGTTTAGCACTTACATACAATGTTTACAATGAGAAATCATACTAACTTGGAAGTAGAGGTTGACACTATTTTCAAACTAGCAATGCAATCTGTAATTTTATATTTTGCTGCTATCTATGAGCAACAGTTGAAAGCTTAAATAATACAGAAAGAATAAACATTGAAACAAAATCTGTAAAACCATTTGTGTGAAAGGAAAAAAAATTAAACTTTTGTCCACTACAGTGGACACGATACAACAAAGAGTTAAATATAGTAACCAGCCAAGCGGGTAAAATTTGTCCGAAGAAATCCATAGGAGCTGAGGCCACACTTTTTAGTGTGTGGCTTATTTATGTCTATCCAACACCCATTGTAACGGGATTTTGAAAATTTCCTCATTTTCTCCCTTATAGAAAGGAGAGCAATAAAAGTGACAGGAAATAGTTGAAGCCTTAACAAGGAAAGTATTACCCCTACAATTGAGAAGAGAAGTGCGAGTCAAAACTAGATGAGTACAAAAAAGACTAAGTTGCCCGGAATTGTATGCTTATGTCCTGCACTCTGGATAATATTGTAGAAATCCGGTACATTATGGTTGCTTTTTGACACGCATTCAAACCTGTAACATTAAAAGAAGGTATTGATTTAGATTAGAACTAGATGAGTACAAAAAAGAATAGGTTAGCTAGGAATTATTCTTTGTGATGGAATCACTAATTAAATCACTAAAAGTGATTTGAAAAGTGAATGAATATTCTGCTTTCATGCAATTAAATATTCATGCAATGAAATATTTAGTTTTCCTTCCTTCTTTCTTTCTCTCTCTTTTTCTAAAGAGAAATGCAACATAGCAAGCACAAGTGCAACATAAAAATTATAATGTATGATCAGGTACGTTGTAGCTCTTACTAATGCTTATCTGTTTTGGGTTTCTGTTTGATAAAATTATTTTCACTGGAAATTGTTTGAACACACATAAAACTATATACAACTGACACATTAAAATTCAAGTACTTTGTGTAAAATGTTTAAAAATTTTCTAAAACATTTTTCAATAAAGGGTTATTCTATGTTAATTTGTCAACAACAACAATCCCAGATTTTTTTTATGAAAGTTTGTGTACTTCTCTTTTTTTTTTTTTTTTGGTTATAAATAACCGTCTAACATTTTTTTTCTCTCTATCTCAAAAAGTTTTAATTTTATAGACTTTCAAAATATTCCAATTTTGCTTCATTTGGTATTTTTGAGACACCCAGGAGAGCTAGTATTTTTATTAAAAATTCTCTAATTAATGCTAATTTTTTTAAACAATTATTATATAAAATGTTATACCTTCAATAATTTCAAAAAACAAATACTTAACAGCTTATGTTTATACTAATATGTGCAAAAAAAAAAAAAAAAAAAAAAAAAAGAAAAAAAAAAAAAAAGAAGAAGAAGAAGAAGAAAAGAAGCAGACTTTAAATTTCAGCTTTTTTATTTTCATCATGAGTATCTAAATTAAACACTTGTTTTGCTTTTTAAAAATGATTGTAAAGATGTGCTTTAACATATCCAATAAAAACATTTATGGTACCTGTTCGTTACATTTTCCCCCTTCACTTCGAAGTTGGCTCTTTGCCAAAGAGCGTTAAAAACCTTGAAATAATTACTTTTTGTTTAGTTTTCTCTTTTCTCTTGTGATGTGAAGATTAATCTTTTTACCTGAACGTGAATATTTATAAATATGTTCGTGGCTCCGATATATTCAGAGAAAAATGGTGATTTGAAATTTATGGCAAGTTGAAAGCTTGTTTAATATAGAAATTTTGTAATACTCCTATTTAAAATGTGAATTTCTTCAAATATAATATGCAATTTAGAACTAATGTTTAACTGTTATGCAATAAACATTTAACAGCTCTCCCAGTGATTTTAACTCCTGTGCATAACTAGTGACTTCTAGAAATAATGAGAACTTACATACATTTTTTTTTTTTTTTTTTTTTTTTTTGGTTCGCTAACCCGGGATGGCGTGATATCCCGTGAAGAAACCTTTAGACATAATATTGGATTTATGGATTCAAAATGGATTTGAAGAGTTTTAGATCTAACAAGGAAACATTCAAAAGGTGTCGTCTTCAAAAAATATTGATATATATGTGTGTGTGTGTGTGTGTGATTCTACTCTTCATGAAACACCAGAAAGTGAAAAAAAATATCGGCTAAAATGAATTACAGCGACCGCACAAAATTATCAAAATTAAGCAAATCTGACGATTTCACACTGTTAGGCGATTGATTTTGTGTACTTGGCGGTGAAGCAAAACACGGTTCTGTTCGTACACGGCAGTCTCGGCGCTAGCGAACTTATCGCCTAACAGCGCTAAATCGCCAAAAATGCTTAATTTTGATAATTTTTTGTGGTCACTGCAATTCATTTCAGCAGATAATTTTTTCACTTTCTGGTGTTTTATGAAGAGTAGAATCACAAATATTTTTCTGAAGATGACGCCTTTTGAATGTTTCCTTGTAAGTGATTTTAAAAACTGAATCTTGGAACAATAACGATTGGACTCTCAAAATTTGCATTAAATATTTGGATGACTGCCTGGATATTTAACCAGGTAAGCAAATTATTATTATTATTATTATTATATATAATATTGATGATATTTTGATTTATTTGCTTAATCTTGATGATGGATCTTGAAAAAATTAAAATCGAAACGTTCTACAGAACGTACTAGTGTGACAAATTTAATAAATAAATTAGAAAATTTGTTAGCAGAATACTTAGAAAATACAAAATCAGATGAAATTCTTCAAATTAAAGAAATTTCACATGAAAGAGAAATTTCCTTAAAAATTTTAAATTCTGAAATCAAAAATTTAACATCAGATATGAAAGACTATGAAAAAGTATTTATCGCAACAAGCGATAAATACTGTGAACAAATAATTTCTGCAAAATGTAAAATAAAATTACGTTTGAATGAATGTAAAAGTGCCATCAATGAAAATAATTTAAATTGTTCTGTCAGTGAAACCTAAACAAAAACTTGTTCGGCGGTTAGACTGCCAAAACTGAAATTTCCTAAATTCAATGGTCAAATTGAAAAATGGTTTGAACTTTTTGATTGCTTTGAAAATTCTATACATTTGAATGAAAATCTGTCAAAAATTGAAAAGTTTACCTATCTTAAAACGCTTTTAACTGACAAAGCGTATAATGTAATTAAGGGATTTTCACTAAAGGAACAAAATTATGATTCCTGTATAGAAATGCTAAAAGAGCGTTTTGTCGTAACCAATTCCTATATGAATAATATATTGAGTTTAGAGCCTGCGAAAATTTCTTCAAATCTAGGTGCTTTAAGGAAACTATGCGATATTTGTGAGGTGAACGTCCGTAGTTTATCTAATTTAGGTGGGACAAAGGGCCAATATGGTCATTTACTAAGTCCAATTTTCTTAAAATTATTGCCAAATGGTTTAGTAATACAGTATTACAGATAAAGTGCTACTAAAGAAGATGGTGATGCGTCGAATTTAATTAATTTTCTTAAATCTGAGATAGAATCTAGAGAAAAATCCTTTAGTATGATTAATTCTAAAAATGCTTAGGCAATTGTAAATAAAAATTAATCTGAAACCAGTAATAGAAATTTTCAAAATAAAACGAGTTCTTTGAATGTTAATGCAAAGTTTATGTGTATATTTTGTAAAAATTATGACCATCCTTCTCTTGGTAGTTGTAATTTAAGTGATGCTTAAAAAAGGATGGTAGATGTTCTAATTTGCTATGAAATCTCATTTATCATCACAGTGCCGAATCAAATCCCAGCCTCGCGAAAAATGTAAAGCAACAGGTCACAACAAAGTGTTTTGCTTTCAAAAATACATGAAACCAGAAGTTAAAAAGAACGCTATAGTATCAAATTCGCATTTAAAAAATACTAATCAGGTGGTGTTATTGCAAACATGTTGCATAATCGCTCAATTTAATTCCAGATCCATAGTTGTATTGGATTCCGGAAGTGAGAAACTTTTATAACTAAAGAGTTAGAACATGGATTAAAATTGCCCCTTGTAAGAAAAGAGCATTTAACTGTTTTTGCTTTCAGAATTAATAGAGGTAAAGAAGAGGAATTCGAGGTTTTTGCTATTAAGTTGCGCAGCAAAATAAACCCTCGTCGGCTCATTCATGTAGAAGTATTAGCTACAGACTTTAATAACCGCGACTTCCTTGAAAAGCTCAAAGGGCGAACCAAAATAGATTAAAAGTAAAAACAGGAAATTAGCTGACAATTCATTAAATGATTTCAAAATTAATATTTTACTTGGAGCAGATTATTTTTGGAAAATACAGAGGAGTATCATTGAAGAATTTAGTGAGAATTTATATGTTGCTAACACAATCTTCGGCTATACTGTAGTGGGAAAATTAAACTATAATAGTACAACAGTGATTAATTCGCATTTTTTATCTGTTAATAAATTTGATAATTTTGATTTACAGCGTTTTTGGGATTTAGAATCACTTGGAATATGTGATAATAAGGATGATTCTCTGTCACAGAGAGATACAGAAATTATTAATTCTTTTAGCGAAAATTTAAATTGTATTGATGGAAGATATGAAATCCAATTTTTGTGGAAAGAAAATAAAAACGAATTGAAATCTAATTTTGAGATAGCTAAAAACAAACTTTGGGGTTTGAAGAGAAAATTGTGTAAAAATGAATGGTTAAGAAACGAATATGAAAAAAATTTTTGATGAACAAAACAAATTGGGTATAATCGAAGACTGTCAATTTGATAAAAATGAAACTTATGTATATTATATGCCCCACAGGCCAGTAATGAGAACAGACAAAACTACTACCCAAGTCAGAATTGTTTTTAATGCTTCTTCTAATGAGAAGGAAGCGAAGTCTTTAAATGAATGTTTATATTCAAAGCCTAATTTAAATCCCAATATTTTAGATATCATTTTGAGATTCCGCCTTTATAAAATTGCTTTTGTTTGTGATATAGAAAAAGCCTTTCTTCAATTACAGGTTGCAGAAAATGATAGAATTTTTTTTTTTCGCGTTTTTTATGGTTTGATGACATAAATAGTAAAAATCCTTTACTAAAGGTTTTTCGCATGACGTGTAACTTTTAGTGTTACAACATCACCCTTCTTCCTCTCGGCCACCATTAAACATCATATAAAAGGGTATAAGGAGTTATTTGAGAAGGTTGTTAATAGGCTTGATTCTTCCTTATACATTGATGATCTCTTTTTTGGTGCTGATTCTGTAAATGAGGCCTTTATGTTATCATCTGGTGCTGTCAAAATACTTAAGGATGCCAGTATGACACTAAGAAAATTTAAGAGTAATTCTGACGAATTAAGACAATTGTGGAGGAAAACATGGAAGAAATATTGATGAAATAAATAAAGGTAGTCTTTCTAAAGTATTGGGAATAATGTGGTCAACTAACAATGATATTCTAAAAATAGACTTACAATCTCTTTAAGAGGGGTTTGATAATGAAATTATTACAAAAACAATTGTTTTACAAACTGTAACAAAGGTGTATGATCCTGTAGGGTATATTTCCCCTTTTATAATAAGAATCAAATTTCTAATGCAAGAACTATGGGAGCAGGGTATTGATTGGGATTGTTCTTTACATGACGCGTTAACAAAAAAATTTAGGAAATGACAGAGTGAAATACAGAATTTAAAAAATTTTAAAGTGCCTAAAAGACATTTTACGAATATTGGAAAATTAAATCCTGAAACTACTCAAACTTTTATTTTCTGCGATGCTAGTTTGAAGGAATATGGTGCAGTGGCTTATTTTCGTGATCCTTGTTCCCGTGAAACTTCATTTATTATGTCAAAGACAAGAGTGGCTCCTCTCAAAAAACTTACTTTGCCTCGCCTTGAATTAATGGGAGCCTTAACAGCTGCTCGATTAGCTAATTATCTAGGTCAGCTATTTTCAATTCCCGTCAAGAACATACTATGTTTCTGTGATTCCCAAATTACCTTTTATTGGGTCAAAGGACGTTCTAGTAACGAATAAACCCTTCATAGAGAACAGAGTGCGTGAAATTCAATGATTAGTCTCAGTGGAGATTTCGTCAAGGGGTTAAGAATCCCGCCGATGTGTTATCTCGTGGTTGCACAGCATCTAAGTTGTCGAAAAAGGAGAAATGCTGAAGGGACCAACTTGAATGAAAGAAGATAACTTACCGATATCACTACCTCAAAATAAGTTAAAAAAGCTGAAGAAGAGATTTTGCGAGAACAACGAAAAATTCTTGTTTGCTCCTTAACTCAGAGCGATAATGAAATTGAATTGTTGTATAAGTTTTCATTTTGGTCTAAATTAAGACGTGTTACAGCTTGGTGTCTTAGATTTATAAAAAATACTAAATGTCGATCTGAGCAAAATACTGGCTTCTTGACTGTGCAAGAACTTAATGAGGCAACTAACCTTATTGTGAAGTTAGTTCAAAGACATGAATTTAGAGAAAAAATAAAAACTTTGAAATCTGGAAAAAACTTGAATACTAGTAACAAACTTCTTTTATTAAATCCTTTTCTTCACAAAGATGGAATTATTCGTGTTGGTGGGAGGTTAAGACACGCAAACATACCTGACAGTCAAAAGTACCAAATGATATTTCCCAAAAAGCATCACATTACTGATTTAGTTATACTTTCCTGAAAAGCATCTTCACAGTGGAACTCAGTTACCAGTTTCAGTTCTGCGACAACAATACTTGATAATTAATGCAAGAGACGCTGTGAAAAGAAATATTCAGAACTCTATGAAGTGTTTTAGAAACACATGAAACTTAGCCTCTCAAATAATTGGTGATCTTCCAGCTGCACGTGTAGTGCCATCGCGAGTGTTTTCAAAGGTTGGTGTTGATTTAGCTAGGCCCTTTTTGATTAAACCTCGTAAAGGTTGAGGTGTTAAATCTTAAAAGAGTTATATTTGTTTATACATTTGTTTTACCACAAAGGCAATCCATTTGGAAATGGATTTGAAAATGCCTCACATCTGAGGCATTCCTCGCATCATTGAAAGCTTGTTGCTCGACGAGGAAAACCTGAAGAATTGTTTTCAGACAGAAGAACGAACTTTGTAGACGCCGACAACGAAATGAAAAAAAAAAATTATGTCCTTGATTTCTTCTGAAGAAAAAATCCACAGATATTTCTCCGAAGAAACAATCAAACGGAATTTCAATCCGCCATCTGCCCCCCATTTTGGAGGCCTTTGGGAGACTGGAATAAAACAAATGAAAAATCATTTAACCCTTTCAGGGGCGGTGGCTAGAGGGTCTATCCACCTACTTTAGAAATTTTTCTCTAGGTGTGCAGTGGCTACTTTTTCTATCCACTTTTATGAAAAGTTAATATGTACTTCTAAAATTGAAATAGAGATGGCAGCTCTACAGTAACTTTAAGCAGGATGTGCCTGTGACTTTTTTAAATGGACAAGTTGCGGGAAAAATTTTTGAAGTTTCTATTATATATTTTTATGAAAAATAATTTTTTATTCAAAAGTATTTGGTAGTGTAAATATACTGTAATGTACCTTTTAAATTACAACAGATTTACATATTATCTTAGATCATTAATTTTATTTTGATTTTTAGGAGCATCTTTTAGGTGGATAGACCCTCTAGCCACCGCGCACATATGTCAGGGGAGATTCCATAAGACAGGCTGTGCTGGGGAAAAGAATATCCATTTCTTTTCCTTTGAGATAAACAAAGAGGGCCTTTTGGGGTTAGTGAACTGTGATAAATATAAACAGTAAGAGATAGCAGAATGTAAATACAGATGTAAATAAGCGTGGGAGGGTTCTTACAAAAAAGTTTATTCAGTATTTCTGTTTACAGTATAGAGAGAGGCTGCTTTTTTTCTATTGCTCTTATATCGTGATTTTTAAAAATAAATTTTTATTTCCACAGCTTTTAAATTTAGTTAATTTCTCTAAATAATCTTAAATTCAATTTATATATCTTAATTTTTATCACAATAATGCATAGAAAAGGCTTATCTTTGGATGAAGCTATTGCTCTGTTTGAAGAGCTACACTCAGATGATGATTCTGCAGTATCTGGATCAGGAACAAGTGATAATGAGGAATATGTTCCAGATTTACCTGAAGAAGAAATTGTTTCAAGTTCGGAAGATGAACAATCCAGTGAAATAGAAGGTCCTTCTAGCTCAAGAGGGTGAGTAAATTGGAGCAAAAATTTTCAAGTTCGCCAATCTGTTCCAGAATTTATGAAAGAAAGTGGTCCTGCACCTGAGGTCCTTGATATTGATTGTCCAACACCATTTGGAATATTTTTTATGTTTATGGCAATGTAATTTTGGGAAGATTTAGTTTTTCAAACAAACTTGTATGCTACCCAGTTAGGAAAATCTTTTACTCCAATAGATATAGAAGAAGTTTTAATATTGCTATAAATCTTCTTATGGGAATAAAACGCTTGCCCAGCTATAGATATAATTGAATTACTATAACTTTTATTCCTTAAATGGTGAATAATTTTTTCTTATTACTAATGCATAAAGGTTTCTAAACAAATTTCAAAAAGCCCATATATCTGTGTATATATATATAATAAATCATTAAAAAAGGATAAAGAAGCATTACAATTTAAGTAATAATTAATTATTGTTACATTGTATTATTATAATTACATTTTCAAGGCATAGTTTCAATTTTTATTCCATAAATATATAAATATTTATTTTCATTCAAAAATTAAGGTACAGTCACCCCAAAAAAAAAACGCCACCCCCCCACCTAATTTCGCCGTAAATTATCGTAGAAACATTTGACTGGTACCGATCGATTTGTAATAACGTCTAGTTTATAACGGTATAGTTAAATTTTGCCTAAGGGGTCGTCTACATATTAAAACTGGCATTAACTTCATTTTCTTCAATGGCAACCCCTATTTTTGACTTCATATTCATATTTCTGAGATCAAGGCGGTTCGAAAAACATACCTATTTATATACCTTAAATCAATTATAAATAGAGTTACACGTGAAAATGTATTAGGGGTCCGTCTATACATTTAGAAAATATAAATCACGATCTACCACCCAGTATACATTATTTATTAAGTTTCACACCGGAAAAATATTTCAGAAATGTTAAATATAATATAAAAAAAATGACTAATTCACAGAACTTTCTGAGTTAGTTTATGAATTAAAGATTTTTATTGGTTTCTATTGATTAAACATCAGATAGTTCACTTCATACGAAGAAAATTAAATAGCTTAAATAGATATTAAAATATCTATAAAAAAAATAAATAAATAAATAAAGATGAATGGTTTTAAATTTGTTTGAAAATTCAAAATTATTTTAACTCAAGCTGCCGTATAATTGTCTGAAACGGCGGCACTCAACCTGGTTCCCACGGCCGTTTCACAGTGACAATGGGAGTTTGTTCTGATACTGCAGTACTTTCATTTTCTTTAATTGACTTTTTTTAAATATTAAAACAGATTTTTTAATTTTTTTTTTTTTTAATTAATTATTATTTTTTTTTTCATGACATTATTAAAAACTTTTACATAAATCTCCACGATATTCTTTTGCTTTTATATTTTATAATGTGTAACAAATTAATATGTAAAATAATTAATCCTACTACTTAATGGGATGTTCTAAAATTCTACACTTTAACACAGATACCGAAGTGGACGGTGGGTGTAAAAAGGCTGACTACCCTTAATCTAAATCTTCACTTGAAAAGGTCAAAATGTTACATAAATCTTTTTTTTTTTAAGGAAAAAAGAAGAAGAGAAGGAAAGATCAAAATGAATATAAAACATATTAAACGTTAATACCCTTTAAACACTGGAAAAAGGCGGGGTTTCGTACTGTGTGTCATTTGGGAGCTGTAGAGTGCCAGAAAATTACTTTATGTAATAAAACTTTTCATTTAAAGGGTATTTAAAGCAGCATTATATTTAATTCATAGACTATTCAGAAAAAAAGTACCATTCATCTGGTTCATGAAAAATAAAGAACATTTCCTGGCATTGCTCTATGTATATACATTCTTGTTAACCTATCCCGGAAGATTACTGGTCCCGCCCCTTTCCGTACATTTTTTTCACATCAGTCTTTTTAGAGCCGTGTCAGCCATCGGTGGCTGACACTGATCTTTCCATTTAGGCTAAGTCAGCCGGCAGTGTAAAATATGATATAAAACTACAGAACTTACATAGTTTTAAGTAATTACTGACAATTTATTTAAAATTCACTTCATGTTTTTTTTTTTTTTTTTTTTTTTAATAGGATTTTTATAGGATTATATCGTTAAGGCCTAATGGGGTTTGTTGAAACTCGATAAACATAACACGCTTCTAAGCAGCATGTTAACGAGGCAATGGACTGTATTAAACTAAGATTCATCTTTTTACCAAATTTTATTTGCGTGCTCATGATAGAGCAATTAAGCGTCCGCTTGCTGCGGAGTACCAGTACAAACTGAAAACATTAGCGGCGCCCGACAGAGGGCGCTAGATTCACATTACAAATCAACAAAGGAAGAATATTAACATAAACATCCTGGCCAGCCTTGCAACGGCTGGACGTTGCAAAAATTCAATAATCAGTAAACATAACAAAATATAAAGATAAAATATACAATATAATAGCATAATAATTAATATCCATTTAATTAATTAACAAATGGTAATTTTGCAATTTTGGTAATTGGTCTTTTAAAGATGCTATCCTTACTTTTTAATGTAACTACTCTAACAAGTCCATCCTCTCCAGGGTGGACCTTCAAAATTCTAGCAAGATGCCATTTTAGGCTCCACGCGCTCTCTATTGGTTTAACCAACACTAGATCACCCTCTTTAAACTCTGTTTTAATCTTACACCACTTAGGTCTTTGCTGAAGTCTATTGAGATATTCGGAAGACCATTTCTTCCAAAAGATCAGGTGTAATCTCTGAACTAACTGCCAACGACTCAATCTGTTTTGAGGAGTCGAGGTAAAATCCAAATCGGGTGCTGCAAGCAAAGAAGATCCGACTAAAAAATGGGCTGGGGTTAAAACTTCAAGATCGTTTGGATCGCTTGAAAGAGGACACAAAGGCCTAGAGTTCAAAACGGCCTCGACCTGTGCAATAAGGGTCGAAAATTCTTCATTATTTAAAATAGTGTCACCTACAACCCTGCGTAAATGAAATTTCAAGGATTTAACCCCTGCCTCCCATAATCCACCAAAGTGTGGAGCAGATGGTGGGTTAAAATTCCATTTGATAGCTTCATTAGCTAAATGATTATCAATTTCTCTCTTATTGCTGAACAATTTTTTAAGAATTTTTTTTAGTTCATTATTAGCGCCAACAAAGTTGGTGCCATTGTCACTGTATATTTCTGCTGGGCGACCGCGTCTGGCGATAAATCGTTTAAATGCTCCTAGAAAAGATTCTGTTGTTAGATCACCTACAATTTCTAAATGAATGGCTTTAACACTAAAACATATGAAAATAGAAATAAAACATTTTCTTACTTGTTTGCACCTGCCTGGTAGAGGTTTCACCTGAAACGGACCGCAATAATCTAAACCTACATGAGTGAATACTCTTGAGATGTTTACCCTTGCAGCTGGCAGATCAGCCATAAATTGCTGCTCTCCCTTTGCGTTTAGTTTGTAGCAAATAAGGCATTTTCTTAGTACCTTACGGTCGATATTTCGTCCTCCCGGTATCCAGAATTGTAACCGGATATTTGTTAATGTAGCTTCAGGACCTGTATGGAAATATAAAGAATGGTAATAATTAATAACAGTGCAAGTAAAGTTATGATCTGAGGGAATTAACATGGGATATTTCCTAATACTTGGTAAGTTAGAATTTTTTATCCTGCCCCCCACCCGGAGGATGCCTTGGTCATCTAAAAAGGGACTCAAATTTAAGATTTTACTAGAATTGGAAAGAGGGCCACCTTTAGTTAAACAATTAATTTCTGTGGCAAAAGATAGTCTTTGAATGCCTTTAACAATACAAAATAATGATTCTCTTAGTTCATTAGTTTTAAGAGAGCCAGTCTCTGGGTATAATGGGTTTCTTATATTATGTATGAATCTTCTGCACCAAGCTATTACTCTTTGAATTTTTAAAAACGATGAACAGTTATTAATTATATTTAGTGGTTCAGAGTTCTGCACTAATGCACACACTTGATTGTTTGGCACATCCTTTAATTCTCGTAAAAACAAATTGTTCGTTTCTATATCTGTCGGAATAGAGGAATTATAATCGATCTCTTGATGTAAGAAAGATGGCCCACACCACCATAGATGACACTGTTGAATTTTATTAGGGTCAAGACCCCTAGAGATGATGTCTGCAGGATTGTCTTGGGAGTTAACATGATGCCAACAATCTGGCTTTGTCAGATTCTGAATTGTGCTTACACGATTTTTTACAAATGGTTTAAGTTGTGAAAGAGGCTTTCTAATCCAGGCTAGCACAATACTGCTGTCTGACCACAAGAAAATGTCACTTATGTTTAATTTCAGAGAAGTGATTACTTTGGAAATTAACTTCGCTAATAATACAGCAGCACAAAGTTCGAGTCTCGGAATGGTAACTTCTTTAATAGGGGCTATTCGAGACTTGCTGCATAGAAGACTAACCTTAATTTGTTTGTTGTCACTTATGCAACGGAGATAAATCACAGCTCCATATGCACCCTTGGCGGCATCTGAGAATCCATGAATCTCGATATCTGTTGTAAAGTTTGTTAATATAAACCGTGGTATGCCGATAGATTTTATGGCTGGCAATGTTTTCCGGAAAGCTTCCCACTTTTTTCTTTCAGTTTCCGGAAGTTGTTGATTCCATGAAAGGTTTAACTTCCAAAGATTTTGCATCATTATTTTTGCCTGAGTTATGACGGGACCTAATAAACCTAAAGGATCATATAACCGAGCAATTTCAGATAATACAGAGCGTTTTGTCGGAGATTCTGAACATTGCGGATTTACATTGAAGTAGAAATTTTCTTTCTTAGGGTCCCACCTTAAACCAAGAGTTTTTACCGAATTATTTTTAGTTTCATCGAAATTATATTCTTTAGAATTTAGAGAGATATTTTCTAACAGTACTTTATCGTTAGCGCACCACTTGTGCAATTCCATTCCTGCACCTTTTAACATAGCAATTAATTGATTCTGAAGTTTTTTCGCAGATTCTAAATCACTGGTTCCCGTCACAATGTCATCCATGTAAACATCAGAGTTTAATGCCTCAGCTGCCAACGGGAACCTTTCACCGTCATCAATACTTAATTGTTTTAAACATCTTGTTGCAAGAAACGGAGCACTTGTGGTGCCGTATGTAACCGTAGCCAAATTATACGTTTTCACAGGATCCGTGATGGTATCCTTCCAAACAATGCGCAATAAATTTCTTTGCGTTTCATCTATTTTAATCATTCTAAACATTTTTCGAATATCAGCCGTAAAGGCATATTTATGTATTCGAAACCGAAGTAAAATTGAAAACAAATCGTTTTGAATTACACCACCGTTCATCTGCAACGAATTGAGGGATTCTCCCGTAGTAGTCATACTTGAAGCATTAAAAACTACCCTAAGAGGAGTGGTGCTATTGTCCGGACGGTGGATACCGTGATGCGGTAGGTAGTATGACACAAGTGGTTCTCTTTCTTTAATAACCTGTTCCATATGACCCATATTAATATATTCTTTGATAAAATATCTATATAAATTTAACATTTCTTGATTTGCATTTAATCTTTTCCACAAAAAATCTAGTCTACGTAATGCAATTTCCTTTGAGTTTCCTAAACAGCTAGGATCCTTAGATAAGGGCATCTGAACTATAAATCGACCGGAATTGTCTCTTTTATGTGTGTTTACAAAATGTTGTTCGCAGAGTTCTTTTTCTTCTAACCCATCCATGGATTCAATGTCAGTTGGGTTTTCGATTTCAAAGAAACGTTCGATATCCTTATGCAATTCACTTAAATTTATAAACCCACAAAATGAGTAAGGAATACTATTCTCATATTTTAATACACCACTAACAGTATAGCCAAACTCTGTATTTTGAAAAATCAAATTGTCATTTAATCTGAATTTTTCTGGTTTCAAAATATCAAAAAATAATTCATTTCCAATTAAAATATTAATTTTACTAGGAATATGAAAACTGTTATCTGAAAGATTAATAAATTCAGGAATGCGTATTTCATTTATATCTAGCCTATTAACTGGCGTGGAATTTGTTATGCTTTTAACTACAAAACATTCAATGTTTCTCTTGAATTTATTTTCTTTGTTTGAAATCAAAACATTAACCTTATACTTAATTTGATGATTAAAATTACCCACTCCACTTAATAAAGTATTTACTTTTTCAAATCTCAGACCCAAGGCCATTGCTGTTTCTTTCAAAATTAAATGACAATTACTTCCGCTATCAAGAATTGTTTTTAATTGATATCTTTTCCCATCATAAGCTTCACCATAAATTCTAATTGTAGATAATAAAACACACTTTTTATTTCCCTGACAAAAATTCGACAAAACAAAATCATCTTTCGTGATTTCAGATTGTTGCGCAATTGAATCCGAAACATTTTCACGCTTCATTGCATTCGAGAATGAAAGAGAGTCAAAATTTTCGTTATAGGCGCCAATATTTTTTTTGTCTGGGAGAGAATAATTATGTAGTAATGTATGATGATTCTTTTTATGACAGACAGAACAAGAGTTATTAGATTTGCATTTCGATAGCACGTGAAAATCTGATAAACAATTAAAGCACAATCGATGCCTTTTAACTAGTTCTTGCCGCTGTACTAATTTCATTTCTTTAAATCTATTACATTGATATAATAAGTGAGATTGTGTTTTACAAAGAATACATTTTTTGGCAACTTTATTAGAACTATTAACGAATAATAATTTCGGTTTTTCAAGATTAACCTTTGAAATGTTATTGTTTATGCTACTTAAAATCTGACACCTTCTTTCTAGATATTCTAGGAAATTATCAAAATTTGGTACCTCATTGTCTTTGAGTGTTAACTCAAATTGCTTCCTTGTTTCTCGATCTAGTCTATCCAAGATTATATTCATTAATAAAGCATTAGAAAGTTTATCTCGATGAAATTCGTAAAGTTGCAATGATCTCAAATTTTTAGTAATATTATCTAATAAATATCTAAGTTCTTTAGCTGATTCATGTTTCAGCGGTTGTAAATTCAGAATATTTTTTATGTGAGTGTCAATAATTAATCGACGGTTTTCATACCGCCGTTCAAGGGCTTTAAAAAGCGAAGTAAAATTATCATCTGTTGTTTCAATTAGTTTGGCTTCACCCTTTAAACAACTGCGTAAGTAATGTAATTTCTCTTGATCTGAAAGATCAATATTTTCATTAATTAAACTGTTAAACTAAGTTTTGAATAGATTCCACTCTTCTATTCTGCCGTTAAATATCGGCAAACATATGTCAGGGAGTTTAACAGAATTGCGTTTAGCACATTCATTATGCATCAAATCTTTCTTTTTTAAAACAGAATTATCAATTGAATATTTGACTTTATTAATAGAGGTTTTCAGACTTACCTCTATTTGGTACAGCTCATCATCAATCTCACTTAAGCTAGTTTCTGTTTCAGCAAATTTTTCTTCATTTTCTAAAGAATAGTACTCTTCCTTTAGATCTTCAAATTTAGCTTTAATTTTCAGTATACTATCTAACTGTGCTGATAATTCTTCAATTGTAAGGGTCTCTTTGTTGTCGCTTATATGACTATTTATTTTAGTAATCTGACCCTTAAAATTTCCTCGTTTGCGGTTAAGAGCCTTTAACTTGTTCTCCATAGTTTAGAGGTTTGGTTTTTAAACCGAAAGTACAGTTTATACATAAACTTATAATAATATCAAATAAAATCAATTACTGAGTAAGCCTCCGGTCGCTAGGACCATATGTTAACGAGGCAATGGACTGTATTAAACTAAGATTCATCTTTTTACCAAATTTTATTTGCGTGCTCATGATAGAGCAATTAAGCGTCCGCTTGCTGCGGAGTACCAGTACAAACTGAAAACATTAGCGGCGCCCGACAGAGGGCGCTAGATTCACATTACAAATCAACAAAGGAAGAATATTAACATAAACACAGCACGTGTGGCCTAAATGGGATTTCATTAAGAATTCGCGTGGCGCTCAATGAGTTAATCGTAAATGTATTTGAAGTTAATTACTCTAAAAATTAAATTGTGTACACACAGGGGCGGGAACTAACAATGTTACGGGTTAGGTTGGCAAGTATGCATATATATTTTGCTTGATTTATAAAAATTTATAACACATTTTCTTCTTTTTTTTTTAGTATTTTGTGTTTATATCTCTCATTAAAAATAAATACAATATTCATATATAAACATTTCCATACAGTAATGTATATAAACATATTGATTAAAGAAGTTTTGTTGATATTATATAATTATTCTTCTATCTGTATAGTATATTAACACAAATATATTTTGTAAATTTCGCAGCATCGAAAAACAGCAACATAGCTTCCATATCAAGGCTTAATGTAAATAGGACGTAAGCGTACTGTAGCTAGTGTTGAAATTTGAAAAGAAAAAAAAAAAAAGAATAACAGTGGGCTAAAAATACGCCGGAATAAATTAAAATGTTGTTTATTCTGTTTTTAGTCAGGTGATATCACTCGTGCTAAATAGCTGGATCCGCCCTCTCTTAAGCTCAGGTTCATCATAAAAATATTGTTTTTAATATCTGCCGCACCAAAATGTTCAAAACACAAATGCCAATTTTCATATGTTTTGAAATCTTCCCGTTTCAACTTTAAAAGCATTTAGATTAATTTATTTTATTTTGAATTTTTAACTTTAGACGTTTAAAGTCTTTTAAATGAAATTTCAGGATTCTGTAAGATCAATATCTATATATTTGAAAGTAATAAGACAATTCCTTTGTTTTAAATTTTTATTCCTTAATAACTGTGACTTTGATTTCGTGATTAGGAAATTGAAAATAAATACTATTGAGCTATGTTCCAATAATAGATCTTGTAAACTTAAAAAAATAAATAATAATAATAAAAAAGCAATTTTTCACTATTTGATTCTGTATTAAAAAACTTTTAATAGAAATTTCATATTTTATTATGTTACATTATAGGATAAATTTTAAATAACACAAAGCTTACAAACGGTACAGTAACCAAATGCAAATATGTCACAACAAAATTTAAACAGAAAATTTATGGTAAAAAATCTTTTTATTCTTCTCTTGTACCGTAAGCCACGCCTTTTCACAAATTTTCTAAAACTTTATAATAAAAAGCAAAATAATTTTGCATATTTGTAATTAAATCATTTAAGTTTTGTCTTCAATAATCGATGTAGTAAATACCATTGTGATGTATGCATACCAGCGTCACATATAGAGTCAAATAGGAATATGCAAATTTGTCTTTTTTTTTAAATAGTGTTTCAGCGAATCAGAGGCGGGGCTTCTTTTCTTTTGAAATTCTTTCACAATCCCTCGCCTACATTGTGATAACTTTACAAAAATATGCCAATTTGTATAATAAACATCGAAATATTGCTTAGGAAACAATAAAAATAACATAAAGGTAAATTAAAATAGTTTTCCGTCAAATTATATATAAACATTTACTTATAGAGGATACAGATTATAACAAGTGACGGCCCCTTAACAGGAATAAAAAGTGAAATATCACTGTAACTCAAAAAATAATGTTAGGAACGAGCTGTAAATTTGGAAACCCATGTTTTTGATGATGCCCGTTCTATTCGTGCAAAAATTAACATAGGTCATAATTCATAATTTTTTCAAATATGAATTTATTAATAATTTTCATAATTCAAAAAATGTTTTTTTAGCAAAAATTTGCATGGAATATGTTTGGGTCACTTCGTTCTAACGAATAAAAAAAACAGAATTTAAATATCATAATTATTTCGGAAGATATGATTTAATGTTTGTCACATTCATTTAACATTAGCATCCCCAAACTTTGACAGCTTATAACTCTATGAAAAATTGAGCGAAATATATAAACTATACCATTTTCCGTGATGATTTGATCCAAAGAATTCAAATAAATTATAAAAAATGGGGGTTACCATTGAAAAAAATGAAGTTGATGTCAGTTTTAATATGTAGACGACCCCCTAAGTAAAATCTAACTATAACATTATAAACTAGACGTTATTACAAACTGATTGGTACCAGTCGCATGTTTCTACGATAATTTACGGCAAAATTAGGTGGGGGGGTGGCGTTTTTTTTTGGGGTGACTGTACATGGCGTATGAGCGCAGTGGCTAGAACGTCTAGCCACCACCCACAAAAAAATCAACACATGCTGAATTCTTTTCTTCATCAAATATGACTTGTAGGGGATGTTTACTTTATGATATATATATATATTTAAAAGGGAATTCAATCATTTTTACTTAGTGCCCCTGAAAGGGTTAAAAAGAGCTATTGGTCAACAAATACTTACTTATGAACAGTTTCTTACATTGATTACTCAGACGGAATCATGCTTGAACTCAAAACCTCTTGTTGCTCTCTCGAATGATCCAAGTGATTTCAGTGCCCCGATTCCAGGACATTTTATTATAGGCAATACTTAAATCTGACTATTCTTCAATTAACCTGACCCCCGTTAGAGCGATTGAAACTTCTGCTAAAAATTTTCCAAAGTTTCTGGAAGAAATGGTCCTCGGATTACCTATCAGACTTGCAAAGACGATCAAAATGGTTAATAAATAAACTCAAATTTAAGGAAAGTGATTTGGTTTTGATGATCATCAGCCCCCCCCCCCCCCTTCCTGAAATGGTCACTTGGAAGCTTAATTAAATTATTTCCTGGAGCAGATTGCAAGGTTCGAGTTGTTCAGTTAAAAACTGTTCATAGGGGGGGGGGGGGTGCTGAAGTGTCCTATTACAAAACTGTCACCTTTGCCTTTTAATGACTGAAAGATTTTTTTTTTCTTTTTCTTAGTCTGTATTTTATCTCCTTATTCTTTTATTTTAATAAATTAATCACAATATATTCATATGTATATTAATCTTTTTCTTTTTATCTATTTGCAGATTATTGAAGATGAAACTGAAAACTTTGTAGTAATCTTTATTTTATTTAATTTGGTTTATGTATGTTAAACTAATATTATTATTGTTGCTATTATTATTAACATGCTTTTATTAACTTGATATGATGTAACTATTAATGTATGTAATAGAATCTTGCAATTCAATTTTCGAACACTTCTGTTCGTTCGATTGATCTGAAATTTTGCACACGACTTTATAGTCGATGACAATACTACATACAGATGTTTCCAGGCTCCTATCCCATCAGGAACAGGTTCTAGGGCAAACAAAAAAATTTATAAAACTTTATCGTATGTGGCAGAGGATTTGGCCGTATTTGTATAACGTTGAGTGGCAACAATTAACCAATTATTATTATTATTATTTTTTATTAAACATGTATATATTATGGGGTGTCACTCACACGATTTTTTCTTACCCTGCATTATAATACTATAAAGATATATATTTTGTGCTTTTTAGTTCACATTTCAATAAAAGCGTGTTCTTTAGTTTATTAAAAGTATAATTTTATTACTATTTTTTAGAATATTTTCATGAACCTACGTTCATGGGAGCGGAGCATGTTCGGATGACGAATCCGCCTTGCATCCCCCCCCCCCCGTACTTCGAAGTTGGCTCTTTGCCAAAGAGCGTTAAAAACCTTGAAATAATTACTTTTTGTGTAGTTTTCTCTTTTCGCTTGTAATGTGAAGATTAATCTTTTTACTTGAACTTGAATATTTATAAATATGTTCGTAGTTCCGATATATTCGGAGAAAAATAGTGATTTGAAACTTATGGCAAATTGAAAGCTTATTCAATATAGAAATTTTGTAATACTCTTATTTAAAATGTGAATTTCTTCAAATATAATCTGCAATTTAGAACTAATGTTTAACTATTATGCAACAAACGTTTAACAGCTCCCCCAGGGATTTTAACTTGTGTGCATAACTAGTGACTTCTTGAAATAATGAGAACCTTCGTACAGTACTTTTAGTAATTTCACCTCCTCAAACATTATTTTCAAAAAAAAAAAAAAAAAAAAAAAAAAAAAAAGAAAGAAAGAAAGAAAGAAAAACCATGCAGTACGCATTGATGTATCATATAACTTTCAATGCTCTTCGCCTACGTAATCACACAGTAGACAGACAGTTCTGACAGGCATACAGATAGACTAATTGAATTCCTAATCATTCTTAAACATTGTTAGAATGTGTTAAAAATGCTTAACAGAAAAGAAAACGTAACCCTTATATTCTAATTGCAGCCCTTAATGTATCTGGATATTTTAGTGTAGCCTTATAAATCTGAAGGTTAACAAAATCATATTCTATACAAAATATTATTTTAGCATATTGACATTAAATGTCAATTTCTTTATGATTTTTACACTAGAAAGTTCTTTAAATGTCATTTACAGAAATATCTGCCCTAAAATGCAGTGCAATGGCATTTTTTTTAGGTGTCCCTGTATACAAACCAGTTGCACAGAACCTATTAATGTTGTTTAAAATAGGGAACATTCCACAGTAATTTTGAATAACATGTATAATTTTTCAAAAATTCTTAAAATATTTATCGACGCTGCGAGCAGACAGATAGGCAGATGGACAATCGGCCTGATAGATACACAAATTGAAATGGTATTCACACTTAAAAAATGATAAAAAGTGACAAATCACTTAATGCAATTCCAACAAGAAGTGTTTCTGGGGATTAATATATTCTTATTAACATTATTATTTTTTCAAATACTTTTCTAAAAAAAAGATAATAAGTGAAATAATAATAATAATTTTTCTGTATCTGTTTTCCTAATATGTCGATGGTTTGATCATATTCAATAATGTTATCATCATCTGAACTTGATAAAAATGGTTTATCAGTAACAGATTGTGAACTGCTAATATGTTGTGTAGGTGGTTATTTACCCCCATTCTACATGAAATAGTTTTGTGATCAATAGTTTTGATTCAATTTTAGTTTTCCAGAGAATCTGTTAAATGCAAGATTTTGCTTTTCTTCTACTGCCATTGTTTTTTCGAGTTGAAGCTTTGGGAAATGCCCAAATCATTTTTGTTGAAAATGTGAAGATGAACATGCTACGCACACAGCTGTTAACTCATTTGTCGCACTTACTGTTGCAAATTCGGCAGCTTCAGATTGAATTGCTCTAACAGATATGTAAGAAGTCATATAAAAAGATTATTAATATACATTTTTATATTAATTATTACTATTAAAATGTTTTATTAAAACACACTAAAATATATTTATAGTAAAACAATACCCATCTTATTGAGAACTATGCGTTGGGCATATGTTGTTCCTTGTGACGTAACCCAAGGAACAATATGGTTTTCTGTCCCAAGGTACAGTCACCACACGGTTTAAATAAAATCAAATTTGCGGTCAATCAAAATGAAGTATCATTACTTTCTCATAAACAAAACATTTAATAATCTTCTGTTCAATATCCATTTAAAATTAAGAAGAATAGTTTTACAAATTCTAATTCAGAAATTAAAATTAGAATGAGAAAAATATTTACGTTTAAGTGATGAAATTCATTCACTAAGTCCTCTGTTTAGTATTGCTGATGCTGTCTTTTACTGTGCTGTCATCTTTTTGTTACAGCCACTGCTAGAAAAAAAATTGATTTTGGCTATAGCCTTTTAGGAATTGCCAATGTCCAAAGGTACAACATTCTCCCCTAATATCACCGAATATAACAGTGTATGTTTTCATCCCGGTTAGAAAAGATTACACAATTACAGTTGGTAATGTTTCTCAATATAGTTGAGGCAAGTTATCTGCCTCAATATTGTTATGTAAAGTCATACAAAATTTTTTACGGTGAAGTATTTTTAATTTCGCGTGAATAATACTAAAAATTAGAGAGAGAGAGAAAAAAAAATAGTGACGCTACGAAAGTTGGTGCGGTTTTTAAAATCAAGAATTCGTGTGTGGATAAATATTTTCATAGAGCTATTTGGCATTAGCTTAAAATTTTTATTTAGTTAAGCATTACTTTTCTTTTCTACAGTGAAACAATATTTTTCATTTTTATTGATACTTTATATCTAATTTATGAGGTTCTTTTATGTTCTCACCTTAGTTGTAAATAGTCATAATTTGAATTTTATTATTATTATTATTATTATTATTATTATTATCATTTTTTTTATATTATTATTATTATTATTATTATTTTTTTTTTTTATGGAACAGCTTTAGTATCGCACCCCTTTGGCAAAATTTCAAATTTGGCATTGAAGTAGCTCGGACGTGTCTCGCCAAAACCTTTAATTACGCAATTGCGATAGTCATTTCAGTTCATCACAAAAATGGCCAAAAATATTTAATGTCGCCAAGGGATTCCCATTCTTAAGCTGTACCTTTTATATTTATTTATTTATAATATTTTCTCTTTAAGACTTCGGGAAATATTTCATGCATTTTTCTTTCCATTTTACAGTTTCACTCAGTTCTTTCTTTGTTTTAACAACTTGGACAATGCCGGGTAGACCTGCAAGTATATTTCAAAAATCAATGCTCAGATGTAATTTAAAACAATAAAGACGACAACTAGACATCTTTGCTCAATGTAAAATTACCAGAATCTCACTCAAAAATTTTTCTTCATCTTACCCCGAAACGCTGAACAAGACGTCTTATTAATATACAAAAGGAGGAAGTGTCCCTCCTATAGGTTTGGCGGGAAAGCCAAACACAAAAGCCAAACACACTTTCAAAGTTATATTTACTGTATAAATACTAGTGTCTGAAATGGAATACTCAATTTTAAGATTCTGATGTATTTACGAAACTTAAATTATCTTAAAAGTCACAACGTTTCACACACTTGAAATGTCTAAAAATCCTCTATATTTGATCACACAGTTTTTGGATGAAGCAGCCATTCCTGATCACAGTGAATATTTTTCGGTTCAGTCCATATACTTTCATGGAATATTTTAGAAATGTGTTGTTCGACCATTTTTCTTTCTTTTGATACTTGTGCCCCTTATAGCCACACACAGAAAAATAAGTTGGTCACAGTGACCTGACAAAATGCTCAACTGACAATACAGAATTGACTAACCAAAATTGCTGACTAGCCAAAAAGTGTACTTGCTGAACTAGTCACCAAATCTGAAAAGTGTACCTGTTGAACTAGTCTCAAAAACTAAAAAGTGTACTTGCTGAACTACTCACCAAAACTGAAAAGTGTACTTGCTGAACTAGTCACCAAAACTGAAAAGTGTACTGGCTGAACTAGTCACCAAAACTGAAAAGTGTACTGGCTGAACTAGTCACCAAAACTGAAAAGTGTACTAGCTGAACTAGTCTCCAAAACTGAAAAGTGCACTTGCTGAACTAGTCAAAAAACTGAAAAGTGTACTTGCTGAACTAGTCACCAAAACACTATTCCAGACTAGGAAGGTTAATATTATCAGACGAAGAAGGCTAGTCGACAATCATAATTATCTGACCAGGAAGGTTAGTCAACAACCGCAGTTGCCAGACAAGGCAAGTTAGTCATATTTTACACTTGATTAAGAAAGTTAGTCAACAGATCCCAGGTATACCTCTATTACCAGACTACCGTAGGTAATGGAAATATTGTATTCGATCTAAAAATTCAAATTCGAGTTTTCACTTGATTTACACGTTTTAAGATCTCCTGAGTCCAAAACAGTAGTTTTTGGCAATTGGTCAGTGGTGTATGTATGTGTGAAATTTTCTGGTTATCATATCTCCTAAACTAATAAAGATAGAACTACGAAACTTCAGAATTGAGACAGGTTTGGTGTACAGATGAATTTTCTAAATTTTGGTGAAAATTGGAAATCCGGAAGTGAGACATCGGAAACCGGAATTGGGAACGTAAGTCAGTATCTGAAAAATGCCTCCAACGATTTTCTTCAAAGTTGCCATATAAACACTCTATTAGATGTCCTTTCGAATGATATAGTTGGTTAGTTTAGGAAAATTGATAGGCGCCCTATATAAATAGCTTAATTTCAGGTCTCCTTTAAAAACGGCTGTACTGAATATCTTCAAACTCGCCATATTCAATCTCTTTCATATATGCTTTTGTATGTAATTATTGTTTTGCAGTCAACAACTGAGTATGCTAAGTTTTGGTAAAAGTTGGTATCTCAAAAACGGCTCTAACGATTTTCTTTGAAATTGTTACATAAATCCATTTTAGATATTCTTTCTCATGTATTACATGGTTATTACAGGAAAAATGACAGTGATCCTGATTAGGTAGGTCAGTTTTAGATCTCGGAAATTGGTGTTTGAAAAAATAACTCTATTATTTTTTAACTCGCTATGTAAATTCTGTTTTACACACACACACATACATATATATATTAGCTTTCTCCTACAGGAAATTTCTTTTGTGTATACTTCGCTAGGTCAATTTTATGTCTTCGCTGACCACATTATTTCTAAAACATGCATATAATACGTGTAATAGTGGGTAGTGGAAGTCGTGTGGTTGTTTCACACCAGTTTTTTTTTTTTTAGATAAAGTGATCACAAGATATAAAAGTGACTTAAAGAAGTAGAAACCTAAAATTTTTCCAGTAAGAAAAATTTTATACACATGTAAAGACATATGAAACGAAGCTTACATATAGCGAGGTTAAAAAAAAAATATATATATATATATATATATATATATATATAGTAGTATATATATATAGGTAGTTCTTCTTTTGAAACACCAATTTCCGAGATCTAAAACTGGCCTACCTAAGCAAGATGACTGTTAATTTTCCTGTAATAACCACGTAATGCATGAGAAAGGATATCTAAAATTGATTTATATGTAACAATTTTCAAGAAAATCGTTAGAGCCGTTTTTTAGATAACAACTTTTATCAAAACGCAATTATTGACTGGCAAACAATAATTACATACAAAAGGATATTTAAAAGGGAGTTAATATGGCGAGTTTCAAAAAATTCCGTGCAGCCGTTTTTAAAGGAATGCGCTTGCGAGACCTGAAATTGAGCTATTTATAATACTCCTTTCAATTATCCTAAACCAACTATATCATTCGAAAGGACATCTAATAGAATGTTTATATAGCAAATTTGAAGAAAATCGATAGAGCCGTTTTTGAAATACGGATTTACGGTCCCACTTCTAGTTTCCGATGTCCCACTTCCGGTTTTTCAATTTTTACCAACATTTGGAAAATTCATCTGTACACCAGACCTGTCTCGATTCTGAAGTTTTGTAGTTTTATCTTTATTAGTTTCGGAGATATGATAGCCAGAAGATTCCACACATATACACACACACTGACCAATTGCCAAAAACCACATTTTTTGACTCAGGGTACCGTAAAACGTGTAAATCAGGTGAAATATCGATATCGAATTTTTGGACCGAATACAATACTTCCATTACCAATGGTAGTAGGGTGATGAAAGTAAACCCCCCCTAAAATTTAGGTATATTTTGAGATAATTAAAATCAGTATTGTAATTTTTACACATACATTTAATAAATCTCATTTCATTATTATATTTATTCTCTGCTTATTTTCCGTCTATATATTTTACAAGAAAATTGTTCAATTTTACATTTTTCTTGTAAGTTCCTAAAAATAGTAAATTTTTAACAAAAAACAGTAGGCCAGTAGAAATAACCAAAAAACAGTAGTCTACTGGTAAACAGTAGAGTTGGCAAGTATGCAGATTAATAAAAAATTTAATTGGTTAAAATCCTTCATATTTTATGAGGAATAAGAGGTTCATATTTGTCTGCAGAGGTTTTTGCAAAAGCATTGTTATTAGTCTTAACCTCTTTACTTTTGTAATTGTTTAATTCCCCCCCCCCCCTTTTAAGGTGTTCAACCTTGAAAAAACATTTAAAAACTTTTCTGAAAAATATTACTTGTCCATCAACTGGAATAAAATACTCATAGCTGCCAACTTTTTCAATTTATTCCGGAATGTTGTTAACATTTGCCCTTTTCTTCATACCACATTCTTAATAGAATAATTTTCTTTAGCATGTAATTACAATTAAATATGAAGACAATTACTCCTCAAAGAATATGGGCAAATATAGGGCGATATACTAACAACATTCCAGAATCAATTAAAAATGTTAGCAGTTATGAATACTGGAAATTTAACAAACTACTGAAACAAAGAATTTTCTAGTTTAATCATTCTTCCCTATATTTATTTATCATTAACGCACGCATTTATCCAACACTTTTTTATCAAGGCATTCCAAGAGGATTGTGGCGCCACATGATTTAGTCCACTTTTTATGCACATCCTCATATATGGATTTAGAAATATATATGTTACCGCTAAAGTGCAGAAATCAGTTAATCTGCAGATTAGCTAGGCAATCTGCATATTAACTAGGGTGATCCGTTAAAGTGAGGAAAATTGTTTCATTTCTCAAATTACCTAGGTAATCTGCGAATTACCTAGATAATCTGCACATTACCTACTAGGCACTCGTTAAAGTGAAAATAAGATCTCTGGTGGTATAATTTTACTGCACGCTGTGTTGTATTTGTTTTTATCATTCGGGAAAAGAAAAAAAAAGATTAGTTTTCTTTTCTTTTCTTTCTTTCTTTACTTATTTTAATCTGTATGCGTTTTAAAGATATATTTGTTTTATTTATTTCATCTTTTTTATTCTGTTAATATAAGTTTGAAGATGTTATGCATTTTTAATATGAAATATAATATCTTTAATAGCTTACAATAAAGTCTATTTTATAAATGAATGTTAGAATTGTAATACAGTAACGATTTCTTTTCAAATAAAAATATTTAACAATTTAAAAAAAAAAAAAAAAAAAAAAAAAAACGTTTTATTAACAACTTATATTGCTATTACTATATTTAAAAAAAATGTGCACCAATTTTTAATTAGCTAAAGAAATATTAAATTAGACAAATCAGAAGCATTTTAAGAAGTACTTCAAACAATTAAAACTGCTTTAATAATTTTTAGAACGCATGAAAATTAAAATGACAGTTTTCCAATGTTTATTAAACTATATTTTGCAGCATACATATATCTGTACAAGTTTAGGAAATATATTCATTTTACAATTAAAAAAAAATTAAAAAATACTTTATTAACACATTTTATGTGATAAACTACAACGAAATTATTTGAAAAATTGAACAAAATTAAAAATAAAAATATAATCATGATATATAAAATATATAAAGGAAACTTGAAATTGAAAGAAACAAAAGAGAAAAATTGTAATGAAATGCTAAAAAATGCATAAAAATTTCATTTTAAGTATTTATTGAATAATGCCATAATATTGAATGCCATATTTTCCAGAGTTAAAAAATAATACATGTGTTCTATTTTTCAGTAAGTAATAGTAATTTAAATCAATTTTAAAATAAAGTAGTTTTAAAAAGTTGTGGTTTAATAGTTTTATTTCGGGAGAAAATAATTACTGTGATGTAAATTTAAGATTCATAATTTAGAATGAAGTTTTACGAGAGACAGCTTTTAATTAAGATTATATTTCATTAATAAAATGCAGACCCTTATCAAACTTATATTGTCAGAATTAAAAAAGAGAAGAAATAAACTCAAAACAATTATAACTTACTTGTACTTTAAAATTTGTGTTGGTCATAATAAGAAATCTAATGTCATAGCTTCGACGATCCACGTTTTGCGCTTACTGTTTATCACAGCGGAGAGGAAGGGATAAAAGTTTGGGTTTGTGTTTGAAGGTCAATCGCGTCACAGACTAATCTGGGATTCGTGTATCTGTATCACATGACTTTTTGACGTCATAGTGAATGTAAAAGAACTAAGGCTCGAAACAAACATTTGAACTTTAACGACACAGAAGCCGTTAATCTGCAGATTACCTAGTTAAAATGCGGAAAACTCTTTATTCCGCACTATAACGGGTCATTTTAGTTAATCTGCAGATTAGCTAGGTAATCTTCAGATTAACGGGTTTCGCGCTTTAACGGTAACATATATATTTTATCTCATCGGTGCTTTCGGTTTATACGCTGTGGTTACAAAAATAAATGTAAACTTTTTTTTTTTAAGTTCCTTTTTTTTAATATTTAAGCCACCTGAATATATGTATATATTTTTTTAAATAATGGATTTTTTCCACCTGATTAAAATTACAGATAAGTACGACGATACAATGTGCTTTAACAATTGATACAGACAATATAAACAATATGTACAGTATAGACGATACAATGTACTAAACTATAAATAACATCGAACTCCAAATTTCAGGTTATTTAAAGTTTTAAAATCTTAAATATTAATGATATACTTTTTTTTTTTCAAGGTGAGGGTGGACATAAAATTTGCATTAAAAACACTTTAACATATATAATAAGAATTTTTATTTTTAATCATCTCTGTAAATTTTATGCCCAGAGAAATTTTAATACATAACAATAATTTATAAGTATTTGATCATCCAAAATAACTCTCACTTACCTGATAACATAATCAAGAATTTATTTAAATAAGATTTCTCCTTCATTGAAACTATGTAATTGAAATAATACATAAAAGACAAAAATCAAGATAAAAATAATTTTATTGAAAATTATAAATGTTTCATATTCATGAAGAAGATTGCTCCATAATTTACATAAAAATTAGTCATAATAATAATATAAAAGCACAAATATATTTAGGTAATAAAACGTAATTTTTTTATGCATAATAGCTCTCCATGATGGCAAGCCACTGAAAATTGTAGGAATAGCACCACCTTTAACAATTGGTTTATTTCTTGGGACTTCATATAACTTTCCTTCTTTTTCATCAAAATATGTTATTGTTTGTATAATTCCACCAGGTTTAAAATAGAGCTCACAAACCTTAAAAAAAAAAAAAAAAAGACATCAGGACATTACTAAGAAATACGCTATATGAGGTGTAAATTTCACCTCATTGCATAGGTTGCATTCAATTAAGAAGTTGCATATATCATAGATGGCTTCATTGGAAATCAAATAAATCAATGAGGAGACGAAATATTCTATCAAAACCTTTCTTAATCTATGCATAAATTATTATATATATACTAGCAGGCAACGCCCGCTTCGTTGGTCCCTATTTTTAAATGAATCACTATAATTACTGAATTCTCAAAATTGCATTAATTTTTATCACGTGAAAAAAAAAAAAAAGAGAGAAACAAAATCTGATTAGGAAAAATGTCGCACCGTGTTCTCACTGCCTTCGGAAAAAATTCCCAAAATACTCCAACTCTTATTTCTGTTATTTTCCCCCTTCGCCCCCGCTCCCGGCTGTCCTAATAATTTTACAATTTCGAAAATATCCGCAATCGATTTGTAAGTATCAAAAACCTATCTGTACCAATTTTGAACGGCCTAGCTGTATTTCTATTTGTTTTTGCCCATAGCCCCCCTTACCTCCCCACCCCTCCTAATAAATTTACAAATTCGAAAATATCCGCAATCGATTTGTAAGTATCAAAAATCTCTATGCACCAGTTTTGAACGATCTATCTCTATTTTTATTTTTTTGCCCCTCCCAATAAATTTAAAAATTCGAAAATATCCGCAATCGATTTGTAGGTATCGAAAACCTCTATGTACCAATTCTGAATTATCTAACTCTATTTTATTTTTTTTGCCTCTCCGCCCCCCCCCCTTCCCGGCCTTCCTAATAACTTTACACTTTCGAAATTATCCCCATTCGACTTTCAGGCCTCTAAAACCTATCTGTACCAATTTTTAACGGCCTAACTGTATTTCTATTTGTTTTTGCCCATAGCCCCCCTTACCGCCTCACCCCCCCCCCCCCTTCCCTCCCCTCCTAATAATTTTACAAATTCAAAAATATCCGCAATTGATTTGTGAGTATCGGAAACCTCTATGTACCAATTTTAAACGATCTATCTCTATTTTTATTTTTTTGCCCCCCCCCTTTTCTCCCCTTCCCCCTTCTCGCCCTTCCTAATAACTTTACATTTTCGAAAATATCCTCATTCGACTTGTAGGCCTTTAAAACCTATCTGTACCAATTTTGAACGGCCTAACTGTATTTCTATTTGTTTTTGCCTCATAGCCCCCCTCCTTACTGCCCCACCTGGGGGCTGAATTTCTAAAATTCCAGAAATTAGTTTTTAGATATTTGTATTAGCTATATTTTAGAGCAAAAATTTCATGTATATCTATTTTTTTGTTTTAGATATATAGGATTATGCGAAATCACGTTTTACGCATGTGAAATCACGTTTTGCCCCCCCCCCCCCCCCCGCCCCCCTTGGGGACCAAATTTCGAAAATTCCAAAAATTGATTTTTAGACGTTTGTATTAGCTATATCTTAAAGCAAAAATTTTACGGATATCTGTTTTTTTGTTTGAGATATGAAGGATTTTGTGAAATCACGTTTTACCCCCCCCCCTTCGGGGGGCGAATTTTGTAAAACCACTTCTTAGTGGATGCCTACGTCATAGAAAGAACATTGTCATAAAATTTCATGCTTGTAGGTCCAGGAGTTTGGTCTGGGCGATGATGAATCACCCCCTCACTCACTCCCTCAGTCAGTCAGTCAGGAAGAACGATTTTATATATATAGATATATGTATGTGTGTGCGCGAAAACAGGGCAGTTTGGAATCGCCTAGCAGAGGCCTTCATCCTGCAGTGGATTGATAGAGGCTGAAATTGGTAATGATGATATATATATATTGTCATATAACACCATATCTTATAATTCGTATAGTTACTTTAGAAAAGCAAGCACGAGATTTTTTTAAAAAATCAATCTGGTTTTATTGATTTCTTTTAATTTAATTGAATTATTATTTTTTTAATGAATATATCCCTGTTAGAACACTATTGTTAAGCATACTTGAAAGTTGACAACCATATTATAAATGCTATCGCTGCATAGCAGCGCCACCTTTCCAGCGATTGACACCAAAAGTTGATAAGGCACTAATTTAGGTCAAGGTGCATCTACATATAAATTTATATGTAATTCTGAACAGTAGTTCCGTAGATACGGTTGCCACAAAATTTTTGTCACACATACATACACACACAGACGGAGACAGACAGACATTTACTAAAAATGGTCAAATCGTGGTCTAACCTTTCAAAACTTGTAAATCCGTCGAAATCCGGAAGCCGAAAATTTTTACGAATCCAATACTTTCTTCCATTGAACATACAAGAAAAAAAAAAAAAAAAAAAGATGTAATTACTAATTGTATTGCGTTAAAAATCTGAAAAAAAAAAAAAAAGACTAATAATAATGATTAAACACTTATGTGAGTTGTGAACTTCGAGATTGCAAAAATCTGCTTCAAGGTCAGTGATAGTAGTTCATTGTTTAATGCTTATATTCTTGAAGAAAAAAAAAAGTATCTTTATTTATTTCATTTTTTCGACGGGAATGTTTATTTACTATTTATTATTATAGATAATAATTTGGGTTGCACGGATATACACTAAGCGACAAAAAAAAAGCCGCACTTGGATATTTTCCTTTTCGCTTTCTACAACCGCCAAATTTATCGTTTAAAAGGCAAATTTTCGAACAGATTTTATTATGTTGTCCACCACATACACATTAGTACTCAGTCCAGTGTTAAAAACAAAATACAATTGTCAGGGAAGTTGTAATTTTAGAAATTATTTAAAAAATGATAAGAATAAGGCAGTTAACGATGCCACAAAAAGTATTAATTTTTGAATGAAAATCAAAAAATATTTTAATACGTGAGATGGTAAAATAATTAAATGCTAACGAAATATTGATAAAACGGTTTTTAGCAAGTTATAACGTTTTTTGGTCGTTTAAACTGGAAATTTGGTTTATGGCGGCCATGTTGCTCATCGAAGCGAGATGACCGTAAGTTAAAAAGCCATTTCTTATAAAATCGGTTTGTATTACATTTAGAACATAAAAGAGATTCAGAAAAAGTGTTTAGCAGCATAATTACTTTAACTACAGTACAACAACTACTAAACAAAGCAGGTTTAAATGACAGAAAATTTGAAAAAATTCCATTCTTAGTGAAGAAAATCAGGAAACCATGACCTCAGATGGCTAAAAAAAATATAAAATGATTAGTTAATTATTGGGCTGAACTGTTTCTCTTTGATGAGTCAAGTTTAACTTATTTCGAGCTAAAGAAAACAAGCGGAACTGACCACGAAAATATGACCGACATAATGAAAATTACACTTTTAAAACAGTGACACAATCTCGGTACATTATGGTACGGAGGTGCATAACTTTTCAAACAGTCGGACAAATTATTATGCTCAAGGGATCAATTAACTCGAAATAAAACACAATCTTCATAAAAGTGTTGCCTTTCCGACTATTTTGGAGGTATCTTGGACATTTCCGTAAACAGCATTTTACGCTGAAAATGCACCTTACTGCGCGGCGTCTGTGGTCAGTTTATTACTTCAAATTGTCAAAATTTCCTATCCATTCCAATGAGAACCTATAATTCTGTAAGTAATCATATCTTTTTTCACTTTAAGTTAAATCTCACAAAAGATATAGTAAAATTTCTTCTTTACCAGACATGAGAATAGTCCTAATCGCGATCCTCTCAAAAATGTTTCGTCAATAAAAAAGCGGGGGAGAGGGGAGAGGATTCGAAATTTGCAGCCTATAACTCTGCCTGAACTAGAAAAAATTATCTGGGATATTTTGCACGTTGAAATTTCTGAGATTTATATTAAAACACTGTATAATACTATGCCATTGCGCATTAAAACAGTAATTCCATATAAAGGTGGAATTAACCCAATGCAGAATACATATTTTTAATAAAAAATTGCTTAGATCTAACAGAAAAATAGCTTTATTTCATATATTAAAATATAACTTGTTTATTTCATTTAATAAATCATAACAGAATACAAAATGTATGGTAATGCATTATGTTCAAAAAGAAAGTTTTATGCACATTTTTAAAAATTACTTCGTAGTGTAGAATAATGCAAATTATTAAATCGAAAATGTACATAGGTATCATTTTATCCCTTTGGTATTACACAAATAAGAGAGTTTCATTTGTTTCAAACATTAATTTTAAAGTTATTACGAATAAAAAAGGTATAAGTCATTTTTTCTGCAGTGCGGCTTTTTTTTTGTCGCTTAGTGTATATGATTCGCAATTAAACATCTGCTTTGCTTTTATTTGTTCTAGAGAAGACGATAAAATAAAGAATATTATTATTATCAGCCTTGATGGAATCCGTTTCCTAAATGTGTTTATTTTATATTTCTTTTAACTTTTGCAATCGTAAAAATTTTCAACTTCCGCTTTTCAATGGATTTACACGTTTTGAGGGCTCCAGAACACGATTTGACCATTCTTAGAAAAATATGTGTCTGTGTGTGTGTGTGACAAAAATTTTGTGGGAATTATCTCAGGAACTACTGCATATAACTGCATATAAATTTATATGCAGATGTACCTTGGCCTAAGTTAGTGCCTATCAACTTTTGGTATCATTTGCTCAACAAGTGACGCTGCTAGACTGCGATTTTCACAAATTCAGGAAAGGCTATATCTCAGAAACTACTAATCAAATTTGCATATAAATTTATATGCAGATAAACTTTGACGTAAGTTAGTGCCCACCAATATTTTTTGTCAACTGCTCAACAGGTGGTGCTGCTATACGTCGACTTTCGCGTTTTCAGGGAAGGCTGTATCAAAGGTTCTGTTGTGTATAACACTGTGTAACAAGATTTTGTTTAAGTTAATTTTTTTGCTGTTTCTCATTGGTTAGGACTCAAAACTGAAGAAAAACACTAACTGATGTCTGGCTAATCGTTTTTTAAGAGATTACATCGATTTTTCAAATTTTCAAATAATGCCTTTATTTTTCATGGTACAGTTAGGTAAGAGTGTGCATAAAAGATTTTTAACAGTATAATTTTAAGGAATATACGCCTTTATATGATAATAAAATGAAAAATATACTTGAATCCTTAAATTCAGGATGCTCTTAATAATATTGTTCAAAAATGCATTGTTTTTCTACTTTTCCTCTTGTAGATTTGTTCAGTTTCCCTGATTAAATTCCATATATAGTCGCCAAGCATCCGTTCATTGTATTGTCCTTGGTATCGCTTTTCAAATGCTTGAATGTCCTGGTGAAAACGTTCACCGTGTTCTTCTGAGTATGCGCCAGAGTTTGACTTGAACACTTCTAGATGTGAGTGAAGAACATGCAACTTCAGAGACATTCTGCATCCCATTTTATGGTAGTTCTCGATAAGTTGCTGAACCACTTCCTTGTAATTATCCACTCTGTGATTGCCCAAGAAACCATTAACTACATCAATGAAGCTCTTCCATGCTTTTCTTTCAAGTGGTAGAAGCTTCTTCATAAATTCACCATCTTTCATTAATTTCCTCACCTGAGGACCCACGAAAATTCCACTCTTGATCTTTGCCTCTGACAGTTTTGGGAAAATTTTTTTTAGATATTTGAAAGCTTCCGAACTAGGATCTAATGCCTTGACAAATTGCTTAATAAGTCCTAGTTTTATATGTAGTGGAGGCATAAGGATCTTCTCCTGCCTCACAAGTGGTTTAAATTTTATATTTTTCTCCCCAATCACGAAGTCATCTCTAATGGGCCACTCAACCTTCTTGTAATGATTGCTAATATCTCTGCTGTCCCACAAGCAGAGAAAACAAGGGTACTTCGTGTTTCCACCTTGCAAACCTACCAAGAATGTGATTATTTTGAAGTCACCTATGACATCCCACTCGTGTTCTTCATAGTTTAACTCTTGAAGAAGTCGTTCGATATGTCGATACTCTTCTTTGAGAGATGCTGAATGAGCTATCGGAATGCTGGGGTATTTATTGCCATTGTTTAAGAGGACTGCTTTCAAACTCTTGCAAGAGCTGTCAATGAAGAGTCGCCAGTCTTTTGGATCATAAAGAAACCCTATTTCTTCGAATAAACCCCTCACGTTGTGGGAGTAGCACAGTTCGTCTTTGAGGGTGAAGTACTGTGAGAACCTTTGATCACGTTGCCTCTGCTGAGATATCTTACAGCTTCTGTCCAACAAATTCCATTCCTTCAGTCTTGCTGTTAAGATCTCGGCGTTTGATTTTGTAAGTCCAAGATCTCGGATCAAGTCATTTAATTCCTGTTGATTTGGAAAGTGAGGTTTTAAATCTTCGTCCTCATACCAATCCTCATCTCCGGTGCTTTCGTCAGTTGTCACACTAGAACACTCATTTTTTTTCGGATTGGGGGGAACAGGAAGATCATCACTGTGTGCAATGGGTCTCAAAGATGATGGTAAGTCTGGATAGTCGAACACACTTGTCTTCTTCCTTTTCCGGTGATGGGACACGTCAACAACGCAGAAATAGCAGTTCATAAGATGATCTGTGGGTTCACGCCAGATTCGAGGCACTCCGAACTTCATCTTTCGATTCTCTCCTCTGTACCAAGCCTCAAGGGTGGACCTGCAGCATCCACAAACCACATGTGGTGCCCAGTTTTTATCTTGATCACCCACCGCAACATCAAAATATGCATAATAGGCATTTGCAAAATTGTTGGCCTCTGTGATTTTATGCTTGATTGCTTTGGTGCTCAGGAAGACACCACACACATAACAAAAACTGTCTGGATCATGTTTACAGCTGCGGTTATACGCCATCACTTAATTATCAACCTAAATTGCAAAAAGAAAAAAGAATTTGTCATCTTAATATCAATTATTTCATATGCAGATGAAAATTACAGTTATATCTATAAATGGTAATACACTTATTATTATGTTCTACTAGATTTCAATAACCGGCCACTATACACTAAAAAACGTTTAGGAGCAGGAAAGAACACTCATTATATTATATTTATGACCTAATTCATTAGATAAAAGCAAAAAAATCACTTAAACAAACAAAAAAAATTTTTTTGTTACATAGTGTAATCAAACAAAACTTGACACGTATCAACGTTGCCATTATATGACATTACGCAGATTCAATTTGGATGCATATCAGCCAATAAGTGGCGCTGCTATACTGCAATTTTCTCTGAGAACAGGATATGGCTATATCTCAACTTCTGTGTCATATAACTGTACAAAACCTGACATATGAGGTAACCATTATGAAGAAGCGTTTATTAAGACTTTATTTATAGAGAATTAAACTGTCTTTCTTTTCTTATTATTAGTGTTAGTTTTTTCTAAAATGAAATTATCTGCATTCATTATGGTAGATAATTTTAATAAATAATAGTTTTAAGAAAACATTTTTACTAGGCGAATGAATTTTCCTATAGGAAAATATAGAAGAAATTTTTGCGGTGGTCACAACATAATAGCTTTAAATGAAATCACGACAAGTATTTCCTCTATATTTGCTGTATATACAAGTATGAATGGAGGAAAATTCAAAATTTCGTTCACATAAAAGCGAGGATTGAATTTTATTAAAAATAAAGGTATTTAAAACAACAACAACAACAACAAAAAGTATGTTGTAGCCACCACAAGACTTTCTTTTTATATTTTCTAATACAAATTCGCTCAGTACAAATAATTTATTAACGATCTTATTTATTTAAATTACCTACCATACTGAATGCAGACGATTTTCATCTTAGAGAAAAATTGCATTGAAAATACAAAGAAAGACAGCTTTATTCTTTATAAATAATACATTAAAAAATGCGTTTTTATAATGGTTACCTCATATATCAAATTTTGTACAGTTATACACCTTAGAAGTTGAGATATAGCTTTTCCGTTCTCGGGGAAAATTGCAGTACAGCAGCGCCACCTATTGGCCGATATGCATCCAAATTGAATTAGCATAATATCTGATAATGTTCTTTTCACATATCATTTATTATTATTATTATTATTATTATTATACGCAATAGAACTTGAGATATCTCTTTTCCTTAAATTATGGAAATCGATATATAGCACCGTCACCTATTGAATTATTGATACCAAAAGTGGATGGACAATAATTTATCTCGAGGTAGATCTACATATAAATTTATGTGTAGTAGTTCCTGAGATATAGCCTTCCTTTGAATTGTGAAAATCAATGTATAGCAGCGCCATCTTTTGAGAAATTGACATAAAAAGCTGATAAGGACTAGGTTATGTCAAGGTGCATCTACATATGAATTTATATGCAATTCTCTGCAGTAGTTTATGAGACATAGCATTCCCTTAAATTGTTGAAATCGCTAGAGATCCTGTATAATATAGTTTCCTAATATATGGTCATGGTCTCTAGAAATCGCTGTATAGCAGTGCCATTTCTTGATGGATGGGAACCAAAAGTTGATAGGCACTAATTTATGTCAAGGTGCATTTACATATAAATTTATATGCAATAATGTGCAGTAGTTACAGAGTTGCAGTCGCCACAAAATTTTTGTCTCTCTCACACACACAGAGGCATATCTAATATTTTCTAAAAATAGTCAAATCGTGTTCTGGAATTTTCAATACGTGCAAATTCATCGAAAAACGGAAGTCGAAAATTTTTATGAATCTAGTACTTTCTTCTATTGAATATAGAATAAAGATTTAAAAAAAAAAAAATGTAAATTGCGAAATCTTTTCAATTTCCAGGATGTAAATACGAGGTTATACTGTATTTATTTAATTTAGATATTAATAACAGTCAAAAAAGATTTATAATACTTTTCTAATTTTCATACAATTTCTACAAAAGATACATATTAGTTTCGTTGAAGAAAAGAAAACAGATCCATACAAATACGGATCTATTTTTCTGGATACGAATAGGGAGCTCCGATACATGTCTAGCATGTGTTTAATGTTTAAATTAGTTAGAGTTATAAATATGCCTATAAATTTAGATTTATAATTGTAAAAAATATTTTGAAAGGTGAGCAGTACGATAGCTGTGAATTGCAGTCGTAGATCGAATATGCGCTATCGAAGATAAACAGCTGTACTCGTGCCTACTTTGGGTGCCTGACGAAGGGTCGTGTGCTCTTTCGACCCGAAACAATTGGTGCGAGATATTTTATTTTTATGGTGTTAATTTAAAGTTTTGTAAGTATTATAACATTCATGCCCACTTAAATAAATTATTTTAAATTACTTGTTGTAAATTATAAAAAAAGTTTTATTGTTAAAATGGAAATGTTTAAGTTATTTATACCATTAATGATAAAGTTTATACACCTTTACCGTGTCTTGATACTATAGTGGGGGAAAAATGTTACGTATTAATGAATTAAAAAAAAATTCTGGGGGAACTATATTTGACAATTTATAGGTAAATCATTCATAATTACCTGTTGCAAATTACTAACATATATTTAACCCACTATATCTAAAATTAGTATATGCTGTAGCCATTACAAAATTTTCTTCTATTATTATTTAATATAATAGCACCATATATCTGTTACAATACACAAAGTAATTAACACAGCTTCTCACAAATAAAGATTTTACAAACTAATTTAACAAATAGATGCTGTGATACTATAACTATCTGGAAATTTACAAAGAGTAATAGTACGTCATCTGATGTACACCCAAATTGATTCGGCATAGTTTTTAAAAAGCTAGTTTGGCATAGTTTTTGATGTATAACATACACCTTACATATCAAATTCGGTGCACATACATATCATAGAAGCTGAGGTATGGCTCTCCTATAAACAGAGAAAATTGCACCATGCCAACGTCACCTGTCGGCCGATATGCGTCCAAATTAAATCAGCATAATAGTTCATAATGGCTGTTGCACATATCAAGTTTAGTGCATTTATATATCACAGAATCTCAGTTACAGTATTTTCTTAAATGTGGAAAATTGCAACATACTGGCATTACCTGATGACCGATATGCACCTAAGTTGAATAAACATAGTCTTTCACAATCGACTATTTGAACATTAAGTTATGTGAAGTTCTACACAATAGAAGCTAAGATATAGTCTTTCCTTAATTGTGGAAAATTGCAGTCTAGTAGCGCCACTTCTTAGATGATATGTACCAAAAGCTATTCAGCACGAATTTATGTGAAAGTGCATCCAAATATAAACTTTTGTACAATTCTGTTCATTATTTTGTGAGGTACAGCACCCAAAACATAAAATTTTGATTATACATAGACAGACATCTCCTAACAATGGTTTAATCGAGTTTAAGGAAATCTCAAATTTGTAAATGCACCAAAAGCCAGAAAAAGAAAATTTTCAAAAATCCACTACTTCATTCTTATACATGTAGAAGAAAATCAAAATGAATTTTAAGTTATTGTGGAAATAGCGTATACAACTAAATGCAGGGCCCGATTAAGCTTTGAAGCTAGGGGAAGCTTAGTATCATTTCGGGGCTCCCTTTGATTTCGTGAAATCTTGTTTTCCTATTACATATTGTAATATAAAAATGCAATTGATAAAAAAGTTTTGTGTGTTTATGTGTATATATATATATATATATATATATAATATATATATTTTTTCATTCATATAGCTAGGTGGTTTCCACCCACAACTTTAAAATCGTATAACTTATTAATTAAGAACATTCAAATTTTTGACGTTAACAGGCATGAGAGTGCAGAAAATTAAAAAAAGAGGAAACACGCGTGTTCATAAAATTAATTTTAAAAGAAAAATAATGCGCATGGGGAATACTATACAAATGTTCGTTCATAAAATCTATTTCAAATAAAAAACAATGCTCACAGGAAAAAAACTATACAAAATATTTTAAAAGTGACAAATTAAACTAAAAGAGTAATGCACATCAACACAATAAAACATGTGTTTAAAAAAAAAAAAAAAAAAAAAAAAAAGAAGAAGTTAGCTAGCAATTAACATTTAATCATTGGCTGGTGGTGAAAAATGGGAAAGAAAGGGGGAGGGGTAAAAAGTAGTTCATGAGAGAAATATTAAACACAATTCTACTTCTTTATGGGTTCTAGAATATCATAAAGTAAGTTTAAAATTAATATTGTGGATGGATAAATATTCAAAAATAAAAAGCTTCTTCAGAATGTTTGATCGGCAATGGTTAGAGATAAAAAGGGGGAAGGGGGACAAAAAAAATTACATGAGTGAGAAATATTGAATAATTCTGCTCTTTTATATGTTATAGAATCTGATAAAGCATGTTTAAAATGAATATTGACATTTATATTTTGGATGGAAAAAGATTGAGAATCTAAAGTTTTTCGTGCAGCGTTTGAACACTGATCATTATTGAAGTTTGATTTTAACAAAATAAAACACCGCGGAATTAACGAAAATTGCAAAAAAGCGGAAAATCGCGGATCCGCGGAAAATTCTCATGCCTGCGTTAAATAATAGAATTTTCCCAAAATAGTGGTTATTTTACCTTGCTTTAGGTGAACTTTCTCAGAAAAAATTCAATCTCAGTGTGAAAATCTAAAATAGAAAATTCAAGACCCTGTTTTTAGTCATTTTGAGGCCCCCTGTTAAATTTTTGAGGGGAAGCTTGTGCTTCCCGAGCCTTTTGGGTAATCAGGCCCTGACTAAATGTTTGCAATCGACTACTTCATTTATATAGTTAAAAGAAAAAAATGTTGTTTAAATTGAAATATCAAATAGTTTTTAAATTTAAATGTGTTAAGAATGAAACAAATAACATGAAATTAAGTACATATTTTTAACAAGATATCCTTTGTTTATCACGAATACTTAATATGCTGCGCATGAACAATTTGATTTTGAATCGAGAATACAGTATCTAATAATTTAAACTCATATTATTTTTGATTAAATTTGTATTGAAAAAATAATAATAATAATAATTAAAAATATCAACCTTTTATTACAATCATCAATCATTTGAATGAAACAAGTAACATGAAGTTGAATATATATATATATATATTTACCAAGATATTTATTATTTATCGCTAATAATTAATATTGTATACAAGAACAATTTGACTTTAAATTAAGAACAGAATATAGTATGCAATATTAAATTCATATTATTTTTGCTAAAAGTTGTTTTGAAAAAAAATTGGTATCAAACATTTAATGTAAAAAAGTCTTTTTTTTTTTTTTTTTTTTTTATTACATACTATTATCAACCATTTGCCAAAATTATTTAAATTAAAAAAAATATTTATTACAGGAATTAAAAAAAAATAAATAAATAAAATAACAGATAAACGAGAAACCTTTAAATTTTTTTAATTTATATCATTAAAAAGTTTAAATATAAAAAAAAGTATTAATATTATTTTTTATTGTTCTAAGATAGATATAATGTTGCAAACGATAATTTAAAAAACATACCTTAAAATTCGGAGTTCTTTCAAAATCACCATGGATAGCATTTTTCTATATCTTTCTTAAATTGACGTCCTTTGGAAATCCAAATACCTTCTGAACCATCTTTAGGGAAAAATAAATCATTACTATTCTGTGTACAAAAATATTAATATGAGCTTAATGTTAATAGAGTGTATAGAGTGTTATAGAGTGTATGTAAACAACTATAGCTTAGACAAATTAAATATACTTATTTTTTTTATATTACAACGATACGTAAAACTAGATTTAAAATAACGTGTTTTAAATTTTATACATTTTAAACAACTTTATAAATTAGAACAAATTCTAAATACGATTCATATTGTTAGAAGATTGCCGAAGCTTTAGAATTCTACAAATTTACAATTTACTATTCTAACAAAGCTTACAATAAAATAAAGTATTTAGCACTTACTTTTGGCTGTAAACTCGATTCGCTGATTCTGATTACTCAAAAATCTATTGTTCTCTTTCTAAAATGAAAGTCACTCCAACGGCAATTGCACTATCCCGCCAAATGCGATGAGTTTATTCTTTATTTTTCGATTTCGGTTGACTAACTCAAGTTGTCAGAAGGAGACAAAAAATAAATAAACAAATAAAAAAAAATTAAAGGAAAAAAAAATAATAATAATGCTGAGCTTTTGGACTAGCCAAACAAATTTTTCTTAGTCAATTGACAAAATAGGAATATTTTTTTTTTATTCTCTCATCTGACTAACCTGGTCAAATTTGAGGAAAATGAAAACTGTACCTGGAAAGTTAGTCATCTGACAAGTTTTAGAGCCAAAACGGATCATCAGACGAAACACATTAAAGATACACGGTAAAATAAAACGACTTTTGTGTCTCATGACTAGATGGGATTGTCAGGTAGTGTTTTGATTGTTTAAAATTTTGCGTAATTTTGTGCAAATTTGTCAATGTACTTGTTAAACGTTTATTGTCACAAAGATGGCACGTCTCTTGACAAGTTTCGATTTTTCATTTTTCTGTGTGCACATACGATAGATATTTAAAATAATTTTTATTTTTTCTATACTATAGACCTTGAATTTTATAGAGGTCATCAAAAGTCATTCTTGATGTTAAAAAAGCGATTGCTAGACCTTTATAATTTGGGCAAATCTCTTTGAATTACATTTATTAGTGCTTATTTTAAATATTAGTATTAAAGTGTATAAGGTCTAGATGTCACATGCTTAGTTATACTGCTGCAACTTAATAAATAAAATAGTTACAACAAGTCAAAGTTCGTTCAAGGTCAAAGGTATTTTTTTTCCCAAATTGCTATAATGAATAACTCTTCTTGGATACAAAACTACAAAATTTAATATCACAAAAATTAATCTCTGGAGTCAAAATAATGAGGAAATTTTACTGTAATTGTGTGGTTTTCAATCTTTTACACAGGTTTCAGACCCCCGAAATACTATAAGAAAAATGACAAAAACGACATTTTGAGACCCCATAATCCAAAAGAAGATGCAATTAAATAAAAACATTTTGCCAATTCAATAATTTGTTAAAGAATTATGCATATTAAAGAATTATGTTTTCTTGTGGTTTTGATATCAATATATCTATATACACTCATATTTGTGAAAATTGCAACACCACGAAGGAATGCGAATATCAAAATGATATTTATTGAGCACATACATTATAGTAGGAAGACCAATTTAGTAAAATTTCAGGAAATTTGGAGTAATATGTACTGAGAAAACAGTACAAAAAGCAGCGACCTCTGTGAGCAAAAACAGCCCTTATCTGCCTGGGCATTGACTCAAACAGCGATTGGATGACGTGTACGGATAGAGCACTTCATGAAGCTTCAACACAATGCCACAATTCATCGATTGTAGTTACTGGTGAGTGGTGGGAGGCCAGTCGCTTTTCAACGATTAAACAGTCATTTTCATCGGTGCAAGATCAGGAGAACGCGCTGGGCAGAGCACCAGTCGAACATATTCTGCATAAAGAAAGGTCTGAACAATAGAGACAACTTGTGGTCATGCACTGTCCTGCTTAAATATTGCGCTTCGAAGGCCAGAATATAGGGCGGAGCGATGGGCCTTAACTCGTCAGAAATGTAATGGCGGGTATTCAGAGTGGCGGGAATGAAAACAACAGTTGATCGAGACATATATCCCATGGTACTGCATACCATTACTCCAGGTGGTAACCCAGTATGCGGCTATCAAAATTTTGATTACCCTCAAAATTGCATCACTGATATGGGCGCCTTTAATGTGTAATCAACGACGAACTTGGACGCAGAAATGGCGTGAAGTCGCTTTTCAGACAAATCACAATCCTGTTTACAGCATCAAGATTGCCTCATCTGTATTTAACAGCAATGTGAATAATACACATTACCAGCTAGGATTCGGCATCATCACACTGTTCATCACCTGCAGTGATGGTATGGGGTCCCATTGGATACACTACTTCATTACTTCTTGTTCACATTCCCTTTAATCTGATGTAGCAGCTATTCCATTTCTGGTGAGTTAAGACCCGCCCCTCTGCCTTATATTCTAGGCTTCCGCAGCACAACATTTTAGCAGGATAATGCAAGACCGCAAGTTGTCTCTATTGTCCGGACCTTCCTTGATAGAGAATGTGCTCAACCGTTGCTCCGGCCAGCGCGTTCTCCGGATCTCGAACCAATGAAAGTGTCTGTTTAATCGTTGAAAAACGAGTGGCTGCGGTCTATGAACTGTGGCATCCTGTTGAAGCTTCATGAAGTACTGTACCCGAATATGTCATCCAATCGCTGTTCGATTCATTGCCTATGCAGATAATTGTAGTTATTACTCCCAGAGGTCGCGGCTTTATGTACTCTTTTCTTAGGATATATTATTCAAAACTTCCTGAAAATTTAATCAATTGCTCTTCCTACTATGAGTCCAATAAATATCATTCTTATATTCGCATTCCTTAGTGTTGCAATTTTCACAAACATGAGTGTATATATATATATATATATATATATATATACTAGCAGGCTACGCCCGCTTCGCTGGTCACTATTTTTAAATGAATCACTATAGTTAATGAATTCTCAAAATTGCATTAATTTTTATCATGCGATAAAAAGAGAAAAACAAATGTGATTCGAAAAAATGTCGCAACGGGTCCCCACTGCCCTTGGCAGCTCAGGCAATTGTGCGCTGCGCGCGGACATTTATGTTCAGCACTCTTCTTGAATCACTATATTATCGTAAGGGGGAAACATAAATTAAATATATATATATATCTCCCATCAGTGGAATAATCGGTTCGGGCCACCACTGCCTGCGACAACGCGTACAGGCGCGCAAGGCTCGCATGCTCCTTCACCTACCGTTCCCGTCCTTCCTAATTATTTTAGACTTTAAAAAATACTCACAGTCATTCTCTCGGGCTTTTAAACCTAATAATACTAATTTCCAACATTTTATCTGAATTTCTTTATTTTTACCCTTGCGCCCGATCCCTTCCCGCCCTTCGTAATAATTCTGTACTTTCGAAAATATCCGCAATCGATTTATCGGGCCTCAAAACCTAACAACATTAATTTTCAGCGCTCTAACTCTTATTTATATATTTTTGCTCTTTCACCTCCCCTTCCCGTCTAGCCTAATAATTTTACAAATCCGAAAATATACGCAATCGATTTGTAGGTATCAAAAACCTCCATGTACCAATTTAATAACTTTACAAATTCGAAATTATCCGCAATCGATCTTTAAGTATAAAAAACTCTATGTACCAATATTGAACTGTCTAACTCTATTTTTATTTTTTGCCCCTCCGCTCCCCCCCCCACACACACACCTTTCTGACCATCCTAACAACTTTACACTTTCAAAAATATCCTCATTTGACTTGCAGGTCTCTAAAACCTATCTGTACCAATTTTGAACGATCTAACTATATTTCTATATTTCTATTTTTTTACCCCATAGCCCCCCTTTCCCGCCCCACCTGGGACGAATTTCGAAAATTAAAGAAATGTTTATGTATTTATGGGAGCTATATTTTAGAGCAAAAATATTTCACACATATCTTTTTTTCTTTTGGCAATATAAAGGATTATTTCAAATCACGTTTTGCCACCTCTTCTCCCCTCTTGGGGGCTGAATTTCGAAAATTCCAGAAATTAAATTTTAGGTATTTGTATTAGCTATATATTAAAGCAAAAATTTCACATATATCTGTTTTTCTGTTTGAGATATATCTGTACTGATAAGTATAAAGGATTTAAGTCCATATTCTTGATTTTTCAGGAGACGAAAAATAAAGTTAAACTAATTAAAAGCTAACCAGCAGAATCGATTAGGAAAAAGGGATTATGTTGGTTTATACGCTTCATACCATTCAGTGATTGTCAATCTTCATTTAATAAAAGGAAAAATTGAATTAAATATTTTATACCGATGATAATTGCTAAATTTCTGGCTTGAATCTTTTTTTACCAATGGATTTTCTCAAAGACTAAATGACATGGATTTAAATCCTTTATATCAATCGATAGAGAATTTTTTTCTGAGTCTGACTATGTACTTAACTCAAAATCGACATTTTTGGACTTAAATCTTTTATACTTATCAGTACAGATATAGGAGTAAGTGAAACCACGTTTTGCGCGTGTGAAATCACGTTTTGCCCCTTTCCCCCCTTGGGGACCGAACTTCTAAAATTCCAGAAATTGGTTTTTAGATAATTAAATTAGCTATATTTTAAAGCAAAAATTTTACGGATACCTGGTTTTTTCATTGAGATATGAAGGTTTTTGTGAAATCACATTTTGCCCCCTACACACCCTTGGGGGCGAATTTCGCAAAATCGCTTTTTAGGGGTTGCTTACACTATATGTTCTATAATCTGACCTAGTTTCAAGTCTGTGGCTCCAGTAGATTTTGCTGTGCGTTGATGAGTCAGTGAGTGAGTGAGTGAGTGGAAGTACTCTTTTATACGTATAGATATGTGTGTGTGTGTGTTATAAATTGCGGAATTCAACTAGTTAACACACACTAGAAAATTAAATACTGAATTAAATAATTGCAGATTAATTTTTTTTTATTAAAATGGAATTAGAAACTACTATTTTATTTTATTTAACTGGTAAAATATATTATGAGTATAATCTAGTTTTGTGAGTTAAATGGAATTCGTGAATGATATTTTACTTTGTGCTAATAATAACATATAAATTGAAAAAGCATGGGTCAGAGGTTTATGATACAACTATCGTAATAATAAATAAAATAACAATAGTTATTTAATAAAACAAAATAATTAATGTACTAATTTATACCTGTCAAAATTTGACGGCTTAATAACATTTAAAAATACAACTGAAATCCTCTTAACCCTTTGCGGCGCAAGACAATTAGCAAAAATTAAATTATACTGCCACCAGAATTCATGAACTAAATTAAACTAAAAGAAATTTTTAATTTTAAGGTTTAAAAAACCGGCCTTTTCTGATATGTTATAAACGTGAATTTTTGCTAAAGAATTTCCGGGATGAATTTTTGCAGCTGGATCTTAAATTTTGCGTCTTCGCAGCGAGAACAGCGCGCGTTAAGGGGTTAACCGAAAACCACTCTTTTATACCAACTTAAATAAGGCTTAAAGTGGGTGTGCTGGTTTTGTATGGAGTTGTCGCTCTACAATAAAATTCGACTCAGTCACATTTTTTAACATAATTATAGAAATTTTCATATCAAGAAAAAATATAAATAAAATTAAGTTAAACATTTATGAAATATTTATTTAAAAAAATCTGATATATAACAACTCCATGAATTCCTCTACCATCAATTATGCATAGTGTAAACCAAAGGCAAAACTAACAAACATTTAAACTCTGAGATCTCCTACTTGTATGCAGATTTAAAAGCGAGCAGAAACTTATAAGGTATATTATATAGTTAATATTAAAAGGGTTTATTTATCTAAGTTAAAGTTAAAACTTTTCTTTATAGCTTCATATTGGGAGTTGGTGTAGCAGTTTTCGCGACGTGACAACGCGCCTATGTATGTAAACAGGATTTTGTACATACCTGCGGTCTCTATGGGGGAGGAGGGGGGGAAGGAACTTTTGTTGCTTATGAATTATTTTGTAGATATTGTGGTTCGGTATACATATATTTACATTCTATTTTTCAGCTGCATTTCTGATTTTAATTGAAACTTCTATCAAATAATTTGTAATGACAAATACCCCCCCCCCCCCCCAATCGAGACCACAGGTATCTACAAAATTCCGTTTACATACTCTAACAACTAAAAAAGTTGTTACAGTGTTAGCTGCTGAATAGGCCGAATACCGAATAGTAACCGAATATTCGGTGCAACTCTACATAATAAGGTTTGGAAGATGCTCTTAAATTTTTATGTTTGGGACCTAACTCTAAGCTGCGAGCCATTTTTGGTTCATAAATAATTTTCCCAATTTCCAGCACTGGGCACCATATATATGTAAACCAATAAACAAATATAACACTGATATTAAATAATATTTACTATGATATAATCAGCAATATAGGTATTGCTTATCTATTGCATCTTGAACTTAGAAATCAGAAATGATATAACTGCAAATTAGAAAAAAAAAAAAAAAATGCTGAATGAATAATTCTACATTCTCTACATGTCCTTTGAAAGCAAATTTTACCTGATTGTTTATTTTTATACAATAAACTAAAGGATAACTGCAAGGTGGTATATATAGCAAATTTAAAGAAAATTGTTAGAGCAGTCTTTGACATACAGACTTAATACAGCCTGACTTCCGGTTTTCTATGTACCACTTTCAGTTTTTTAATTTTTTGTCAAAAACTAATGACCACATCTGTGTGCCTGACTTGTCGCAATTGTAAAATTCTGTTTTTTTTTTTTTTTTTTTTTTTTTTTGGTGATGTAACAAACAGAAAATCTCCCCTTTTTCGACCAATACGCACATGCACACTGTCCATATTTGAAAAATGCATATATAAGGCATATATGCACAATAAGGAGGCCTTAAAACATATAAATTAAGTAAAAAATTTATACGTCAGAAAATATGTGAAAAATCAACTAATGTACGAATGGATTGGGACAATGTATTCCAGTTTGGTCGTAAGTCTCAGCTTAAGAGTTTATAATTTCCTATTTTGAAAAACAGCAAGGTGTGTAATATATACTTTTTCTTTTTTCTTCCACTTTGTATAAAGTATACACTTTTGCATGAATTATACAGTATTATGTAAAATTCATCTTTTTTTAGCATTCGAAATTAATTCTGCTTTTAATTTTTTACTTTTAAACCTTTTTTCAGGTTAAATTTTTATTTCTTATTGAAATAAAATTTACCTAAATCAAATGGACAAACCACCAATAAAATCTTTGTAGAACTACCATTCAGTAACAATTAATGGCTAACCTGATCTTGTTACTTCATACTTCAGCCTTTTAAATGCAATACTGACATCTTATATTCCCCCCACTATTTAATTTTATAAAGTGTTAATTTTGAACTATCTACTCACATAGATATAAGAAACTAAACAAAGTAAAATAGTTATTTTAGTCTAAGTTTATTCATGCCATTACAATAAACGTTTAAAGCTAAACCAAATTAATAAGGGGGTAATTGATAATAAAAACTCCTTTCCAATACATATTTAGCATGAAAACTTAGTACATAACACATGTATAATTATCAGGAAATCAATTTTCGCGTTTACAGAACAAAAACAGAACACTTTATTATTTATTTATTATTATTATTATTAATTAATGCTTCTTTTTCGAAAGCATGAATACTCGTGTAAGTTATTCGAATCATTGACTTGCCATAGATAAAAAAAAAAAAAAAAAACGTAAATGCAACATTATCTTCTTTTCGTATTATATAATCCATCTTAAAAACATCAAAACACTTTTTTATATACAAAATCGAGTGTTTTGTTAATTTTTAGTACGACGTGAACTTTTAAAGTTTTGATTAATCGAATTTTATAACTAGACAAAGTACACTAATATCCATAAATTTCAGAATCACACCCAAAATTGAACTTTAATGTAAAAATTTCACCTGTAGAATTACCACACACATCTTCAAGAATAGTATGCAAATTATAGGAAGCCGTCAGATGACGCCGGTATGACGTCACAAGACGAAAGTGTAAGAAAGGGGTAGATAAGGAATGGGAGCAAAGAGGGAAAATTGTTCGCAAGCGTTCTGGAACTTGCTCAGTGCTAAAACCGAATAGTTATGACACAGAGGACGCACGTGGATGATTTTTTACGTGTTAGAATTATCGGTGAATGGAATTTGGGCGTACTCAGATAGAAGTATCGGAGGAACTTGGAATCGCCCAAAGTGCCTCTAGGCTTTGGAAACGATTCCAAAAGGATGGAAATGCTAGTCGGAGTTACAGTATTGGTCGGCCCCGAGTTACAACGCGACGACCGGTGACGACCGAATGACGACCGGTATTTCGCAGTAACTGCCAAAAGCAGCAAACGGAGCACAGTCTTAGACCTCTCTCGTCAGCTATCTGCAGCTACATCTACCACAGTTTCAAGGCAAACCATGTACAGACTTTTGGGAGATATTAGTCTATATGCTCGCAGGCCCTTCAGATGTGTTCCACTCACGGTGACGCACTGACGCCAGCGGTTAGCTTGGAGTAGAGAACATGCAATGTGGACAGCGTTACAGTGGCCTTGTGTGATGTTTTCCGACGAGTCCAGGTTTAGCTAGCAGTCTGATTCACGTTGGACGTTCATATGGACAACGCCAGGTACCCGTTGCCATCATGAAACATCATTGAACGACACCGTTACAGTGGTGCAGGAGTGCTCGTTTGGGGAGGGGGGGATCATACTGGGCTCCAGAACAGATCTGTGTGTTCAAATCGGTACCATGACAGGCCAAATTTATCGGGATATCATTCTGGAAAATCGTGTAAGTTTTTTTAGGGGTGCCATGGGCCCAGAATTTGTGTTTATGGATGACAATGCCCGTCCTCACCGTGCAAACATTAAAAACGAATACCTACAATCTGAGGATATCACCCGTATGGAATGGCCAGCATTCTCACCTGACTTAAATCCGATAAAGCATGTGTGAGACATGCTTGGCCGACGAGTTGCAGCCCGTCAACCACCTCCTACATGTGTACCGGAACTTCGGAGAGCATTGCCTGCTGAGTGGAGTAATATTCCTCAAGATCAGATCGATAATTTAATACTCAAAATGCCTAGGTGTTGTACGGACTGTATTTCATCATCTGGGAGACATACAATGTACTACCCCTCATGTCAACCATGTATTGTTAAGTTTTTGTGAGGGAGATATTTTTTGTAATTGCTCCAGGGAGCAAAAATCGTAGTTTTTATGGATGGTATTCTACATAAACCACCATTTTTGTTCTTGATCTTTTCTTTAATAAATATGTTTTATGAATAAGTTGTGTTTGTTTTGCTTCTGAACCTTTATTTGATGCAGTTAGCACTATCCTTAATTTATGGACATGAATGTAAATAAATACCATCAATCATTGAAATAAACAAATAGTTACAGTGCAGAAGAAAGGTTAAAGTACATACTGGAATATTTTAAATAAACGGAATAATTTGCAATAATTTGCACAACGCAGAAGAAAAAGTAAAAAAATGCAGTTTCCTGTGGTAAAAGATACGGAATTATACACAATATCGTAGGACACAAGCAAAAGAGTAAACTTTATACAACGTTGATGAAATAAAACAAAAGAATTTATACACACCGTTACCTGTCGTTTAAATTACGAAATTGTGAGCTTTTTAAGCTAAAACCTACAATCAAATTGAAAAACAAAATCAATTATTCTTCGACCACCTTTCATGACACCATGGAAGCATCTGCGCAAGTGCTAACTCAACGAGTCTAGTGCTAAAATAGGGGTGACAGTCATCTGACTCAGAGAAAATGAGCAATAACACAGCGCGGAATTGCTTGATGTTTTCCAAATTTCAAACTGTCGATCAAGCTGGCATCCCTGCAATATTTTGGACGCGTCCTCACTGCTAGTTTTAGGATATGTGACTGCACTGTACAGAAAAATGCGACGAAAGCTATTCGCTGCATGGCGACGCCATAAAAATAAACACGAACGATGGTCTTTACGCTTAAGAAAAGGAATACACCCTGCTTCAGTTTCTTCCTATTGGTTCAAAGCAAAGCATGTACGTTTCAGTTTCAACTATTGGTCTCCGATTGCGTTTAAGGAAAGGAAAAGCCTTCAGTGCATGCCCAGATCGTACGACTTTGGTCTTAAGGAAAGTGCTTTGTGTTTTAATATTATAGATAATTGTGTTTTAATATTATAGATTATCAGCGTTCACTATTTATTGTGTTTCATTATTCTTAATTGAAGTTATATATTTATTTACGTGAAGAGCAGATGTGATTATATTTTCACACTAGAACCTTCTTACAGTTTATTGACAACATTTCCTAATTTTATCATTGATTTTCTACTTTAAGAAATAGTAAAAGTCACAGAAATAAATCATAGATAATTGTATAAATAAAAAATATAATAATCATGGTTGTTCTTCCTAGCAAATGTAGTATGACTGCAGATTTATTTCACAGATTTATTTCACTGCACTGTAATTTTTTTTTCGAGCCCTGATACCTCATTACTGTTGATTCTTATGTAAAATGACCTCATGAATTCGAATATAACCTAAATTTTGCTCAATCACCCATCGTTTTTTCGGGACGCTACACCCTCCCCCAATTTTTATCACTGTTCAGTAATTTTATGGCCCTGATTTTGATTTGGAGAATGGAAAAGAATTAATTTAACTCTTAAAAACATAAAAAATGCAGTGCAATAATAATAATTGATTAATAAAATATAATAAATGTAATGTATAATTTCAGTGGCAAGTCCCCCCCCCTTAAATTTTCTAGTTGCTGCAAATGTTCATGTTTTAAATTTTTTTTACCATTGCAGCCCCTCAGAAGATATTTAACAGTTAAAATAATCCTTTCCTCCTCTGCAAATCAAATTTATAGCCATAAAATTACCGAGAAGTGATAAAAATAGGGGGAAGTCCCTCCAAAAGAGTGGGTAATAGAGTAAAATGAGCGTTATAGTCTGATTCAATAGGTCATTTTACATAAGAACTAGCAGGCTACGCCCGCTTCACTGGTCACTATTTTTAAATGAATCACTACAGTTAATGAATTCTCAAAATTGCATCAATTCTCAAAAAAAAAAAAGAGAAAGAAAAAAAATGTGATTGGAAAAAAAGTTTCGAGCCCCCAGTAAAATGCCCAGTTTCGAGTCAGTGACTCCAGTAGATTTCGCTGTGAGTTGATGAGTCAGTGAGAGAGTGAGTGGAAGTACTCTTTTATATGTATAGATTTGCAAAAATGGTGCTGTGGCCGATTTTCAAGCAGAACAGTGTAATTAAATAATTTATTCGATTGAATTGATAAACTAAAACTATATATATATATATATATATACACACACAGTGAAATTCCGGTAGTAACACCCCCCCGCCCCCCCCCCCCCCCCACACACACACTCAAATATACCTTGCTCAGTGATTTTAAGATGTTTTTATTTTCCAAAAAACTTTCGTTCTCTCAGCTGTTACAATCTGAAATTTTTAATAAAAATTTCAGCTTTTTAAAAGTTTCCGATAATATAATTAAATACTTTTTTAGGACGATAGTTACATTTTTAAAACAATTAATTTACCTTAAATACTGTCCGTTCATTCTCACAATACGCATTTCAGGTGCTCCCGCACCCATCCTCAGGTGATATGTGACACTCATCTGTTGCCTTGTTGTCATTTGGGAACTCCGATTTCTTCTTTTCACTTCGCTTCATGTCTTTACATTTATTGATTAATCGGTTCCATGTCTTGGGAATGTTGGCGTGTTTGCGTTCGTTGACTGCCGTGGGGTTAGTAAGAATTTCTATTGCTTCGCGTTTTAGAGCATAACTATGATTATTATAGGGGGCGATTTTTTTAGTATGGATAGTGTTAATATTAATGGGGTTAGCAAGGTGGGTGGAGGCGAGCGCGGTGGATTGACGGTGGTGCTTTAAGTCTGCTTTGTGTTCTTTTTCGCGGTGTTGAATTTTTCGTTTAGTTACACCGATATAGCAGGCGCTAGACTCATTAGTGTAGTTAAAATTGATTTTGTAAATTCCGGATGTGGATTGGTTGTCGATTTTGTCTTTTTCATTTCTGATATGCTGAAAAATGTTACGGTTTGGTTTAATCGGGATATTAATATTGTGTTTTTTGGCTTCGTTTTGTATTTTTATACCTGCGCCGTTACAGAAGGGGATGGATGTTGTGAATTTCGGTTTATCTTTTTGGGAGTTATTAATTTTATTTAGGGTTTTAATGCGTTTTTTATATAGTTTATTTATAAGATTTTTTGGGTAGTTTGCTTTGTATGCGATGTTTTTAATATATTTGAGTTCTTCATTTAGGAGGGTTTTAGTGGAACAGATGAGGATTGCGCGATTTATATATGAACGAATAGCGGCGTATTTATATGGAAGTGGGGTATTGCAGTGTTTATTAATAATTTCAGTATTAGCCGTTGGTTTCCTATAAATGGTAGTATCGATGGTATTGTTAGGATTTTTTATGATTTTAGTGTCTAGATAGTTGATTGTATTATTATTTTCGCTTTCCATTGTGAATTTTATATTATTATCGAGGTTATTAAGATCAATTAAGATTTTATCAATGTCGGTATTTTTTGGAAAAATGGTAAAAACGTTGTCAACATAACGTGTCCAGATTTTACAATTTTTGATAATATTTGTGGCCGAATTTTCTATAAGTCTCATTTTTAGCTCTGCTAGAATCCCTGAGATAGGCGACCCCATGGGAACGCCTTGTTTTTGCCTATAGATATTATTATTAAACTGGAAATAGGATTCATTAAGAAGTAAATTACTAGTCCGTATTAAGGTTTCGCCAATTTTGTTATTCCCGTAGTTTTCTATTATTTTTTCATTGATTATATTTGTGATTTCTGTAATATCTATGGAGGGGTATAGTTCTTTAACGTCGAAGCTTATCATTGTGTCGTCGGAGTTTATGTTTACGTCGCGAAGTTTTTGTATAAAAAGTTCATTAGAGTTTATAGAAATATTGGAGGGGGGGGGAGAGTTTGTTAAACGTTTTTCATATACTTTTCTAGGAAATATGTAGGACATTCAGATTTGTTAACTATGGGTCGTAATGAGCGAGGATTTTTGTGGTCTTTATACTTTGCTGATAATCGGGGGATAATAGGGGCGAAATTATTATTAGATGGTGGAGTGTTGTTGGGCCAGTGTCCGGTTTTTAGTAGATCTTTTATTTTTTCGTTGAGTTTATTTAGTGGTGAGATTTTAAGTTTTTCTTCGTTTAATTTATTTATCGTATCATGCATATGTTCATTATAATTTTCGCTGTTTAATATTGTGATAAGGTTTGTTTTATCAGATTTTAGAACGGCTATATCGCGGTTATTTTTCAAACCTTTTAAACATTTTATATTGGCGGAATTGGTGAATTTGTTGTTAGGTTCGGAGATAGATTTTATTGCTATATTTCGGATATTTTGTTGTGTTTCGGGGGGCATCCTTTCGATAGCAGTTTCAATGTGTGCGATAGTGTATTTTATGTTATTTGCTTCGTTTAGAATATATTTGGAGCCTAATTTTAGAAGTGAGTCTTCATGGATATTGGGTTGGTAGTCGGAAAGATTAAGGTATGGGTAGGTTGTGGGGGTGGAATGGTTTGAGATTTTTGTTTTTTAACCAGTTTTGAAGTTTTTTGTTATGTCGTTTGATTAGAATCTCCTCCTCCATTTTGTTATATCGTTTAATCTTTTCGTTTATTTGGTTGAAGTCTTCGTTTGAGGTGGTGGCTTTTAGTTCAGTTTCTAATTTTTTATAGTTTTGTTTTGTCTTGTAAATGTCGATGGACTTTTGTTTTATTATTTTCTTTATGATGGTTATTTCGAATTGTTTAGCAAGGTGCCGATGGTTTTTGTTAATATAATGATTTTTTATTTTTAGGAATTTAGGGGTGATATTATAGTGGAGGCAATCTTGTAAGAAGGATTGGTGGCTTGTGTCGCGTGTTAATTTTTTAGCCGTTTTTCGTAGCTGAACAGATAGTTTAGATTGAGACATTTGGATGGTAAAAGTGAAGAATCGTTATGGACAAGGTGAATAATTCAGCCGAAGTTCTCACAGGAGAAAAACTTTATTTTAGTAATTATAAGAGCAACCGCGAGGTATTTACGTGACGTGTGGAAGAATAAAAATAAAATTTGAAATGCGCAATTAAAAATTTTATTCTTTGAATAGTTCACGAAGCCAAAAAACACAATATTAATATCCCGATTAAACCAAACCGTAACATTTTTCAGCATATCAGAAATGAAAAAGACAAAATCGACAACCAATCCACATCCGGAATTTACAAAATCAATTTTAACTACACTAATGAGTCTAGCGCCTGCTATATCGGTGTAACTAAACGAAAAATTCAACACCGCGAAAAAGAACACAAAGCAGACTTAAAGCACCACCGTCAATCCACCGCGCTCGCCTCCACCCACCTTGCTAACCCCACTATCCATACTAAAAAAATCGCCCCCTATAATAATCATAGTTATGCTCTAAAACGCGAAGCAATAGAAATTCTTACTAACCCCACGGCAGTCAACGAACGCGAACACGCCAACATTCCCAAGACATGGAACCGATTAATCAATAAATGTAAAGACATGAAGCGAAGTGAAAAGAAGAAGCCGGAGTTCCCAAATGACAACAAGGCAACAGATGAGTGTCACATATCACCTGAGGATGGGTGCGGGAGCACCTGAAATGCGTATTGTGAGAATGAACGGACAGTATTTAAGGTAAATTAATTGTTTTAAAAATGTAACTATCGTCCTAAAAAAGTATTTAATTATATTATCGGAAACTTTTAAAAAGCTGAAATTTTTATTAAAAATTTCAGATTGTAACAGCCGAGAGAACGAAAGGTTTTTGGAAAATAAAAACATCTTAAAATCACTGAGCAAGGTATATTTGAGTGTGTGTGTGTGTGTGGGGGGGGTGTTACTACCGGAATTTCACTGTGTATATATATATAAAGTGAAGAACATGAGATTATATAAGTATATAAGAAAAACATCATTACATCTGATAAATGATCTTTTTAATGAACCAAATGAATTGTTGCTTTTTTGATACAAAGTTTTCTCTATGCGAAACAGAAAAAACATATGCTCATCAGTTAAGATCTGTTGCATAGGTTAAAAATTTCATGAGTGTAAAGATTTTTTTTTTTTTTTCTTGATAAGTAGAATATAATTTTACACTGAATTTTGGTAAGAAGAAACTTTTTCTAGTAAAATTATAAGAATTTTCTGCTTTTTCTTTTATCCCGCAGCTGTTTTTTACACTGTAAAAGAGACATTTGAATTTGGTCTTCAATTGATTTCATCTCTTTTTATGGGTTAACTATTTATTTTTTGTTGTTGCTCTTTAAATAATATTTTGAAGGATGAGTTTAAAAACAAGATATCAAATGCTCAGAAAAAATACATAAAATAATACGTATATGAAGATTTTAAGAGTTTTTGAATATTTTGTTTAACCTTTTGATTGAACAATTTTATAAAATCGTGACTACAGGCTTAATTTTGACAAGAATTAGGGGAGACTGTGGAGGATTGACACATTTTTTACAAAAACATTTTTTGAGAAAAAAATTTTACTTCCAGAAAAAAACTTTGTACACCATTTCATACCTGATATATTCTATTATCAAAACATACATAAAAAATTTCATACTTTGCAACAGAAAAGAGAAATAATGAATGTTATTGAAGCAGAATTTTTGGGTCAAGGCTCCCCACATATGGGAGGTTTGACCCACACAATGAGAGGGTTGACCCACCAATATTCACATATTATAATATTTATGAACAAAGTTAAACTAGTCGTAAAATTTAAGAAAATTTGGCAATGAAATTAATGTGATAACAATAAAAGTTATAACTGATGAAGTAGCAATATTTCTAAAGCGTAAATTGAAAAAATTATGTAAAAGAACACGTTCACACTACTAAAACATCTCTTAAATTAAAAATAGTCATTGCCATTAAACATTGTTGTAAAAAGCTAGAAATGTTGAATAATAACGAATATTTAGCAGCACTTATACTCAGAAAAGTCAAAATAAATTCATAATGCAACTCTTGCAGTTCCTTCAGCTGATATTGAATTTGGTAACTTTATCATATCATCTATTGAAACAACAGATATATCTTCCACTTCTGGATAAATAAAGTAATTTGTTTCAGCAACGCGGCGTAAAAATGTAGCAAGAAACTCTCTCTCTCTCCACTTTGGTTATTCTTCCTACGAAATGAGAGGCATTAGGCCTACCAGTTTTATGACTCACAAATTTTACCAGCACAAAATCTCCTTCTGACATTGACTTTGATGTCACAAACTCATCTTCACTGCTATCTGACATATGAGGGATTTCTTTATCCTCATCACTCAAGGTTTCAACCAGATTAAAAAATTTCTGTTTAGAAAATCTTTTGGTTTTAGTATCTTTAACAGAAGGTCGTTTCTTCGATGCTCTCAATGCATGCTCATGTTCTATTTGTTCTTTAACTGGGGTATCTATCAATATTCGAGAATTTGCTTGTTTTCTTTTATAGTTATGTTTTCGTGGTCCAGCCTGTCGAATCTGTTCAGAGGTCAAAGATGCAGATTTTTCAATTTCTGGCTGACAGGTGATCCTAGTAGAAGTGACTTGTGAACTACTACTATGAGGAATATAATCTTCAGGAATGAGAGATAAATTACTTTTAGGTTGATAAATAATAGATGAATTAATATTTTCAGTCCACAATAACAAAGAAATATATAAGGGAGGCTTTACCCGTGGGTCAAACCTCCCTTATATCATGTGGTTCAAGCCTCCCTCAATAGCCATTTGCAATTTCATAAAAAAAATCAGGGAATTAAACAGTTATTTAGCAAAACTAATTATAGCATATAATAGCTTGAGGTATATACTTTAATCATATAAATCTGAATTATGATATTTTATTAAGAATATTTGCGCAATGCCTTACAAATTTAATAAAAATTACTCACTTTTTGATGAGGAAAACACAAATTTCAAGCTTGTTCAAATAGTAAGCATGGGATAACTTTCAAACAAACATGGCTGTTACCTTGCATCAGCAGGATGTGCTGCCATGTGTTGGAAGTTTTTGAAAACTAAAAATAACAGAGTAAAGAAAGGTGGGTCAAACCTCCCATAGGGTCAACCCTCCCCAGTCTCCCCTACTTTTACTTTTTTTTTCTTTCATGTATTTTGAATTTGTTAGACAGTAAGGAAACAAATTACCGTTTTGACATAGTAAACCGCAGCAAGATGTTTGATAATTTTATAGTTTGAAAGAGATTGAAATAAACGCACATTTCAATTATTCATATATTTAATCATTTCGACGAATTTTTCCTTTTTTTTTTTTTTTTTTTACTACGTACAATAATATTTCCTGTCTGCAACAATATTTATCGGATAAATTATTATTTGAATTTCAAATATTTATGTGTAAATTCTTTTCCGCTGTTAGTAATATGCTGCCACAATAGACACACTATTCTTTTTTCTTTTCTAAATATACATTCAAATTTACTTAGACTGCATTGAGTAAATTGAATCACAGATTTTACCTTTTTAATTTTTTCTAACGTATTAAACACATGCAAGCGATTTGCATGCATGGAAGGGAGTTACTGCCTTTACACCTCTTCATGTAATGGGACTTTTGCATGACTTTTAGCAATTTGCTATGGTGAAATTATCATTATTAGATAATCACTTTTTGTCATTAATGCAATACTTTTTCTGTTGTTTATGGAAATATCGCAGTTTAAAAGCAGAACTGCATTTCAAAATTAATTCTATCACTGAACATATTATTAAGTGATAAAAAGAAAAAAAAATCTTTACACCTTGAAAATTTGTATTTCATATCAACGTTCCTTTCATGGAGAAAATGTACATTTCTTAATTATTTTTATTGTAAAATCGTTGATCTTTAAACTCAACAGTTAAACACACTATTATTACTAAACAATGTGTTAATGCATTGTTCGTTTCCTGATGCGAGTCATTAACAACGAGGGACAATTTTAATCCGAAAAATATGATAGCTGAGGCTCTTGAGCTAGAGATAAGGCGAAAAGATCCATTCTCTCTCCTCATCCATATTCTAAAAATATCATAACAGTTTAGATAAATGTGTAATTGTACTATTCTGATAAGAAGGCAAGCAGTTATGATTTCAGGTAAATAAATCTATCTAAAATAGACAGTTAGTCGAGTACGAAAATTGTTAAAACTTATTTTTAAGGAAATGTTTCAGATTTGAGATTCATTTTAGGAAGTGTAGTGTAACCACTTTTCTTTCGCCTAGCTTTAAGGACGAATCCAAAGGCTTAGAGGGGGGCTAAATTGGTTCAGATTTGGTAAATTCGGTGGTCCGCCATCGCTATTTTCTCGCAAATACAAGGCTTATTACACCTAATTTAACACTGGAATCTTTGAATCAGCAATAGAGCAGAAGCTCTCATGGTCGCAAGAAACGTGGTTGATGAATAAACAGTTTGATTTCTTTAACACATTGTCGGCAGCAAAAGAGAATTCTCGTCTAATTTTATTTTATTTATTAATGTTATATATATATATATATATATATATATATATATATATATATATATATATATATTAAAGCCCTAGTTTTAGGTGTTTCTCTTAAACAATGCGTTACTTAAAAATGGATTTTGCGTATCCCTGTTTAAGTGCTGTTGGCATCACATCAATCATTGAAAATAAAATTTAAGCCATTTAAATTCGAATACTTAAACACGTATTGTTACATAATGTATAACGTTTTAGAGAAACGCTGAAAGACGCAGTTTACTTTACACACTGGGAAAATATCCTAGAGACAAAGTGTTAGTTTTTATTATTATTATTATTATTATGATTATTATTTTGAAAGTAGTATTTGACTTCAATTTATTCTGACGAATCTTGGAAAAATTATTTTGAAAAATTGCAATCAATTCATAAGGATTTTTTAATCATCGTTATACGAAAAAGTTTTCCTATAAATAAAGCTATTCAATAAAATTGTGATATTAATTCGATACAGCTTTAAAATAATATTGAGTTCAGAGTCCACTAAACGAACTAAAAAAGAATATGATACACTGCATAAAGTACGTTAGAAATATTCGGGCTTAGCGAGATGTAAAAATCATACTATAACGCTGATACTCTTCTAATTTGTTCCTAAGTAAAAACATTTATACATATTATAAATTAAAATTTAATTTAAAATAAATAATGTAATATCCAAAAAATATAACTGCTTTTAGTTTATAAATTTTATTTATTTAATAATGCATGTTATCCTTAAGGGTTTTTCTTAATCAAAAATAAAATAATTTTATGTTTCTCATTAAAAATTTCAGATATGATCCTTGATATTATTTCCTGTAAATTTCTAGTTTCCCAATTATCTGTGTAATACGTGCTCGAAAAAATTCCAAACAAATATTAGTATCTAGACTGGATCTGGAAATGTGTCGACTAAGAGAAGAGCGAAGAAAGTCTTTCTTGTAATAACATTATTCTTTTTATTTTAATTGTTAAGGAAGATGCCTCAGAAATTTACAATTCCATTCAGATATCGATAACGCAATTCAAATGATAACTACTAAAATTGCAATTCAAATAAGGTACACTTTATTTTGAAAACAATCGAAGGATATGATTATTTTATTATGCAGACGCCATTCATATTTGTGTTTTCAATTTTTCAATTTTTTTTCTGTCTATCTTTTAGATCTTTCTTTTTTCCTTCTTATGTATTACACTATAAAAAACAACGGTAGAGTTTACAGCAAAATGTGCTGGCAAAATGGGTACCAGCACATTCTGCTGTTAAAAAATATAATTTACATTAGAAACATCTGTAGTGTCTCTTTGCAGATGTTTCCGCTGTAAATTATCCTATTTAACAGCAGAATGTGATGGCAAAAATGGGTGTGTGCTATTATTTTTAATTTTTGCCACGAAATGTTTTAAATTAATCGTTTCAAACACTTTCTCCGTTTTTGAATTATTTAAGACATTCCTGCTTTTACTCTGAAATAGTACATACTTTTACTCGTCCTGATGATGATGATGTTCGAATTATTTCATCTGGAAACATTCAGAAAATTTATGTTATTTATTTAATAACATACTTGTTTATCTTTGTCGGACATAACCTCATAATGTATGATGTCATTTAGATTTGAAACGTTATTAACAGGGGATTTTAGAATGCAATGAGTTTTATGGTAAAAGTTAAAAATGTTTTTCAGATTCTATAGGTATATCTGGAATAATTTTCTACCTTTAAAAAATAACAAAACTGTGATACAGAAATATATTTTTATGATTTAGAAATAGCTTTTGGGATAACCGCAGTGCACTTACTTTAAAATAGAACAAACTACTGATTTGTTAAAGCTAAAAAAGCTAAATTGTTAAAGCCAAACTACTCATTTGTTAAAGAAATATTGCTATTATTACACTATCGAAAATAATGATAAAATTAAAAAAATAAATAAAACCAAATCCAAAAATCAATCATTTAAAACTACCAAGAATAAAATGAAATAAAATATAATTTAAATTTGCGCTTAAAAGTATAAAATGGATTTATTCGCCAGGCGTAAACACTACTATTAATATCATAACTTTTGAAATCGACGTAAAATTAAATAAAATTTACTATTTTTTAAAGATTTTCTTTGAAACCGATAGCTATAAATACTATTGTCCCAAATGATCAATTTTCATATAGTTTTCGTTACTGTTTTATCACTCTATACAAATGATCCACTGGTAATATCTCGTAATATCCCCACAGAACAGAGCTAGTCATATAATACACATCCTTGGGATATATGTTTCTACGAATTTAATAGTGTTTGCTTTGCAAACTTTCGCTTCTTTCGAAATTTTCCTTTTTCACTTTTTAACACGTTGAGTGTCATATCAGCCATCGGTGGCTGACATGACACTCAACTTTCCGTTTAAGCCGCGTGAACCACTGGTGGCTGACAGTGTAAAATATGATATAAAACTGCGCCAACCACCGATGGCTGACAGTGTAAAATATGATATAAAGTTTTTAAAAAATTACATTATTTTAAGAAATTACTGAAAATTTATTTTAAATTTGCTTAATTTTTATTTATTACAGAATTCTAGCATTATGGCATATCAACGAATTTTATCGAAACACGATAAACATAACGCGCTTCTAAGCAAAGTGTGTGGCCTGACGGGAATTTCGCATGGCGCTCAACGTGTTCACCAAAATAATTTTCAGTAGTGTTTTGAAAATGCCAAAGAGAGATGTATATTTTAAATTGCATTTATACGTTCACGTCGGCGCATTTTGTTTGCATAGTTTTTTGAGTTTATTTCTAAAACAGATGTATTTGGCGAAATTTCCAGGAGAAATATGCCAATTCTAGCAATCATACTTTTACAATTCCATCGATCTATGATGATGCACTATGGTAACAGGGAGAGATATGATTGGTTTACTTGGGATTCTGTGATCATTTGTTTTCAAAGAAAACAAATTTTGTTCTTAATGAGGTTGAAGTCGAGAAGACTTTACGATTACGTCGAACTGGATTCAATGGAAGTCGAACTGGAACTGGAACCTGAGATTCAATTCTTTGTTTTCAATTACAGATTTCGTAAAATGTTTGTTTTTTAATTAATTTAGTAGGATTTTTTTTTTTTTTTTGAGTAAACTGTGCAGATTTTTTTTCATTTGAGGTTGAGTGGGTTTTACGTCGGACTAGTGCTCACTATGGGCATTTGGTGATGGTCTTAGACTCGCCCGTAAGAATGAACTGGACACATACCATCACAAATTTGATCCTAGGAGGAAGGAATGGCTTTCTCATTTCGGTGACCACCAGAGGTCGTAAATTTTCGTTTCGTAAATGTTCTATCCTTTAACCGACCGAAGACCTCCGTGTACAGTCGGTAACAAAAGTGTCCGAACACTAGCAAAAATTCGTATGTAAAAAAAGTACACTTCATACGGTTTTGTTAAATAAATCCTTGTCGAATCCTGTTCTTAATCGGTCTAAGAACATAATTCGATAAGGATTTATGTAACAAAACCGTATGAAGTGTACTTTTTATACATAGGAATTTTGCTAGTGTTCGGACACTTTTGTTACCGACTGTATATTAAGCGTGTCTCGTGCACGTTAAATCTGTCGTGGCTACAACGTCTTCCATATTCGAATTCAAATTATAGCTGCATTACATATGACATGTCTTCGAACTACAATTAAAGGTGTGTCCCAGACTGTTGCCAATAACCCACAGCGTAACACTAGTTTGACTCAAAGCCCATTTACTCGCTCATTCACTCATTTGATAAAGAATTTTTGAAAATATTATGAATTATTCTCGTTTTGGATTTTGTAGATTTACAAAATAAATAAATAAATAAATAAAATGAAATAAAAAAAATAAAAATTGTTTACTGTGTGATTAGTAAACTTTATTATTATTATTATTGCAAAATGAAATAGCAAATAAAATTCATTTCAGATTTTTCTTTTCCTTCTTCTTGTTAACTACTGATAGAGTGATGCATTTTGAGATTCATGCTACTAGAGATAACAATACACAGTGATTTATTTATTTATTTACTTTGTTTTCATGTATGCGAAGCATACATACGTGCACGATAATTATTGCTGTGGAACCAAGTTTCGTGCACTTTGAGATTTGTGCCAACTGAGGAAACTGTATCGTAGGGTAACCATATTAAATTTCCTTTATAATAATATTACACTAAAAACTACTATACATACCTATTTAAGGAGGTTCTTTTTATTATAAATACATAATGAGCAAATCGGTAATAATTATGATAAGTAATTTTCTTTGCTACAATTTTTAAAAATTTGTAAAAACGATTTCAAAATAGAGACGGTCTTCGAAATTCGAGGATATATGTTCACCCTAAGGTACCCAGTCTTCTTCTTTTATATTTATACGCGCTTCACGTACTACGTTCGTGATTGGGAGTGAAATTATGGGGATGAATGTTGTCGTATTCACCAATGTTTTTGTTCGTCCGCACATGGTCACTGAAGCGATGGAGCCTTCCGCTGTGAATGAAAATTGGGATGACATGTTGCAAGGATGTGAGACTCACTCAATCATTTTCGAGTTCGAAGGCTCGAACTCGAGCTCAAATTGTTCAAGGAAAGTAGTTTGGAAAGGGTAAAAATTAAAAGTTTTTAGAGTTGGAAGGAAAAGGGTTAACCGAGGGTAACCATATGTCCTCAAAATCCGAGAACAAACTTTATTTTAAAATCGTTAATATGGTCACACTACCTGTATCACCAATTCTTTGCAAAACTCCAAAACTTCTACGAAGTTAGACTGAGGTTGAAATGTCTCGCTTAAGACTATCGTAAGTGTAAATTCTGTCTTAAGACGTAAACAAAGAGCAAATCGTCTCACTATCTTACGACCATCTCAGAGATATCTCAAGACGAATCGTAACTGGATGCGCGCGCAATCACAACATAGCTTGCTCTACATCTCCCCTAAGCTGGTTCGTTTCTCCCGGGGGAACTTAGGCTTTCGGGAACCTTATTTCTTGAGGCACCACAATACCAAGTTAAGATCGTTCTTAGGTACACCCATTCTTACGACGAATCGTAGGATTATGATAACTCATAAGACCCAGTCTTAATAAAGGGCGTCTTATACAAATTTCGCCCCCCCCCCAAAAAAAAAAAAAAGAAAAAAAAAACTTTTGTCAGTAGCTTTTATTTTTTATTTATTAAATTTTATTTATTTGAATAAAATTAATCTAGCATTCAAACAAATTTGTCGTTAAAGCTTGAAAGATGGAGATTATTAATATATATTTGTTGTAAATTAACAAAATACCATTGTATAAAATTGTAACAGGTGCGGCAGTGAAACGGGCGATTTTGAAACCTCCACCAGCGATACAAATTTATTCACAGCGATACAGAAGAATTACAACATGAATTTACAATTCTTACAATTTGTGAGGAATGCCAAGTCACAGGGCATGCTTGCGTGCAGAACGCCTGGGACTTCGGCTGAAGGCTTCTTCCATTCTTGCAACATTCTCTGGTGTACACACGCGTTTCGCACTTCCACCCCTCTTTGTCATTACATTACCCCTTTCCTCAAAGTTCTGATTATTTATTTATTTATATATATACATATATATTATATATATATATTTTTTTTTTTTACGTGAAAATATATTTATATTAAAGAATATGGGAAGACTTTCGAAAGCGGCTACAAATATCCTACCCAGACAAACAAAAGTAACTCAACACAAAAAAAAATGCAAATTTTGAGTTTATGTCACTGAACATCGTGTATAAAGTATCTCAATGTGCTCAAAAACGTTATATCTCTGTCTCGAAAATTATCCACCTGAAAGGAAGTTGTATCAGTTTTATTATAAGGCTAGTTAATGCGTTATCATTATCTTTAAGTTGATATTTTCAAATACTGCATTATGGAGTTGTATAGGGGTGCGATACGAAGAAAAAAAGGTCTATGGAATTGACATACATTAAATTAAAAAAAAAAAAAAAACTTAAATATAAAGAACGGATACATATCATTCTTAACTAAGAATCCTATCAGGCACTTAGAATAAGAGTATTCGATATCAATAAACATATAAACATATCAACGTGTGCAATGTAACGTAAAGTTCAAACACGGAAGCTGACGGGCAGAAGTTTAAACATTGAAAACAAAGGTATTTGGAAGGAATAGTTGTCCTTTTCTTTCTAAGAAGGCTTCAGCACGTCATAGTATAGGAAATTGCGAAACAAAAAAAAAAGTTGTTTTGTTTTTAGCAATTATGTCTGAAACGTGTTGTTTTGTACTAAATCAATGAACTCTACATCTTTGTAATTCACTTTTGTCCCTATTTTGTACCATTTTCAAGATAGGAGAACGGACTCTGCTTGTTTTTATCAGGAGGCGCTGTAAGCGATCGCATCTCGTAGTGCATATCCACTTTACTATATCTAGACACCAATTTATAACTGCACGCGTTCAGCAGATCATATTATGAGGAGACATTTTTCATGACAAGGCTTCTGCAGGGAGTATTCGTTAGAAAATTATGAGCTTTTTTAAAAAAAAAAAAAAAGAATTAAGAAGCTCCTCATTTCTAAAGTCGGTAAAAAAAAAAAAAAAAAAAAAAATCGCTTTTCCTAAAAGGTTTAAATATTTAAAGATATCTAGTTAATTGAAGATATTTAAATTAACCTAATTGTAGAAAAAATAAATCGTATCAAAGTGAGTATAGCCGGAAGCATATTAAATAAATTTGCGATATTATTAATAATTAACTGAGTAAATGAAAGCACCTAACTTCGTGATAAATTTAAAATAAATAGAACAGAAAAAAATGGCACTATCTGAGAAATATATATAATTTGCATAAAAATAATTATCTTTTTTACCTTTAGGCTACAATATAAAACATTAACTGATAAATAAAAGAAAAATACTTAATGTACGACTGCAAATATAAGCTAATCGATAGAGGCCTCCAGGTAACTATACAAATTTGAAATAGAAAACGTGAAAGAATAAGAACTGGATTTATTTTTCTGCAATTACTTGTAAAGTATAGATAAAAATTAACACAGGAGATAAAAAATAAATAAATAAAATAAAAATAGCTAAAGAACAGAAAAGTTTTATCCTTCGCTTATATTAAACGACTTAATCACGTGACTATATATATTTGATAAAAGTTTTAGAGTAGGTATTTTTGGGATGAAAAAAATTAATGTGCTTATCGTCATCTTCAGAAAAATTGGCGTTTGATGTTAACCCTTTCTTCACCACTTGCAACATATTTCAGAAATTGGTTTTACTCGGAAACATGTATGACAATTTTGATGAAAGTTTGAGAATAAGTCTTTTTGGGGTGCTAAATCAATTAGATATATCCTCATCCTCGAGAAAATTTGCGTTTCGTTTTAACATTTTTTTCACCTGTTACACCATACAGGATAAATTGGGTTTACCGAGAAAGGGTGAAAAAGGGATTTTGATGAAAATTTGGAACCAGGTGCTTTTTGGGTACAAAATCGATTAGACATTTCCACATCTTCAGGAAAATTCGTGTTGGCTGTTAACCATTTATTCTCCGGTTGAAAAATATGACAGAAATTTGGTTTCTCGGAAAAGGATATATCGGTTTTAATGAAAGTTTGGGGTTGAGGGTTGCTAGACCTATCCTTAAATTCAGGAAAATTCGTGTATAACATTAACTCTAACTGCAGTTATCAAAAAATGACCGAAATTGGATTTTCTCGAAAAGGGATACGATTTCCCTGAACGTTTGGGATTAAGTATTTTTGTAGCAAAAATAATCAATTATCATCTTTATGAAAATTAGAATTCGCTATTAAACCTTTATCTGTCGGTTAAAAAATATGACAAAATTTGAGCTTATTTGGACTCAGATATAATGATTTTGATGAGAGTTCGGAGTTAAGTGTTGTTTCGCATTAAATAAAAAAAAAAATTGACTTATGCTCATTTTCTGGAAATCATAAGTTTGCTGTTAACCTTTTATCCGCCGGTTGCAAAATATGGTGAAAATTGGGTTTACCCGGAAAAAAATATAACACTTTTGATGGAAGTTTCGTGTTAAGGGTGTTTGAAAGTGAAAAATCTATTAGATTCATTCTTATAGTAGGCAAATTCCCACTTTCTGTTAACAATTTATCCTCCTGTGGCAAAAATTGGACTAACTCTGAAATGGATATAATGAATTTTGAGAAAGACTGGGGTTAAAGGTTTTATCAGGTGAAAGTCGACGGGACTCATCTTCAGAGAAATTCGCGTTCGCTGCTAAACCAACAGCCGCCAGTTGAAAAATACGGCAGAATTTGGGTTTATGATAAAATGGATTTGCCGATTTTAATAAAAACTTAGGGTTAAGCATTTTTGAGAAGACAAACCCACTAGACATTCCTATCTTAAAAAAAAAAAAAAAACATAGTGTTCACTGTTAACCCTCACTCTGCCTTCTGCAAAATATGACAAAAACCTGATTTTTTTAGACATAAATCTAAAGATTTTGGCAAGAACTATGACAAAAATCAATTGATATTAGTTCATAGTCAGGAAAGTTAGCGTTGATTGTTAAACCTTAATCAAAACGTTTAAGAATGGGGAAGAAATCGGACTTACATTGGGTTTTCTGAAGAATGGTTCAAATGATTTTGATAAAAATTTAGAAATAAGGCTGATTTGAGACCACAAACTCAATTATTCTATCTTCATCTTCTGAAAAAACAGCTTTCTCTGGTAAACCATATTTCACCCGTTGAAAAATATGACTAAAGCTTGGTTGTCTGGGTAATGGTTCTAACGATTTTGATAAAAACATAGTGTTAAGTGATGAGATAGCAAACCCATTCGAGTTGTCCTCTTCCTCAGGAAAATTAGCGATCACTGTTAACTCTTTTCCGTCCCCCAGGGATAAGTACGGCATAAATTTTATTTTCTCGGAAATGGCTGGAACGACATTAAAAGGAAAAAGTTCAGAGTTTTTTATTTTATTTATTTATTTATTTTTATTTATTTATTTTTTTTTTTTTTTTTTGAAAAAACAGTCTCACTCATTTTATGCTTCAGAAAAATTTTTCATCGCTTGTCTTTGCCTGGAACAGTGTATAGCAGAAATCTGGTCTTTTAAAAACACCTTGGACGGTTTTCATAAGAAATTATAGTTAGAAATTTGATATGATAATTAGATTTGATTTTTTTTTATATCCCGGAAAATTAGCTTTGAGTGCTAACCTGGCTTCACCCTGGGCAAAGAAGTAAGAGATATAATTTCCTTGAAAAAAAAAAAAGAAAAACAAGAAAGAAAAACCATGCAGTACGCATTGATTAGTAACACTTTCCAACTGTACGCAATTGTTGTATCGAATAACTATTAATATTCTTTGCCTGTTATCACACAACAGACAGAAGGACTGAAAAACATACAGATAGACTAATTGATTTTAAAATTACTCTTAGGCATTTTGGAAACTGTTAAAAAGGCTTAACGCAAAAGAAAATGCAGCCGTTAAATTATAATTACAGCTTTTAAACTCACTGAATATATTACTGTAGCCCTGTAAATCTGAAAGTTAATCATATCATATTCTATACAAAACAATATTTTAGAATATTAATAATACATGTCAATGTATTGAAGATTTTTGTAGTAGAAAGTTTTTTAAATATAACTTTTTAAAAAATCCATCCTAAAACGTAATACTTTGGCTTTTTTTTTTTTTTTTTTTTTTTTGTCCCTGTAAAGAAACTAGTTGTACAGGACCTATTAATGGCATTTTAAATAGGGAATATTCCATAGGGAACATGATTGTATCATTTTAAAAAAATTCTCAAAATATTCACTGATGAAAGGAGCCGGAGACAAACAGATAGAAAGGTAGACAATCGGACAGACAGATGCACAAATTGAAATCATTTTCCCACTAAAATTATAAGAAAGTGTTAAAACGCTCATGTAAACAAAAGTGCAATTCCAGCAAATTTTTATTAATACCTCTTAATGTAACTGATAATTTTTATGTGGCCTTGTAAATCTAATGCTAACCATACTATATTACATAGAAGGCAAACTCTTTTGTGCATACGAATAATATATTTCAATTGCATTAAGCTTTGTGGAAAATAAAATTATTAAAATTTGGTTTCTAAAAATAACTCTCATACAACACAATCCTTTGGAGTACTTTCAAGTGCCCCTATACACAAACCAGTTAGAAATATACTCCACTTTACATAGGAAACATCCGATAGGGAATTGAATAACATATTAAAATTTCATTAAAGTTTCTATACAAAAGGTACTAAAATATGATTTATATAAACACCTCTCATAGAACACAATGTTTTCCAATACTTTTGGGTGACCCTGTACACAAACCAGAAGTGGTATCCATTCCATTTTCAATGCGGAACTTCGGATAGTGAACTTCAATAAAATATATCGCTTTAAAGAAATTCCATAAATATTTACGGTAATTAGAGCGCAGGAAAACAGACAGAGAGACAGACAGACGGACAGAAGAACAATCATACATATAGACAAATTGAAATTATATTCACATTAAAAAAACGATAGAAAGTGTCAAAAACGCTTAATGTAAACGAAAGTACAATTCTAGCAATTTTTTATTAATGGCTCTTAATATAACTGAATATTTTTGTGTCACCCTGTAAATCTAATGGTAACCATGCTATATTGTATGCAAAGCATTCTTTTATGCACATAAATAATATATTTCAATTTCCTAAAACTTCGTGGAAAGTAAAGTTATGAAAATTTGATTTACAGAAATATCTCACAAAGAACGCAATGCTTTGGAGTACTTTTGAGTGTCCCTGTACATAAACTAGTGGTAGTAATCTATTTTATACAGTAAACATCGAATAGTGAACTTGAAAAACACATTTCAATTTCATGAAGATATTGTACAGTAAAGGTATGAAAATTTGGTTTATAGACCTCTCATAGAACACAATTCTTTGAAATACTTTCGGTTGTCTCTGTACACAAACCAGTAGAGGTTTAAACTCCATTTTCAATAGGAAACATCCGATAGTAAACTTGAATAACATATATCAGTTTCAAAAAATTACATAAATATTTACGGGAGTTAGAGCGCGGGCAGACAGACAGACGGACAGACGAACAGATACATAAATTGATATCATATTCACACTTAAAAAAATGTTAGGAAGTTTTAAAAACGCTTAATGTAAACGAAAGTAGAATTCTAGCAAATTTTTTATAATAGCTCTTAATATAACAGAATATTTTTGTGTCACCCTGTAAATCTAATGCTAATCATGCTATAATCTATGAAAGACATTCTTTTGTGCATATAAATAACATATTTCAATTTCCTAAAACTTCGTGGAAAGTAAAGTTATTAAAATATTATTTATAGAAATATCTCTCATAGAACGCAGTGCTTTAGAATACTTTTGAGTGTCCTTGTATATAAAACAGAGATGGTATTTAATCCATTTTATACAGGAAAAATTCAATAGTGAACTTGAATAACATATTTCAATTTCTGTAAGATATGTGTACAGTAAAGGTATGAAAATATGATTTATAGAAATACCTCTCATAGAACACAATGCTTTGAAATAATTTCGGGTGCCCCTGTACACAAACCAGAAGAGGCATAAACTCCATTTTCAACAGAGAACATCCGATAGTGAACTGGAATAACATATTTTAATTTCATTAAGATATGTGTACAGTAATGGTATGAAAATACGATTCATAGAAATGCCTCTCATAGAACACAATGCTTTGAACTACTTTCGGGTGTCCCTGTATACAAACCAGTAAATGTATAAATTCCATTTTCAAAAGGGAACATCCGATAGTGAACTTTAATAACATATATCAGTTTCAAGAAATTCCATAAATATGTACGGGAATTAGAGCGCGGAGAGCCAGACAGACAGACAAACCGAAGTCATTAACACTTTTCAGCGTTGTTGGGAAGTCTTAAAAATGTTAGAAAGTGTTAAAAACGTTTAATGTAAACGAAAGTACATTCTTAGCAAATATTTATTAATAGCTCCTTATACAACTGAATATTTTTGTGTCACCCTGTAAATCTAACGCTAATCAAGCTGTATTCTATGCAAAGCATTTTGTTTTGTGCTTATAAATAACACATTTCAATTTCATAAATCTTCGTGCAAAGTAAAGTTATTAAAATTTTGTTTATAGAAATATCTCTCATAAAACGCAATGCTTTGGAATACTTTTGCGTGTCCCTGTACACAAATCAGTGCTGGCATTTACTCCATTTTATACAGGAAACATCCGATAGTGAACTTGAATAACATATTTCAATTTCATTAAGATTTGTGTACAATAAGGGTATGGTAATATGGCTTATAGAAATGCCTTCCATAGAACACAATGCTTTGAAATATTTTCGGGGGTCCCTGTACACAAACCAGTAGAGGTATAAACTCCATTTTTAATAGGGAACATCCGATAGTGAACTTGAATAACATATATGAGTTTCAAGAAATTCCATAAATATTTTCGGGAGTTAGAGCGCGGACAGACAGACAGATAAACCTATGTCATAAACATTTTTCAACCTTGTTGGAAAGTGTTAAAAACTGTGTTTACACTACGAATAAATTTTATAATGAGACCCAGTCATCACGCTAATTCTGATTAATATTTCTATAATACGAAATAAGAGTAGTCAAATGATTTTTTATAAGTTTTAAAAGTAAGTCGAGAATTGTTGATAGGAATTGATTAAATAAAGTTTATTATTATTATTATAAATTATATCATATTTAGTATGAGTAAAGATATGTTATACAATGTGCGTGTGTAAAAAGCAACATTATCATTAATAAACGTAGAAAATATCATTTATAAATAAATAGCTGTAAAATGTTATTTCTATATAAATAAAATTTCTGTCGTGCAAATTTAAACTAAACCAATAAATCTACTTCATTTAATATAAAAGCACCATTTATTGCAAAATACACTTGAATCAGTCATTTGAGAAACACCTCATGTCCATTTTTGGCCAAAATTGAGTTAGACATATTAAATTGTTGGTGAAGGCTAGACAAATCCAATACGCATAAAACAATTCATCTCCACGTAATAACCATGGTGCTGCCGCATTTGAAAATATCCATTCCTTTGAGAAACACCTCATCTCCTGGAAATGTGTTGTTTCTCAAATGACTTACAAAAGAATGTGGCTGGTGGTAGCACTGTTTCTTGTTATTCTACTTTAATGTGGCTCCCGTATAATCCCTTTGAGACCTCTTAAATCAGATTTGGGGATTTACCTGTCCTTCTTAACTCAGGCACATTGGGACGTGCCTGAGTTAAGAAGGCCACGGCCTAGGCACCTAGGCCGTGGCCTGTGGTTCGTAGCCGAGATGTTTATTTATTTATTTATTTATTTATTTATTATTATTTTTTTTTTTTTTTTTTTTTTTTTTTTTGCGAGTTTACTTCTTTTTCTTTTTCAGATACCTTGTCTTTTTATTTGTCTAATCTTTTTTCACACGTAGTTTTCATTTTTTTTCCCCCTCTTCTAAGCTGTATGAACGATATATTCTTATTATGTCAGAAGAAAAAGAGACTTGGTTTTGTTTTAGTATGGAGATTTACTGATTTTCGATTCTTTTTTAACTTAGAGAAATTTGTGGCTTACTGGAAAGTTGGAAAAATATCTATCATTATACCACTATTTATTAAACTCTCTTTTACTTAATCTCTTTTACAATGTATATCATGAGGGCTTAGCTAAGAAGGGACCAAATGAAATTTGTTCATTTTTAGTTGATTACATCAATGAAGTTTTTGATGCTGGTGTTAGGCATCTTCATTTTTTTTCCGATGGTGCACCTTGGACAAAACAAAAACACTGTGGTTGTGCGGTTTTTTCTTGCCCTAATAGAAACTGACCGATTCGACAGTATTCATCACTATGTATTTTCCTATTCGAGGTATTCGCACCTTCCGTGTGACCGCGACTTTAGTGTAATCAAACGAAAAATTAAAACAACTGACAGGATTTACACAGTAAAACAGTATGCTGAACTTATGCTGCACTCTGCTGCTATTCAGGACAAGTTCCTAGTGGAAATAGTAGAAAGTGAAAAAGTAAAGGATTTTATATCATGGTGTGGTCAGTTTTATAAAAAAAAATGTAATATCTACGGAGACTCAAGCAAGGAATATCCCAAAGGAAAACAAAATAAAATTCAACATTTCAACTTTTATGGAGTTTCATTACTCTAATAAACATGTAGGCCAAGTTAAAGTAAAAAACTTTATTGGTGGACTCAATAAACAAACTTTTGACTTGAAAAAACCGGGAACTGGTTTACCAGAGCTTCCAAAAATCAGTGCCTACCCGCCAAAATGTGTATCTATTAATATCAACAAAATCAATGACCTCAAGAAAGTCGAAGCCTATATACCTGCAGACATTGTTGGTGAATTTTATTCAAAAATTTATGACTGGCCAACTATCGATATGGATGACATTGAAATGTTTTAAGAAACAATGTTTGGAAAATGTGTATATATTATTTGAAAAATAAAATACTGATTTTTATTAATAATTTGAATTGTTTTACCTTTTATTTCATACCTGATAACATATCGTTTAGTCAGTCATTTGAGAAACAACACATCTCCAACAACGTTTATAATTTTTTTAAATATCAAAATAAAAATAATAAAATTTTATTTTGGTAGAATTAGCTTACCAAACACCTGTAGAAACATATAAAAAAATTCAAAAAATATATGATGTTAAATTACGGACCAGATGGGTTTTTTTTTGATTTCCCGAAAGTTTACTTTTTTGGATATGAGGTGTTTCTCAAATGACCGATTCACTTTTATTATCTTTCGTTTAAATGCTTTGTATTGACGTCATTCTTGTCCCAAAACATCAATAAAATAGCTGAATTCCCTCCATGAAATCTAAGTGTAGTCTCGGTAGACAAATCCAAAAGACATTTGAGAGGATTATCTAAAGCCGGTTTGTCCCTACAGGATTTCAAACTCCTATTCGCATTGGACCTCTTGGGATAACAAAATAATTTATACTCCATTATCTCCTAGATACTACAAAATGACATCTTATTTCCATCAGCATGCTTGCTAAAATGTAGTATATAAAATATATTTTTAGCTAAATATGATCTAATATTGTATAAAATATAGGTCAGTCAAGATTAAGTTTATAAAACATATAAAACACAGCACTTCACACGTTAAAATCCAAGTCGAAAGACTTAGTTTAAAAGTTCACAGTATAAAAAATAGAACATTACGACGTTTCGTCCAAGCATTGTTGCTTGTGGACATCCTCAGGTTTAGTTCGCTCACTGCCAGCGTCTTGATCCTTTAAAATATGTAAAATGGGTTGCCATACTTTCGCCAATTCTCTGGAATGTGCATAATTGATGGCGCGTTTATCGTATTTTATTATCTGTATTTTTTCTTGTATTTCAAGTTTAATCAGACTGGAGGGGGTTGCTATTATTTCAGCTTGATCCCATAACGGTTTAGCATTTTTATTTTCTAATATGTAATCTTTTAGAGCTGTGTTTCCATACGGGGATCTTAAAGAATATTGATGTTCAGAAATGCGTTTTTTTAAACTTCTTTTTGTTTTCCCTATGTAATAGACAGTTTTATTCTCAATTTCGATAGGTATTTTATAGACGCCTTTTAGGGGAGGGTTAATCTGATGTTTAATTTTTAACAAACTTTGTAATTTTTGTGTTTTAAATGCTAAATTATAATTGTAGTTCTTTAGAATATTTCTTATTGGGATAAATTGCTTGTGAAAATCTATTGAACCGATGTATTTATAGTTGTCTTTTTTAATTTTCGTTTGATTTAAGGTAATTTTAACTTGATTATGTATTTTATTGAAAATTGATAAGTTATATACTTAAATAATGTTTTCGTGGAATCCTTAGAAAAGCTGGGATAATATTAAAATTACGACAGTTCAGTAAGAAGGTTAAGTCCAATAATTTCTTGGCGAAAATAAGCTTGCGTTTAATAAAAAGGTCTGTTTTTGTCATATTGGATGAGCAATTGTTTTCAACACGTGTATAAATTAAATTGATAAAACATCTAAAACACAGCACTTCACACGTTAAAATCCAAGTCGAAAGACTTAGTTTAAAAGTTCACAGTATAAAAAATAGAACATTACGACGTTTCGTCCAAGCATTGTTGCTTGTGAACATCCTCAGGTTTAGTTCGCTCACTGCCAGCGTCTTGATACTTTAAAATATGTAAAAGTTTAAAAAAACGCATTTCTGAACATCAATATTCTTAACGATCCCCGTATGGAAACACAGCTCTAAAAGATTACATATTAGAAAATAAAAATGCTAAACCGTTATGGGATCAAGCTGAAGTAATAGCAACCCTCTCCATTCTGATTAAACTTGAAATACAAGAAAAAATACAGATAATAAAATACGATAAACGCGCCATCAATTATGCACATTCCAGAGAATTGGCGAAAGTATGGCAACCCATTTTACATATTTTAAAGGATCAAGACGCTGGCAGTGAGCGAACTAAACCTGAGGATGTCCACAAGCAACAATGCTTGGACGAAACGTCGTAACGTTCTATTTTTTATACTGTAAACTTTTAAACTAAGTCTTTCGACTTGGATTTTAACGTGTGAAGTGCTGTGTTTTATATGTTTTATCAATTTGATTTATACACGTGTTGAAAACAATTGCTCATCCAAGATTAAGTTTATTTTACCAAAATAATTTTATAAACGGTACGAAAAACCTTGTCCAAGACTTTCATTCCCCAAATAGTGATCTTAACCCTTTCATTCCCAATTTTTTCCATCCATAAAACGATACATCTTATATTTAGTCATAAATTTATTTCAAAGGTAATATATATACATTTTTTTAAATAGGAGTATTAGCAGAGAATGAATTAATACAGCTAACAACGTAACTGAGAGGTGTTTATTTATGTTTAATATAACCACTGCTGCCTTTTAAAATCATAACTTTTCAATAAATAAAAATATCAACATTTTGGAAGAAATACATATTACAATTAATTAAAATACAAATTATTAACATTAAAAAATAGAATAAAAATATTCAAAACAGTTAATTTACATAAATTGCCCAAAACAGGAAACTGATTTCGATATTATTATCAGTATAGAGTAAAATATACTTTCATTTATCAACAAGGATAGTGAAATTGTCTACTTTTTTCGGTGGGAAAATGTATAGGGATTTTAATATTGTTCATTTTGAATCAGTGGGAGTTTAAGATGGTAAGAAAGAAAATCTCAAATGTTACGATTCCAATTGGCATCACGGGGAATAAAAGGATTAAAAATACTAAACATATTATAAGAATGTCTTAAAATGGTACATGTTTTTGTAAAATGCATCCAAAATTTCAAGAGATTCAATTTAAATTTTTACAAAATATAAATTTTTATGCAGTCTCATTTAAAAAAAAAAAAAACAACTTCCCAACCTAAAACATTTCAATTTATGAAAAGTCTCAGAGATATATTTAAAAATGTATTGCCATCACATATAAAAATGTGAAAGTGTTTACTCCGTTATCATTGTATAAAATTTTAAAGTGTACATTTCGTTATTTTTTTTTTTTTTTCAATTTGTGTATTATCTCTAAAACACATTACATTATTAACTTTTTTTTCTCAAATAGAGATTTTATATAGGAATAGAGTAAAAGTAGTTTGTCAACTTTTATATCTTGACACATCTCTGAGATTTTTCAAGGTGCAATGCTGAAATTTTTTATATGACCTCTTTACAGTATGAGATTTGTATAAAAGTTTTGCAATTTATCAAATTGAAATCTTTGAAATTCTTAATTTACTTTAAAATTTATATACTTTTTTTTATTAATTTTACGGCTTATTATACGTCTGTTTCTTTGTTTATTGATAACATATGCACATATACATCAGATTTGTATGCTTGACTCGTAGTCCGCTTGTAAATCTCATGTCAGATAATTACAGATAGCACATGACAGAATTACAATACGAAGAAATGGAGAAACACCCAGGACCAGCGCGGCAATCGATACCACTCTCCTACGCTCAAAGGCGATTAGCAGTGTGGTGACATAACCACTCGGCCACGGAGGGCCACAAATTGTACGTCTAAGAACATTAATACGTTCATTAATTTAATAAGCAAAAGTCAAGGTCTTACAAACATACTGTACATTTTTACTGACAAAATGATAAAATTGTATTCCAAAAATTATACTTTTTTTTTCAATGGTAATGCAAGTTATGCATGCTAATTCTGACTCAAGGGAAAAAAAGTAACGTTTCTTCAAACATCTTTTTTATGTCAAAAATTTTAAACTAAAATTTCAAAATGTTAGAGCCGTTGATTGTAATGTTACAATATATCAATGATACTACTGTTTTGTGATATAACTACACTGATGGAAAAAAAATTCCAACACCAGGAAGGAGCTGTGCTAGATAAACGAAATTTGGTAGGCGTGTTTATATATATGAAAGATGACGTCGATTGAAATTTCGAGCTACGCGCATAAGTGTGGCGTTAGTAGCGACACTATGAACATGAAAATGAGGTTTGCTTTAAATAAGCGCTGTAAGGTTCGTGATCGTTATTTACAGTTGCGATTTGACGTAGTTGGTTAATGTTAGTCAAGCACGCCTCTAAGAAGACGAAGAAGCCATTATCAACAGCTCACTGAGCTTGAACGAGGTTGTGTAGTAGGGCTACGAGAAGGTGGGTTTTCTATCAGCGATATTGCAGAAAGACTTGGCAGGAATGTATCCACTGTGCATGAGTGTTGGCAGCAGTGGTCAAGGGAAGGTACTGCCTCAAGAAGCCCGGGTTCCGGGGTTCCGGCGGTCTTCTCACGTGGCACTACTGAGAGGGAAGACCGCCGTGTTCGGCGTATGGCTGTGGCTTAATCGTACAGCGTCTGCAGCTGAAATTCGAGCTGCAGTTGGCACCACAGTGACACAACGAACTGTTACAAATCGGTTACCTCAAGGACAGCTCCGAGCCAGACGCCCTGTAGCGTGCATTCCACTGACTGCATTCTACTGCCGTTTGCGACGTGAGTGGTGTCAAGCTAGAGCTCATTGGAGGACGGAGTGGAGATCTGTTGTGTTTTCTGATGAAAGCCGGTTCTGCCTTGGTCGCAGTAATAGCCGTGTGTTGGTTAGAAGGAGGCTAGGTGAACGCCTGCTAGCGACCTGTCTGCGGCCTAGACACACAGGGCCTACTCCTGGAGTTATGGTTTGGGGAGCAATTTCGTAACAGCAGGAGCACTCTCGTGGTTATCCCACGCACCCTGACTGCAGATTTGTACGTCAGTCTAGTGATACAACCTGTTGTGCTGCCATTTATGAACAGCATTCAAGGGGGTGTTTTCCAACAGAATAACGCTCGCCCTCATACCGCTGTTGTAACCCAACATGCTCTACAGAGTATCGACATGTTGCCTTGGCCTGCTAGATCAACAGATCTTTCTCCAATCGAGCACGTATGGGACATCATTGGACGACAACTCCAGCGTCATCCACAACTAGCATTAACCGTTCCTGCATTGACCGCCCAAGTGCAACAGGCATGGAACTCCATCCCACAAACTGATATCCGACACCTGTATGACACAATGCATGCACGTTTGCATGCTTGCATTTAAAAATTCTGGCGGTTACACCGGTTACTAATGTAACAACATTGCACATTTGAAATGGCTCTTCTCGCCAATGGCTCTACCTGTGATCTTGAAACTTTAATCAATTAAATATGTTACCTAGACAAATGTAATGCTAAAATTTCATTACTGTACAATAATTTTTTCTTGGTGTTGGGATTTTTTTTCCATCAGTGTATTTATCACATTATTAAAAAAAAAGTTAAATCTATTAATTTTATTTGAAATGAAATGACGAGGTCTATCTAACAGATAATCTATTTAAAAAACTTTTAAAACCCAAATTCTTATTATAGCGTATCATATAAATCTTTTCGAAGTAAAAATAAAATTTAATTTGAAAAAAAAAAAAAACTTTTTTTGTTTATTAACCAAAATTGGGGAAATTTGAATTGTGTTAAGAAAGTAGAAATTGTTTCTTAAAATTCACAACAGATGGCAGCACCACACGATTGCCTATAAGTTTTGTGATTTCATTTTCTGATTAAGGGCCAATATCTGCAATTTAATTATTCGTTTGAGACACGTTTTTATTATTATTTTAGTTTATTATTATTTTTTTTTTATATTATAACTTAACATTTTACTGATTTGGTTAATGTTTATGTGTTTTTCCTAATCATTTTTATTTTGTACTGTTCATTGTTTCATTGACATTTTAGTGGATATTCCGCCCGATAGAGGGCGCTTGTAGTCCACAAAAGTCTCTTTTTTGCTTCTAAAAAGAGATGTAAGAAAATGGTTTCTTAAAAAACTCTTCAAAAATTCTTAGGATAATGTGCAGTCAACGAAAATTTTTCTTTTACCAATTGACATCTTTTCTACTAATTGTCTGCAAAAATTAACACACCGGACCTTCAGGGTATCGAACGCGGGACCACCGGATTACTAACATGGCACTCTAACCACTCGAGCAACGGGCAGAGAAATTAAAAAACTTGTATTGGCCTTAAAATCGAGGCGCATTTTTTATTTGGTTGAGATTCACAAACATACCGTAGTAAATGACAGTAAGTACACAAAAATTTGGGAAAAGTATTATTATTATTATTATTTTTAACTTCAGAAACTGTGTACATGAATTTCAGCACAGGCAGAATTAAATTATTAAACTTTTGTAAGCATTATAAAATCGTATTGATTTATTATTAACATTAACAAGAAAATAATTCTTTTACTTAGAGACCAATTACAATCAACTTTATTATCACTTGAATACTTTGGGAAAAAATATCCATAAAAAGATCAAGACTATTGTTTCTACTGGAAAAAAGAATGAAAGAAACAGACACTAAAGTACTAGGAGCGTACAACAACTAAAGTTCCCTTGAACAATGTAAGACAAAAAAAAAAAAAAAAAAAAAAAAAAAAACTTTATTAGAAAGTGTGCTACAATGCAATATGACACACATGCAGCACACTATTTCTCTACATAACCTCACCGTGTTTGCAGGTGCTTGTCGGAACATAGCATTAATTATTCTATCCCGTAGGGATAGAAACCTCTTCTTTAGATCAGCCTAGAACAGCTGTTCGAACCTGGTCATCATTAGAAATTTGTCTTCTACCCACATTTTCATTCAGCTTGCCAAATATGTGAAAGTCGTAGTGTAACAGATTGGGACAGCACGGTGGATGCCACCAAACCTTTCCATCCAAAATTGTTAAACAAACTATGTGCTGTGCGTACCTTTTGAGGTTTCGTATTGTTATACAAAAGGCATATGCCTTTATTTAACTTGACAACCATTTATTTTCCCAGTTTTGAGCAAACTTCTTATTGTTTCGCAGCACAACTAAGCCTAATCGTTTATGCCCATTCGAATAAACTCAGTATTAAAAAAAAAAAAAAAATCGCAATCGAAAACAATCAGAACCATGATTTTACCCGCTGATGTGGAAACTTCGGGTTTTGTTCTCGAACGCGAACATGGTTGCCTCAATTCCATTGGCGCTACTTTCGTGTCTTACAAGGAGAAGTCAAGACATGGAAAACTGAGATCAAGACGAAATTGCACAGGATTGTAGTATACTATGAAGACAACAACATATTAAAGCTGTAGGACCCACTAGCCACAGAATTTTAAGAAAAAAGCCATTGAAGTTTCAGTAATCTACAAAAACAAGTTATTCCGCAACGTAGGTGACGTCCCAGTGGCGTGGTAGGCAGAGTAAATGGCTACCACGCGGAGGGTCTGGGTTTAAGGCTACCGACAGGAGTGATTTTTTAACACTTTCCAACAAGGTTGAAAAGTGTTTATGACTTCGGTTTGTCTGTCCGTCTGTCTGACTGTCCGCGCTCTAACTCCCGTGAATATTTATGGAATTTCTTGAAACTGATATATAGATATATGTTATTCACTATCGGATGTTCCCCATTGAACATGGAGTTCATACCTCTACTGGTTTGTGTACCGGGACCCCGAAAGTATTTCAAAGCATTGTGTTCTATGAGAGGCATTTCTATAAACGTATTTTCATACCCTTACTGTACAAAAATCTTAATGAAATTGAAATATGTTATACAATTTCACTATCGGATGTTCCCTGTTGAAAATGGAGTTTATACCTCTAATGGTTTGTGTACAGGGACCCCCCTAAAATATTTCAAAGCATTGTGTTCTATGAGAGGCATTTCTATAAACCATATTTCCATACCCTTACTGTACACAAATCTCAATGAAATTGAAATATGTTATTCAAGTTCACTATCGGATGTTTCCTGTTGAAAATGGAGTTTATACCTCTACTAATTTGTGTACAGGGGCACCCGAAAGTATTTCAAAGCTTTGTTTTCTATGACAGTTATTTCTATAAACTAAATTTTAATAACTTTACTTTGCAGGAAGTACACATATCTTAATGAAATTGAAATATATTATACAAGTTCTCTATCGGATGTTCCCTGTTGAAAATGCAGTTTATTCCTCTACAGGTTTGTGTACAGGGAACCCGAAAATATTTCAAAGCAATGTGTTCAATGAGAGGCATTTCTGTAAACCATATTTTCATAACCTTACTGTACACAAATCTTAATGAAATTGAAGTACAAGTTCTCTATCGGATGTTCCTTGTAGAAAATGGAGTTTATACCTCTACTGGTTTGTGTACAGGGACCCCTTAAAATATTGCAAAGCATTGTGTTCTCTGACAGGCATTTCTATAAATCATATTTTCATACCCTTACTGTACACAAATCTTAATGAAATTGAAATATGTTATTCAAGTTCACTATCGGATGTTTCCTGTATAAAATGGATTAAATACCACCACTGATTTGTGTACAGGGACACACAAAAGTATTTCAAAGCATTGTGTTCTGTGAGAGGCATTTCTATAAATCATATTTTCATACCCTTACTGTACACAAATCTTAATGAAATTGAAATATGTTATTCAAGTTCACTATCGGCTGTTTCCTGTATAAAATGGAGTAAATACCATCACTGATTTGTGTACAGGGACACACAAAAGTATTTCAAAGCATTGCGTTTTATGCGAGATATTTCTATAAACTAAATTTTAATAACTTTACTTTGCACGGAGATTTATGAAATTGAAATGTGTTATTTATAAGCACAAAAGAAAATGCTTTTTATAGAATATAGCATGATTAGCATTAGATTTACAGGGTGACACAAAAATATTCAGTTATATTAAGAGTTATTAATAGGTATTTGCTAAAAGTCTAATTTCGTTTACATTAAGCGTTTTTAACACTTTCTAACTTTTTTACCATTTCCCAAAAAGGTTGAAAAGTGTTAATGACTTCGGTTTGTCTGTCTGTCTGTCCGTCTGTATGTCTCTGCGCGTTCTAATTCCCGTAAATGTTTGTGGAATTTCTTGAAACTGATATATGTTATTCAAGCTCACTCTCAAATGTTCCCTTTTGAAAATGGAGTTTATACCTTTACTGGTTTGTATACAGGGACACCCGAAAGTATTTCAAAGCATTGTGTTGTATGAGAGGTACTGTGCAACCGCGAAAAGATGGCATACGACCTTGGAATAGTCCATTTTGAAGAAGGGGCGGCCGAATGAAATGCAAATGATGCTTGGCGGCAGTTCTTTTCGCCAAACAATTCTTTGACTTACCAGTTTCTTTGGCACCTATACGGGCAGTCAAAGTGTCTATTGTTGCTAATTAAATAGAAAATTGCTAAATTTTTGTCAATTTAAATATTGTTTAAATTATTTCTTATAATTTTTTTTTATCAGATATGCAGAAAATCGATAAAACAAAATAGCTTTAAACATTGCTTATAATTTGTGTTCACATGTAAGTTTATTTCTAGTATTTAAATTAATTGAATCCCTAAAATTTACTCGTTTAGCTTTTAACTTCTCGAAGTATACGTAAAACAGTTCCTTTTTTTTTTTTTTTTTTTTTTCCCCTTCTAAATATTCACTATCATGATTAGTTCAATTACTTAAATCTAAAAATATATCATAATTGAATATTTTGGAAATATTAACTATCGTGATTAATTAAATTTCTTCCTTTCTACTTTTATTACAACCATTATATGATTATGTCATGTTATTTAATGACAATTACAATAATTTAATGTTTATTTTATCAAAACTGTAATGGTATTAATCATGGTTTGGGTTTCTTTTATTTCATACATTGTAGAAAATAAATTTTTTTAAAGTTTAATTCAGTTACTTCTTTCATCCCTTTCTGCTGATAATGATTGTACTTAAAAATTACTTCTCGGAAGCCATTAAGATTTCTTTATTTTAAAAAATCAAAATTTCTTTTTGGATGTTATTTGATCGTCGAAACTTTAAAATTTGTAAACAATAGTACCTCCGAACACGTCTTTTAAATAGTAATTACAAATACCTCCAAACATTAAGTTTATCAACAACTTCAAATTATAATTTCACACTGGGCTAACAACGCCAAATCTGGAAGCCACTCTACTCTGTGTTACCATGGAAACACAACCTCTCACCTTATTTCATGAATGGATTCATCTGAAAACACGTGATTCGCGTGCCAAGTTATCGCGGTTGTACAATATTTCTATAAAACATATTTTCATACCTTTACTGTACACACATCTTAATGAAATTGAAGTATGTTATTCCAGTTCACTGTCGGATGTTCCCTCTTGAAAATGGAGTTTATACCTCTACTAATTTGTGTACAGGAGCACCCGAAAGTATTTCAAAGCTTTGTTTTCTATGAGAGGTATTTCTATAAATCATATTTTCATACCTTTGGTGTACACATATCTTAATGAAATTGAAATATATTATCCAAGTTCACTATTGGATGTTTCCTGTATAAAATGGATTAAATACGGATACTGTTTTATACACAAGGAAACTCAAAAGTATTTTAAAGCATTGCGTTCTACGAGAGATATTTCTATAAATCAAATTTTAATAACTTTACTTTCCACGAAATTTTAGGAAATTGAAATATGTTATTTATATGCAGAAAAGAATGTCTTTCATAGATTATAGCATGATTAGCATTAGATTTACAGGGTGACACAAAAATATTCTGTTATATTAAGAGCTATTTTTGAAAATTTGCTAGAATTCTACTTTCGTTTACATTAAGCGTTTTTAACACTTTTTAACATTTTTTAAAGTGTTAATACAACTATGATATCAATTTTTGTATCTGTCCGTCTGTCTGTCTGTCCGCGCTCTAACTCCCATAAATATTTATGGAATTATTTGAAACTGATATATGTTATTCAAGTTCACTATCGCATATTCCCTATTGAAAATGGAGTTTAAACCTCTACTGGTTTGTGTACAGGGACACACAAAGTATTTCAAAGAATTGTGTTCTATAAGAGGTATTACTATTAACCATATTTTCATACCTTTACTGTACAGTATCTTCATGAAATTGAAATATGTTATTCAAGTTCACTATTGGATGTTTTCTATATAAAATAGGTTACATACAAACACTTGTTTATGTACAGGGACATTCAAAAGTACTCCAAAGCTTTGCGTTCTTTGTGAGATATTTCTATAAATCAAATTGTAATAACTTTACTTTCAACGAAGATTTATGAAATTGAAATATGTTATTTATATGCATTAAAGAATGTTTTGCATAGAATATAGCATGGTCAGCATTAGATTTACTGGGTGACACGAAAATATTAAGTTATATTAAGAGCTATTAATAAAAAATTGCTAGAATTGTACTTTCGTTTACATTAAGCGTTTTTGACACTTTCTAAAAAATTTTTATTGTGAATATAATTTCAATTTGTGTATATGTCTGCTTGTTCTTCTGTCTGTCTATCTGTCTCTCTGTCTGCTTTTCTGAGCTCTAATTCCCGTAAATATTTATGGAATTTCTTTAAACCAATGTATTTTACTCAAGTTCACTATCGGATGTTCCCTATTAAAAATGGAATGACTACCTCTTCTGGTTTGTGTACAGGGACACCCAAAATCATTCGAAAGCATTGTGTTCCACGAGAGGAGTTTCTATAAACCATATTTTAATACCTTTAATGTATAGAATTTTAATGAAATTTTAATATATTATTCAATTCCCTATCGGATGTTTCCTATGTAAAATAGAGTACATTTCTAACTGGTTTGTGTACAGGGCCACTTGAAAGTACTCCAAAGCATTGTGTTGTATGAGAGTTATTTTTACAAACCAAATTTTAATAATTTTATTTTCAATAAAGCGTAATGCAAGTGAAATATATTATTCGTATGCACAAAAGAGTGTGTCTTCTATGTAATATAGTATAGTTAGCATTAGATTTACAGGGCTACACAAAAATAATTAGTTACATTAAGAGCTATTAATAAAAATTTGCTGGAATTGCACTTTTGTTTACATGAGCGTTTTAACACTTTCTTATAATTTTAGTGGGAATATTATTTCAATTTGTGCATCTGTCTGTCCGTTTGTCTACCTTTCTATTTGTTTGTCTCTGGCTCCTATATCCGTGAATATTTTGAGAATTTTTAAAAAATGGTACACTTAAGTTCCCTATGGAATGTTCCCTATTTAAAATTTCATTAATAGGTCCTGTACAACTAGTTTGTTCAACAATTACATGTTTGGGTAACAACAATAAAAAAAAGCCTATGTATTACGTTTTAGTGCAGAATTTTTTTATAAGTTATATTTAAAAATCTTTCTACTATAAAAAACTTAAAAACATTGACATGTATTATTAATATTCTAAATATTGTTTTGTATAAAATATCATGTGATTAACTTTCAGTTTTACAGGGCTACAGTAAAATATTCAGAGAGTTTAAAGATGTAATTATAATCTAACGGCTGCATTTTCTTTTGCGTTAAGCCTTTTCAACTCTTTCCAAAATGCCTAAGAGTAATTTTAAAATCAATTAGTCTATCTGTATGTTTTTCAGTCCTTCTGTCTGTTGTGCGATAACGTAGGCAAAGAATATTAAGAGTCATTCGATACAACAATTGCGTACCGTTGGAAAGTGTTACTAATCAATGCGTACTGCACAATTTTTTTTTTTTTTTTTTTTTTTTTCGCTTTTATATATTTCATTTAAACTTTTTAATTTACTGTTACTTTCCCTTATAATTCAATTCAAATTTTGAAAATTTTAATAAATATTAATTACTTTTCTTTTTCTTGAATTTAATATATATATATATATATATATATATATATATATAGGTTTTTAAATTTTAACTTCAAAAATAAATTTTAACGTTGCTTTAAATGTAAAATAAAATAAAAATGATGGAAGCATTTTATTTAATACATATATATGCACATATATATTTATTTATCTAAGTATTTAATTTAATTTTTAGTTTATTTTATAATTAAAACTAGCTAAAACTAAATTTTTTAAGTTATAGAAAATAATATATATTACATGCATAAAATTATTATATAACCTGCATGTTTTTTTAAATCACAAAAATTCAATAATTATTGTTCATTAAATTTTTTAAACTTCACGTTTAATTATTCAAAGGATTAAATTTTACAATCATTACGATCGTTCAACTGCAGCTTGAATAACAAAATAAGTAAAATGAATGAAATAATCAAATAAAAATAAATAAGATAAATATATATATATATATTTAAAAAAAAAAAAAAAAAAAAAAAAAAAACCTGAATAACCAATATAAAAATAAAGAAAAACTAGACCAAAAAAAAAAAAAAATAATGATAATAATAATAAAATAGAATAAAATAAAAACTTCATTCTTTTAAAATTATGAAAATTTCAACTGTAGTTGAAAACCTATTTAATTTATTTATTTATTTATTTTTTAAAGTAATTGTTTTGAATGACTCTAAACGATTGCATACATAATTTATTTTTCTGATTTAATATTTATTATTTAAATTTATGATTTAATTTAATATTTTTGGTATAGTAAATCTTCTAAACAATTTTAAAGCTTAATATTTTTTAAAAAAGCTATACATTTTTAATCATATGCATTTATGTAAAAAATTGAGTAACGTACTTTTCATATAAATTTACAAATAATTTTCTAGAAATTAGTATACAGATTAAATTAAACTTCTATGTACGTTTTCTTTTCTTTCTTTTTTTCTTTTTTTAACCGACTTCAAAAAAAGAAGGAAGGTTCTCAATTCAAACCGTATGTTTTTTTTATGTTTGTTAGCTCATAACTTCTGAACGGATGCTCCGATTTTGATACTTTTTGTTTTGTTGAAAAGGTCTTGGTCTACAATAGGTCCCATTGTAATATCTTTACGATCTAAAGAAAATACAGGTTGCCCCAAAAAATCAGTCCCAACTCTTTTAACTGCTAAACGGCTGCAGCTATAGTGATAAAAATGGTATGTAAGTATAGCAAAGTGGCCATGCTGTACAAGGTTAAACCGCTTGCTGCGCCACCTGGTGGAAAATAGCGGAGTTAGTGTTCCTATCTCGAAAACGGTGCTAAAGAAAAAAGTGAATTAGAATGTTGAAGAGTATCATCGATAGTAGAAAAAGATAGTTTCGACATTCATGCTAGCGTTCCTATCTCAGAAACGGTTCAAGACAGGGGGAAAAAGTGAATTATAAAATTGCAGAGCATCATCGATTTAGTACGAAAAGATAGTTTAGACATTGATGCTAAAAATACAATGCTGAAAACGTGCAGTTTTTTGTTCGGAATTTCTTACACTATACATACTTCAGCTACATTGCTCACATTGTAGCGTAGCTGGGGAGACATACGCTATATAGTTCAAAATACGGTTACTTGATACTTTTTGTTTTGTTGTAGAGATCTTGGTCTGAAGTAGGTCCCATTATAACTTCTTTACAATCTAAAGAAAATAAAGCGCCATCTGGTGAAAAACAGCGGAATTAGCGATCCTATCTCAAAAACGGTTCAAGATGGGAGAAAAGTTAATTGCGAAGTTGCAGAGCATCTTCGATTTACTACGAAAAGACAGTTTTTAGACATTATTGCTAAAAATAGAACGCTTAAAACGTGCAGTTGTTTGTTCGCTATTTCCTACATTATGCACACTTGAACTACGTTGCACACTTTGCAGCGTAGCGGATGACACGTATACTCTGTCGTTCAAAGTACTATTACTGTAAGCGGTCACATCGATTAGCGCAAAGTCGTTTTCAGCCAACTTCAGAAAGGAGGGTGTTCTTAATTCAAGCTATGTGTTGTTGTTGGTGTTTGTAAGCTTATAACTTTGTAAGAGATGCTCCAATTAACCGACTTCAAAAAGGAGGAGGTTCTCAATTCAAAGCATATGTTTTTTGTTTTTGTTTTTGTTTGTTAGCTCATAACTTCTGAACAGATGATCCGATTTTGATACTTTTTGTTTTATTGTAAAGGTCTTGGTCTGAAATAAATCCCATTGTAAGATCTTTGCGATCACAAAAAAATACAGGGTGCCCAAAAAAGTCAGTTAAGTGGACATGTGCTACGCGATCCAACCGCCTAAAGTGCAACCTGGTGGAATAGAGTGGAGTTAGCGATCCTATCTCGGAAACGTTTCAAGACAGGGGAAAAAAAGTGAATTATAAAATTGCAGAGAATCATCGATGTAGTACGCAAAGATAGTTTAGACATAATTGCTAAAAACAGAATGCTTAAAACGTGCATTTGTTTGTTCACAATTTCCTATTTTGTGCACACTTGAACGTCATTGCATATGTTATAGCGTAGCGGGTGACATTTATGCAATGTAAAATTCAATGTATGGTTATTGCAAACGGTCACATCGATTAACACATAGACGTTTTAAACCGATTTCATAAAGGAAGAGGTTCTCAATGCAAACCATGTTTCTCGTTGTTGCTGTTGAAATTTGTTAGCTTATAACTTCGTAAGAGAAGATTTAATTTTAATACTTTTTTGTTGTCGTAATGATATTGGCCTGAAATAGGTTTCATTATGATTTCATTAAGATATAAACAAATTACAGGATACTCACAAAAGTCTGTTCTCACTCTAACTGCTGAACGCATGCAGCTACACTGGTAAAAGCAGTATGTAAGTATCGATGTTGAAAATTCTATCCGTCAGCTGCAATGCATATTTTGCTCTTTGTTTGAACTTTACGCTGCGCAATTTCTAGCGCAGCGGGTGATACGTATTCACTGTAAAGTTCAATATATATGCCTAACAGAATTTTCTGTTACGAATACAGCGTATCCGTCCATTACCTTTCTAAAGACTTTTTAATTTAACGTATGTTCGTTCAACAGATAGTTTTTTGCTCATATCCGATAAAGGCAAGAAAAGTAACACAACTTAAAAATACAGCATTTGAGAAAAATCAACTTAAAAATAACTTTACTATAAAACAACTGGCACAACTGTCTCTCGAGTGGATAACTTTCTAGATGGAGATGTAACTTTTTTGTTCACATTGGGTGCATTTCATGTATTTTTCAGTGACATAAACCATTTTTTGAGTAATGTCACTTTTCTTGGAACTTGTGATTTGTGAAACTTCCGTCGAACGTCTTCTGATGCTCTGCTATATAAATAAGTTTTCACTGAAAAGAGTAAAATAAAATCTTTTTGTAAAAAAATAGAACCGACTCCAAAAAGGAACTACTATTCAAACAACTAAAAATGAAAGAAAATTGGTAGAAAATGGAACTGTAAATTGCGCCTAAAAGTATAAAATAATTTCCTTCGCCAAACAACCTATAACACTACAATTAATCATAACTTTTGAAGTCGGCGCAAAATTAAATAAAAATTGATACCTTTATTCAATACAAAAATCAAATCCTATTCAAAATATACATCTCACATTGTTGCCTGCAAAATGCAACCGAGAACTAATTTGATTCAAGAAAACAAATAAAATTTCGTAAGCAGCAAATGTTGGCGAAGATGCTGGTATCTGACGTCCTTGGTGAAAGAAAAATCGCAAAATTATCTGGCAAACATATTTAATTTCTTTGGGATATCATGATTATTTTGATAAGGTATATCAAGAGAGAAATCTAGAATATGAAACAACACATCGTGCAATATATATTATGAAAATATACATCTTGCGTGTATATTTTTGCCTTACGTTTTGATCACCAAATCCAAAAGCCATCAAGGATGATAGTTATCAAAGTTATACCAAATTTGCAAAGGAAACTCTAACTTCGTAGAAACATAAATACCGCATTGTGAAGAATGTTCACTGTTCTATGTAGATGCTACTAATGGACCAATTGTATACAGTGATAAAATAATAAAGGAAACATGAAAATGGATCATTCGAAACAACAGCATTTTTTGCTACCGATCTAAAGACAAACCTTTAAAAACTAATTAAATTTTATTTAATTTTGCGCCGACTTCAAAAGTTATGATTAATTGTAGTGTTATAGGTTGTTTGGCGAAGGAAATTATTTTATACTTTTAGGCGCAATTTACAGTTCCATTTTCTACCAATTTTCTTTCATTTTTAGTTGTTTGAATAGTAGTTCCTTTTTGGAGTCGGTTCTATTTTTTTACAAAAAGATTTTATTTTCTTTTTTTTTTTTTTTTTTTTTTTTTTTTTTGTTAAAAAGTTTAAAAGATATAGCATTATTGAAAAACAATTCACATTTAATTTAATAAAATCAAACAAATTTTGATATTAATATAAATCAATCATTAAATATCGTTTATCATCTCAATAGACAATGACTTTATAAATTTTAACTTCAAATATTTAAGTAAAAATACGTTTATAAATAGAGAAAAATATATTTATGTTTTACTTACTGAATTAGAAAAAAAAAAGAATAATATAAAAACTTTCTTCTTTTAAAATTATAAAAATTTCAGCTGTAACTGTGAATCTAGTTATTATTATTTTAATAATTATTTTGAATAATTATAAACAATTGCATACTTCAAATTAACATTTTGTGCTTAGTAAATCTTCTAAACAACTTTAAAGCTTAATATATTTTAGAAAGCAATATATTATTCATATATTTATGTAAAAAATTAAGTAACGTACTTTTCATATAAATATACAAGTAATTTTTTAGAAATTAGTATATACAGTGTAAATCAAACTTTTATATATTTTATTTTATTTTATTATTATTATTTTTAAAGATCTAACATACTTAAAATAAATTTCCGTTTAATTTAATAAAATCAAATAAATTTCATCATATTAGTTCAAATCTCTATTTAAATATTTTTATCATTTCAATAAGCAATAACTATATAAATTTCAACTTCAATTATTCAAGTTAAAATAAGTTTATAATAGAGAAAAATATTTTTATGTTTTACTTACTAAATTTGCATTACAGTTTAATTAATTTTACGTAAATATATCTAAATACCAAATGTTTCAATTGCGCTTAAAACAAAAATATAGTTCAAACAAAAAAGGAATTAAAAACACAAAAATTCAAACTTAATAATATATTCGCTCATTATTAAAAAAGTTCGCAAATACGAATGTGTTAACAGAAATTTGTATGTGATTAAAATTTTACCTTAAATAGCATAATAAAGTTGTATTGTGCTATATTTCAAAATTAATTTTTGGAAAAAATAATTAAAGCATGAGTACATAGCATGTAAATAAAAATAAATCTATTATTTTGAATCTTTAGAAAGAGATAAGAAAATACTTCCTCGTCATTTTGCTGAGTAAATATTTTATATCGAGTGTCTGATTTCATTTCAACAGCCAGTCTAACATAAACTTTATTTGGCTATTTTAAATTTCCTTTTTATCCAGACGAAACGATAAAATTAAATTGAATTGGAAAACTGCACTGCTACAATACATAAAAGAATCCACACTGTGCATTTGCTTTTTATTCTTCACAACAAACAAATTAACAAACAAACAACCTGTATTTAACATGGCGATCCTCGTCTGCTGTTACCATCGAGCTTTAATTTTGGGATATCTGCTCGATGGCTGTTACTCGCTTGCAATCATAATAAAACAAACCACGTGCTTCGACCTGATTGGACGAAAGAGTTAACCTCGAACGCAATTTCCCCCATTCTCGTCTGATTATAACGTTCAGAAGGCAGAATTGCTCTACTGCTGAATATCGTTATGAAAGAGATTTCGATCGAAAAAATAACCATCGGTTTGTCTTTTTAACGAACAGGCCAGAATAGACCCACAGGATTTATGCAAATTTTTTGGATGGGAAAGCAACAAAAATACAAAGTATGCAAATGATTTGTTAATAATAATACCCTTTAATTAAAATATAATTTAAATTAATTGAACTAATTAACATATTAGATATTTTTCTTATTTGCTGATTGAAAAAAGTATAAGGTCGTCGAATTTTTTAGAGGGACATGCAAATTTTCTGCAGTCTGAGAATGCAACAAATAGAAAATTTAACTTAACAATGCATTTAGGGTTACTTTAGTCTTTCTCTGTGCTATTGGCAACGATGCCGAGGCAGAATGAGTGATGAAGCTATTTCTAGATCTATCGGTTTGTCTAAATCAGCAGTCAATAATGTTTTTTTAAATCTTTCAAAATATAATAAATGCAAGCGCTCAAGAAGGCCAAATGCACTTTCAAAGCATAAAAAATGGACCGTTTTTCGATGGATGTGCGATTAAAAAAATGTCTTCTTTAGAAATAGTTCGTGGTTTAAGTCTACCATGTACTAGCCGAACTGTCTGGAGTGTTTTAAATTCCAATCCGAGGGTACAGTTCGTAAAATTACAACCTCGACAACACTTGACAAAGAAGCATAAATTAGCTCGCTTAGAATTTGCTAAAAAATATGTTTCGCTTGGAGATAAGAGGAAAGATTTATTTTTTTTTGGATGAGAAAGCTTTATTTTGATGGGCCAGACCGTTTTAAAAAATAATGTTATGATATTTAAAAAAACAAAACCCTACTTTTCCAAGCGGCGGTATGGAGGGGGATAAGTAATTGTATGGGGAGTGTGTTTGTTAGTAATGGTACGTTACCAGTTGTGATAATTTATACCTAAATGAATGCAAAAGTATCAAGATATGCTGGGTGCTAATTTGCTTTCCAATGCCACTCTAGTTATATCACGATGTTGGATATTTCAGCCAGGATAATGCCAGTATAGATGCTGCTTCTACAACTAAAAGCTTGATTTGAAGCAAATGAGGTCTGTCTGCTTGATTGGCCATCCTGCATTCCGCATTCAAACCCATTGGAAAATATTTGGAGCATACTTGCGCAGTCTGTTTAAAAGGACATACGATACCATCGTGGGAAAGGCAAACTCAGCGATCAGATGTAATGCGATCAGATGTACATACTTGCCAACCATCTCATTAATAACCGTACAAGTGTTAACGCCCCCTGAAAAAACGCCCCTTTTCTCACACCACTATATTTTTAGAGTTGTTCACTCCAAATGTTGTTACGATTAAATAAGATTAAAATTACTCTAAAAAGTTATTGGTGTGTAAAAAAAGGCGGGTACTAAAAATTGTACGGTTCATAATGAGATGGTTGGCAAGTATGGATGCACAAGGGAAAATATCAAAAAAGAAACTTCATCTCGACCTGAATCAACAATGACTGATCGACTGATAAATGTCATTGAAAAAAAAAGGTCAACTTGTAGGATGTTGATTTTATATTTTCATTCACAATCCTTCGACTTTATAATTATTTCCAAGTGGAAATGCCATCAGATTTCTAAATTGTCATTTAATGCTTTGATTATATATTACATACGTTCGTAACCTATGTTTATGTTTTTAATTTCATTTCTAAGAAAAAGTGATATTAAATTTTTCGAGTTTTACTATGTTTTAAACTTTTTTTGTTAATATACTTTGCGACCTTATACTTTTTTACAGGGAATTATAATCGGAATCCCGTTTTATAATTTTTCAAGAAGATGTAATGATTGGAGAAGTAATTAATTTTTTGGGGCCGTAATTATATGTACAGTTAAAATCATTATTTCTCTGTATTTTTTTTTTTTTTTTTCTGAAATTTAAAAAAGAAAGTTTAGCATTGTTTTAAATACGCCTAAATTGAAATAACATGTTTAGATGTTTAGATTTTAAAAAAGGTCTGCTTTATTTTTACTTTATTTTATAGTTAAAACAATATAAATGAGTATATATATATATATATATATATATTTTTTTTTTTTTAATAGCAAATTATAAATATCAAAAATAGAATATTTTAAAACATACATGTTACTTTTTTCTCTTTTCAATTTCAAGAAATAATTTATTAAAATTTTCAAATTTTGAATTGAATTATAAGAGAAAGTAACAATAAAATAAAATGTTTAGATTAAGTAAATAAATAGTGAAAAAAATTTTTCCGTATGTAGCCTTGAACCCGAGCCATCCGCATGGCAGTCATTTACTCTGGTGACCACGGCACTGGAACGTTGTCTACGTTGCGAAATAACTTGTATTTAAAGATTACTGAAACTTTAAAGGACTTTTTTCTCGAAATTCTGGGGCTAATGGGTCCTACTGCTTTAATATGTGTTACCTTCATAGTATACTACAATCCTGCGCAATTTCGTCCCGATCTGAATTTTCGTGACCTCACCTTGGTAGATGAAGTGATGTATCCATGTCGAAGAAATACACGAATTCCAGGGAAGCCGCAAATTTTGCTTCTTTGTATTTCGAATTCAAAGAATAAGGAACCCACCTTGAACACAATTTGCCATAATCCAGTTGCTGACGGACGATGGAATGACAAATATTCCAAACTCCTGCGAAATGGTTGCGGCCCTTAGGGCTACATACAAACGGAACGCTTGCAATTTCGATGATGCAAGTTTTTTGCAAGTTTTTTGCAAATACAGTCGGCAGCAAAAGCATCCGAGCACTAGCAAAAAGTCCTATGTAAAAAAAGTACACTTAATGCAGTTTTGTTAAATAAATACTTGTCGAATCTTGTTTTTAGTCAGTCTAAGAACACGATTCGACAAGGATTTATTTAAAAAACAGTGTTAAGTGTGCTTTTTTCATATAGGAATTTTTGCTAGTGCTCGGATACTTTTGCTGCCGACTGCAGTCATACATTTGGAACGCTTGCAAACGGCTTTGCAACTGGAAGTGTTTCATTTGTATGTACCCTAAGTCTGCGATTCTGAGTAATAATGTTTTTCACCCACAGCCCCATGTCTAAGGTGCTCATCGTTGTTCCCCTTTCTTGCATTTCTGCTTCGATTAATTATGTGCGACCGTGTTGAAATTCTTGCTCAAATTCCCAATGGATAGATGTGACGTTGAATGTGAATACAAAATTGTTGATATTTCTTGATGAATCTCCGCATTCGTGCAACGTTTTGCCTACAAAAATCTTGTTCTATCGTCAAAAGCTAAATGTTTTAAAGAGAATATCAGATTTCTGTGTTTAATTCAATTGTAAACTCAAAAATTCCCTAACTCTAAATTTTTCAAAGTCATTCAAATAGTTAAAAAAAAAAAAAAAAAAAAAAAAAAGTTTCTGCCATATTTTGTCACGTGCGAAATGAGGATTAACAGAGAACGCTATTTTTCATGAAGATGAAGATAAAACTGATGAATTTCTCATTTGTATATCATTAATATTATTATTGCATTTTTCCTGTACATGGTACCGCCAAAAATTCCACCCTACACCCTGTGTCAGAATTTCTAAAAATTGCAAAACACGTGCCCAGTCAATTTGAGGAGGATTTCGTTTAATTAAAGAAGTGGGTCTGGAGGACTCAGGATGTTGCTAAGAGGAGGGGGGGGGGACTTTAAAATTTCAAATAGTAATGAAAGAATCTTTTAATAGCTTGTTTAAAAAATATTTTTAAGACGAACGTTTTGGCAAAAAAAAAAAAAGGTTACGGATGCCTACTATGCTTACGGATTAAAGTTTTCGTTTAAAGCTTTCCCACCCCTTTTCCATTGAATCTTGAGAAATTCTTGGAAATTCTTAAAATTGTAGGAAAAAAATCGTTTAATCAATTTGAGGGAGACTGGGGGGGGGGAGGGGGAGAAGGGGCATCCAGGGGGTAATTAGATTACCTTTTATTTCTTAATATTATGTGAAAAGTATGAAATTTTTTGTGTGCAATGCATTTCGATTCCTTTCCTTTAGAAAATAAACTAATAATTTCAAGAAAATGTATTCGACAACGTTTGCTCCCACTTGTGAGCACACGTATGCATTAATTTTTTTTTCTGCAAAAGAAAACACAACACAAAAATTTCACCGTAATTCGTGTGAAAATAATATGGATGATCTATATAATTTTTAAGAGCGTGCAGTAATAGTCTTGAATTGTTGAGAAATTTTCAGTTGCAGACCTTTCAAAAACGACACGCAAGAAAACAATCCAAACATATAGAAAATACATTTTTTAGAAAAACAATTACATAGTTAATAATAACTAAAACATATTTTAACGTTTGAAGTTTCAGAGAAAAATAATTTAAGCAATAAAGTGTTAATATTTGGGATTTTTTTATTCTCCGCTTGATAGCTGAATAAAGATATTTTAATAATATGAACATGTAATTATATATTGGCATGAAACATTTTCACTGAGAATATTAGAACAGTAATGCTAAATTTTATTTTTAGTTTGTGTTGTCGCTTTTATTTTCCCTGTAGGGCTAATTCAGGTTGATCATTTGACCTCAGAATACAAGGACAGTCTGTATTTTGAGACTGTTTTCTAAAATTTTGAAAAATTGTTACAAGAAAAATGTTTATCATAATTATTAGCATTATATATGTAGTTATACATATATATAAACCATTGTAATATTTTTTATGGCTTATTTATTATGTATGTGCTCTCTTAGGGTCCCAATGGGCTATTAGACCGAAACTTACGATTTAACAGGAATTGCAAAGCATTACCCACATCCATGTCTAAAGTAAAAGAAGAAGACGGCAGCCGCTCATCACTGCGTCAACCAAATTTATCGTTTTTTGATTGATACATACGAAATGTAAAAGGTGTAAAAATAGAAGTTGTAAATAAAAGTCACATAAATAAAAGTTTATGTAAAACTGAAGCTTTATTACAAAGATATGTAGCAAGTTTGATAAACCTTAGGTTTAAATAAAATCAAAGTATGTTCATTCTAACAATCGATTACACTTTACCGTTTATTTATAATAAAAAACTCATCGTTGTGTAACTTTTAACAAAAAAATTTTGCGGCTGAAGTTTTTCAATTTGGTGATTGTATACGAAGAACATACCATTATCTGACATTAAAACCAAACATCAGCGCATGTAAAATACGGTAATATTTGTCAGTTCATTTAGAGTAATTGGACACATAGAAGTTTTATGAAACGTAAAAAAGTCAGAATTTTTGTTCTGAAAGCTCGGAAAACATAAGAAGGGTTCCCATTAGTCCCTTTTTTGGACATCAGAATTTTTGATTTGTAATTTTTTATATAATTTTTTACGATTACACTTAACCCTTTGGGTACATTTGATGACTGAGACTCGTGATGTACTTGTTTTGCCTATGTTACGAATAGCAATCTCATTCGTCATCCAAATTGAGACAAAATTAAACAGGTGCATTCTTGTTCGTAGCAAGAGTGATGGATATCAAATGTACGAGAACGTTTCTTCCAGTGCTTCAGTGGACATAATGTTAGACAGTCTCAAAATGGTAGAGATAAGTAATTACAAGCAAATATTTAATTACGAATTTAAAAGACATATATTCTCTATTCATTGAATGATAATTTTTAATTAATATGTTTTCAGGAAGGAATTTACCTACGTAGGTCTATATTCTCATTAGCAGTTATATTGGTAATCTAATTGGTGAATACCTGCGATCTGAAGCCTTTCACGGTCTGACAATTCGAAACTTTTCATAGCACTTAAGACACAATTATTAGCAAAATGCCATTTTATTGCATCATCCTGAGATATTTTAGATTGTGCCATATTTCTACCAATAACAAAGTCATTTTTTTAAATAGAATCTTTATTTAAAAAAAATAGCGTAAGAATTCTGAATTTAATTTCTATTTCAGTGCTTACAAAATGCTTATTTATTTGTCTACAGAAGAATTATACTATATGAAACATAAAAATTTAAAATAATTTATTAAACATATTTCTTAATTTTTTACTTAGATATATGCCTCTATTATTATATAGGTCACGAACGTGACTGGAGTGAAGAAATCAGGTGATACCCCTCCTCTCAAAGTCGAAAAAATATGTGCGTGAAGTTGTAAATTCCAAAAATATTTTAAAATCCTCATTTTTTCTTCAAATCAATTCAAATAAAAGTCATTGTTTTACTTTTAATCATAAAAAATGCAAATATATTAATTTAATTAACATCTATTATTTTTCTTAAAAAAAAAAAAAAAAAAAAAAAAAAAAAAAAAAAAAATGCCACGTGAAATTTTTATTAGTTTGTGAGTAGAAATAATTAATAATATTTATATGTTATTTAATGCAACTATAATAGTGTTATTATTTACGTGTGCTGTTTATAAGACTGCTATAATTAATAATTCTGGTATGTTGATGGTGCACATACACATTACCTGTTCTGAATACTTTCTTATGCCCCACCCCCTTTACACACACAGTAAGACATGTGAGGTACATCTATGATAAAAAAAATTATTATTATTTATGATATGAAGTTGTGCTAATTTCATCATTTTAAGCAATTACCAGCTGTAACAAATTGATAGTCACAATGAGGAAATCTCTAATATACAGTCACCGACAAAGTGAAGGCGCGCTTTCAAATATATAAAGAAATACTTTATGAATTCTCTTGAAACTTTAAAGACAAAAAGAACATTATATGCCAGTAAAGTTTTGTCCCGATGGCTAAAAGGGGATCAGTCACAAATTAACAAGTGTAATCTTTGCGATCATCCTGTAAAATTAATGCTTGAAATTAGTTGTATCTATAGTATAGGATTTTGGGCCTTTCGTGAAATATATATTTAAATTTATATGAGAATTGCACTCATAACAATGGAAGTATAAAAATTTCCTTTTCAACGTCGACAATCTTTGATAAGTCTTGGGTTTATAATATGCAGGATTTTAAAACCAAAGCAGCGTCACCTTCAGAAAACTGGAAATATTACATTAGACACTACATACTGCAATCAGAATGTAAAACTATCAAATATCTGATAAAATATAAACATTTTTACTGAATAATTTTTAACTGTGCATGCGCAAGCGTTAGCGAAATTTCTTTTGTATAATTTATTAGCCAAATGTTTATATTAAATCTAAAAAAAAAAAAAAATCCCAAGCAAACATCTGTAAATCTCAGAAAGATATCATCGATAGAAAAGTTGATTTTCAAGTGCTTTCAAAAAGATGAAAATCACTGAGGGGTTTTACTCATATTTTTATTATGAATCGACGGACAGTCTTGGCACACTTTGATTTTTCCCCAAAAAGTGGGGAAAATATCTGAAAATCCCTATTTTTAGTAAAACATGCTTATATAATGTTTAGTACCTTGATGTATCGTCAATAATATTGACTACTGCGCTACTTTTATTCTGCTGATTACTGCGCTTTTACTTTTGATTATCGATTTCAGGTCGAAAAATTATGTTTATTCTTGTAAGTTTATTAATTTGAATATTAATAATTTGTCGTAATCATTATATTATTCTAAAGATTATACGAACAATATCTATTAGTAAAAATAATGATTTTCAAATATTTCTTCTCTCTCTCTCTTTTTTTTTTTTTTTTGAGAAAATACAAAGTGTACCTTCACTTATGTCCGTAACTGTTTGTCGATTGAAAATAAAAATATGGGTAAAGCTCTGTCATTGCATCTTTTTGAAAGTACTTACAAATCAATTTATCTATCGACGATATTTTTCCGAGTTTAAACGATATTTGCTTGGAATTTTTTTAAAAGTCAGTCTATACATTTAAAAAATACATTAGACAAAATAAATTTTGTTAAACCTTGTACATGCACAGTTAAAAATTTAGTAAAAATGTTCATATTTCATCAGATATTTAATAATTTTTATATTTTGATTGCAATATATTGTGTGTAATGTTAATATTTCATCAGATATTTAATATTTTTTTATATCCTGATTGCAATATATTGTGTCTAATGTGATATGTGAAATTTTCTAATAGTGGCATTGCTTTGGTTTTAAAACTGCATGTTATAAATGAAAAACGTTCGATAATTGTCAAAGTAATTAAAGAATTTTTTTAATCTCCGTTAATATAAGTGCAATTCCAATATACATTTATATCTATAATTATATGAAGGCGTAATAATTAAATCGTATACTGTTTCTACAATTCATTTAAATTTTTTATAAGGTGATTCCAACTATTATAACTTTTAGTTAATTTGTGACATCCTTTTTTAACCTTCAGGACAAAGTTTTCGCTCGAATATATGTGGTACAACATGCTCTTTTTACTCCTAAAGATTCAGGAAGATTCAGGAAATATTCTTTTAGATATTCAACAAAAACCTCTAGATTCGAAAGTTTTAGTTCACTCATGCCAGGTACAATACGGTATTAATTCAGTAAAATTCAGTTATTCGAAATTTTTGCCTTTAAATGATTACCTGTCATAAACAAATTCTGTGTTTAAGAGCCAGTTTTTTTTTAGAAAGCGAGCAGACTTGGATAGTTGACATTTTTGATTTTGCTGAAATTTTTAGGATATCTTCTTTATGTAAAATTATTAGACACGTATTTTTTTTTTTTTTTTTTTTGCGAATTTTTTTTTTTTTTTCTTTCAGTTTTCGGGGGCCAAAGATGGAGTCCTCTGTTTTCTAACAAAAAACGTACCTATTTACGGAAGCCAATACTTTTTGCGTCAGAAGTGAACCATGGTACTAATAGTTATTTTGTGTTCTCCTGTTCCTAGACTAACTATTGGGGCATAAATTAATGTCCACATTAAATGGCCTATTTTCATATAGCTGCAAAGGTCCATATCTATGTAAAACAAATTCGTTCATAGAATATAACGAAATACAACTTCTCCTGAAGTTATTTTGTGTGTTTCATAATTGTTTAAAGAATTGTCTGCAGAGTTATTGCAATTTTTATCATATGTACTTTTTATTCTTTTTTGGTGTTGTACGAAAAATAATTGAACTTGTTTTTTTTTCCTTTGTTATTTTTCTCTTGTTAATATTCATCCAACTGGAATTGGCCATGATGAATCGGCTCAGGTGTTTTGAGTAAATGTGGCACTATCTTTTATTTTTATATTATATATTTTATATATTTGATATGAACTGAAAAATGTTTCATTTGTTCTTTGTTGAATAAAATTCTCTTTCATATACCTCAAAAATAACCCTACTGTACTTTATTTTCTTTATATTATTTCGTATTTGACGAAAAAATACCAATTTTATGATAATTCATTCAATAACATAAAAAAATAATAAAATTTACATTTTAAATAAAAAAATTCAGACAAAAGATATATATACAGGGTGATTATGATTAAAGTTACGATTTCAAAACGCTGTAATTTTAAAACTAACGGTCAGAATGACTTTATATTTTATTAGAACAATTGTGAGACAATGGAATTCTGATTGGCGAAGGAAAAAAAGTAATTATAAAATGCGCCTATAGATGGCACTGTCAAGGTAATATCAAAATAAATGCCTAAAAAGATTCATTGTACACAAGAATGTTTTTAGCAATGGAATAGAATAGCAGGAAACAATAGACTTTAACAACCTTTTTAGCAAAAAGACAAGAATACGTGTTTACAGCGGAAACAGTGATAGTGACAAGAAAATAGAGGAGCTTCATGAAACAAACATCTTAGGAATGAGTAACGGTACATTTTGGAACTTCTTTTTTTTTCCTTTGCCTAACAATTGTTCTGGTAAAATATCAAGTAGCAGTAGTAAACTTCTCAACAGTAGCAAACTTCTCAACAGTAGTTTTAAAATTATAGCGTTTTGAAATCATAACTTTAATTATAATCACCCTGTATATTTCGCGTGAACATATCTATTTAATATTTCTCTAACGTAACGATTTAATATTTCTCTACAGTTAAGACTAAATTTTGTCCAAACGACACGATAGTGAAGTTAGGTGTTATCTAATTGGTTAACCCAGACCCCAAGCATAAATTCACCTGCTAGATATTTCGCTTTCGGCTACAAAAATTAAATCTAATACACATGAAATGCACATTTTCTTAAAGAACATTAACTTTTTGTGCTGAAACATATATTCAAAATCTTGTAATTAGCAGTATATCTGGAAGAATATAAAGCCAGTTGGCACAGAATTTTATGGCGACTATTCGGCAGGACAATGGTATGGCGTCATTTATTATATAGATTTTTTTTTTATAGATTTTTCATTCATTATGAACAGAATGCACATTATTTCTTTTTATTTCTTTTGTAGATATATTTATTAACTGAGGAATTTGTGTTATGTGTGGTGATATGGATTTTTTGTTCTGTTAAATTTTAGAAAATAATTGATTTTTTAAATAACAATAATTTATTTCTAAGAAGTTTTAACTTGGCAGCGGAAAAACTTATTTTTTTAAAACTGAAACTATAACGTAAATATCAAAGATTTAAATCTCTTTTATTGAAAGAAAAAAAAATGGAAAAAAAATGAAATTTTCCAGTGATTTTATTCATGCGAATTTTCTGAAAAATATTTTAGGTATGCAGCTACTATCCCGCAGATGTTCTGTGCAGAAAAGGCTAGTGTATCAAATAAAATATTAAATGACATATTCTGAAGCATACTGTATTAGAAATAATTATAATATGCCAAAGATTAAAATTACATGTCAAATTTGATTATTAATATTTTAACATAAAGTAGGCAAAAATCGCAAAAAATCGATAAGTCAAAATATTCATACCCTAAATACATGTAAAAGTTCAGCTTAGGATTTTTTTTTTTTCGTAAATTGTATATCGTAAACAAGTATAAAAATTTTTTTTAGACACTAACTCGATGGATATCTCGAGAGGTTCCTTTATAAGTTTTCCTTAAAATCGTGAGATACATTTCCTAGTAAACCCAAATACTGCCATATCTTTCAACCGGCGGCTGATTAGTTATCAGCGAATGCGAATTTTCCTGAAGATGAAGATAAGTCAAATCAATTTTTCAGTTTAAAAAAACTTAATTCCAACCTTTCCTCACAACTCCCACCACAAATAGCCCTAGCGTATCTTTCTGCACTTGCTGGTAAAGGCAGGAAGAGAAATTAAAGAGCTCACTAACATCCTTCTTCTCCGTCCTCTTTCATCAAAACAATTGATACAACAGTATTGGTAAGAACTGTGGAAATATTCCTCAAAAGGGCGGTATATATTTTCCCTAATTCCTAGGGTGTTCTTCCTATCATGGGAACTCAATCCTGCGGTAACTGCTTTCCCAACAAACCATAACCCTTTCTCAGAGTTCTTATGTTGATTTTGTTTCAAACAGTCACCTGTGTGTCCCTGTGGTAAAGAGGGAACCCCCTACACATTCCCATTACTTCTTCCAACTAATTTCTCCATGACACATACGAAATTCTCAACAAAAACCCAATAAATGGTTAGAGAATATACTAACATGTCCTTTTCTTAAACAAAATCTTTGAAAAATCTATCATTTACTGCAAGAAATCTCAAACTCCCCAAACTAATTGACCATAGCAATAATAGCCTTAAATAAACAATTTAATCATCTTTATAGCGAATGTTTTTATCCTCCAAACTTCCACTCAACGTAATATTCAAGCTATATATAATCATACTAAACTTTCTTTCCTCTAATACATCATTCACCACCATGATAACAGTTTCTTGAAGTAAATCATACATGATCATTTGGCTGGATGACTCTGCTATGTGCTTAATGTAAAATACCACCATCATCAGTGCGCAGCTTCATAACGTACTTAAGTAAAATACCACCGTTATGAGTACAATGCTCTGCAATGAGCTTTAATTGATATAACACCATTGCAAGTGCTAAGTTTTGTTATATGCTCAGTGTAAATATTAACGTCGAAACATCAAGACAAAACGCCCATTGTCGCGAGGGGCCTTTTTCCGGCGAAGTTCCATTCACAATCCCAGAAGTTTAGACAGAAAAGTGAATAAGCTGTAAAGAATCAGCAATTCGAACTGCCAAAAGCAAATGAACTCTGTCTAATAACTCGATGAACTGCTTAAAAATTAATATATTAGATTATGAATAATGAACTGCTTGAAAAACGTGTTGGCCCTCTGCTCGCGTAGAAGCATAGCTTCGCCATCCGTCAAGGTATTTTCTCTTCCTACTTCCATTTGTCGCGTTAGGATTTTTTTAATCCGGCAGAATTAGCATTTTTTTTTTTTTGTTATTGTTGTTGTTTATGCAATGAACAACCGGGAGGCTTAATCTTTATGACATCTGCCGTTAGAGGCCTTCTCTGGAGGTTAAACTCGCTGAAAACTGCTACGTATTCATGAGCGGCCTCATTCCGTCTTTCAAATCTTTCCTGACAGTCATAATATCCATTTCTGAGTAATCTCAATTTCTGCCATGTTACAGCAAATGCATATTTTCTAAATTTCAGAAGGAATCTTTTTTTTTTCACTTCAAAACACCCTTAACCCCAAACTTTCATCAAAATTGTTAATATTAGTTTTTAGTTAACCCAATTTTTGCCATGCTTCGCAACCGGCGGATAAAGGGTTATGAGCGAACACAAACATTCCAGAAAATGAGGATAAGTCAATTTAATTTTTTATCCAACACAACTCTTAACAACAAACGTTTATTAAAATCGTTATATCCATTGACAAGTAAACTTAATTACTGCCATGTTTTTTTAAACAACAAATAAAAGATCAACAGCAAACTCCAATTTTCATGAAGATGAGGATAAGAAGTGTAATCAATTTTTTACTCCGAAAAACACTTAATTCCAAACGTTCATCAAAACCGTTTTATTCTTTTCCGAGTAAAACCAATATCTATCATATTTTGTAACCTGCGGTTAAAGGGTTAACAGCGAACGCAAATGACTGTTCGTCGATTTAAAATGAAAATATGGTTAAAATTCCTTAACGTTTTGCAGCTTTTTAAGAATACTTGAAAATTTCTCTTAAATGGAATATATCATTCTGAGTTTAAACGATATTTGCTTGGAAATCTTTTTAGAGTTAGTTTGTCATTTGGCTAATAAAAAAAAAAAAAAGTGCTAACGCTTGCGCTAGGTAGTTAAAAATATTTAGTAAAAATGCTCATATTTCATGATATATTTGATAATTTTACTTTCTGACTGCAGGGTCTAAAGCAGTACATCAAGTTTTCTAAAAGTGATATTACTTTGCTTTTAAAACCTTGCAAGTTATGGGCAAAAAACATACGAAAAATTTCCAACGTTATTAAAGAAATCTTTATACCTCCATTAATATAAGTGCAATTCTCATATGAATTTACATCTCTAATTAAAAGAAGGCTCATAATCATATAATATAGCTACAGCTCATTTCAAGCAATATTTTTACTTCCTTATACAAAGTATAAGGAAGTATTTGCGAAATGGATTATGCATTTCAAATTGCTCGAAAACGAATGATCGCTGAATGTTGCCAATTTATACGTGTGACTGTCATGATGTCTAGTTGTACACCTGCAAGTGTCATCTTAACACGAGCTCTCGTTTTAGACATATAAGGGACTTTATACGATTTTTCTTGACGTCTGTATGTATGTGTGTGTGTGTGTGTGTATGTCGCATAACTCAAAAACGGTTGGACGTAGAAAGTTGCGAATTGGTACTTAGGTTTGTTATAACATCTAGTTGTGCACCTCTCTTTTTGGACTTTGCATGATTTTCCGTTTTGGAGATATTTAGGAAAATTAGGTTCATAATGGCCAAAATGTATCAATAAACGGTAATAACTCAAAAACGGTTTGGACAAATCTTGCAATTTAACTGACTTCCCGACTAGCTAGACATTTGAAACTTTCAGAAAAGTTCAGAAAACGTTGACAATGCATTTTTTAAAAATATTTTTAGCCAGCTGTTTCTAATACCTGCTGCCTTCAGCAGCGTTTATGAGATTCAACAGAAAATTTATTTAACTAACTTCTCGACTAACTAGACATTTGAAACTTTCAGATTAGATGAGAACACGGTGAAAATGCATTTTTTAATACTTTTAGCCAACTGTTTAGGGTCCCTGCTGTCTTCGGCAGCGTTCTCAATACAAATCTTGCAATTGATTTTTAACTAACTTCCCGACTAGCTAGACATTTAAAACTTCCGGAAAAACTCAGAACACGGTGACAATGCATTTTTAAAATATTTTTAGCCAATAGTTTCAAGTCACTGCTGCCTTTGAAAGCGTTTATATGGTTCAACAGAAAATTTATTTAACTAACTTCTCAACTAGCTAGACATTTGAAACTCTCAGAATAGTTCAGAACACGGTGAAAATGCATCTTTTTAATACTTTATGCCAACTGTTCCCTGCTGCCAACAGGTCCCTGCTGCCTTCGTCAGCGTTACCAGTACAAATCTTGCATCGGTTTTTAACCAACTTTCAGAAAAGCTCAGAACACGGTGATAATTCATTTTCTTAAATATTTTTAGCCAACTGTTTCGGGTCCAATGTCAATGTTTTTTAAAATTATGTATATTTCTAAAAGTGTATAAGGAAGTCATGTGGTGCCCACATCAGATTTTTTACAGTGTAATCCCAAAGTAAATTAATTTTTGGTTGAATCGTGATTGATCTTCTTAAAACTTTCGGGAAAAAATTATTGTTGGAATATATGTAGCATATTTTTTTTTTTTTTTTAATAACCCCTACAGTTCCAAGAGAATTTATAAGATATTTGTTTCGGGGAAAAAAAAAAAAGAAAGTCTGCAGATGGATTAGCAATTGTCAGACGTCCTTAGAAATTGTCCAGCCGTGTATATAAGACATGCCTCAATTTAAACATGATTTGAGGCATGTGAAGATCGAGGCTACTTTGAGAACGTGAGACGGAGCAGGAGTTCGAAAGAGAAACACGAAGCTCTAATTGATATAGTGTAACTCATCTTAATGTTATTTTAATTTTCTTTCGTTTTAGAGTAAAACATAATAATAATAAAAGAAGTATCTGAATAGTTCTTTGAAGAAAAAAGAGAAAAGGTAAAAAAGATATGTTTAGAAAATATTAATGTTCTTTGACAATGAAAAAAATAAATAAAAGACAAAAATTATTTCAGCCAAATGTTGTTTTGTTTGTTTCTTTTTTCTTTGTTTAAAATAAATGAATAATATGTGTATTGATACGATCGGTTATATCTTTATATGTATATTTCTTTTGTGCGTGTGTATGTCACTGAACTCCTCCTAAACGGCTGGACTGAGTTTAATGAAATTTTCTGTGTGTCTTCAGGTGGATTCGAGAATGGTTTAGATTTACAAATGAAAGTTGTAACTTAATTAGTTCTTTCTTAATTTTTAACCAACTCTTTCAACAACTTTTCCAACTAGATGGCGTGAGTTGTCGTAAACACGATGTCAGAATTTATTTAATGTTGAAATGAAAAATGAATTTTTAACCGTATCTTACGAAGTGTTTAAAATATCTTTTCAAAGTTAATATTTTAGAATCGTAAACACGATGACAGAATTTATTTAATGTTGAAAGGAAAAATGAATTTTTAACCGTAAGTGTTTAAAATATTTTTTCAACGTTAATATTGTTAAAATGTTAAAATTAGTTAAAATGGTATATTCTTTTAAAAAATTCGTCAATATCCGACAGAGTTATTTTATGTTAAAATGAAAAATGAATTTTTAGGCCATTATTATTTGTGCAGATGGAAAATGTACTAAAAGTTTTCCGAAGAATTTCATGATCACAAATGTTGACGGATATCTAATATATCGTCGAAGAAATCCCGATAATGGCGGACAATCTTATCATCTATGGCGGTCATCTATGTCAACAACATAGATATTGACATTGATAACCGTTGGGTGGTCCCATATTCGCCTCTGCTGAGCAAAACATTCAATGCTCATATTAATAGCAAGAAATTCAAACTTCTTCACACACCATAAATTTTAAATCAGCACAACCGGTTTCGAAAGGACGTAGCCTTTCTTCATCAGGTGCAAACACGTGCAACTGCCTTGGAGGCAAAAGCAAGACTGAAAGCAGGACAAAATCCAGAGGGGGAGGAGCAACACAAACAACCAATAGGAAGCAACATGCAGGACAGGACCAATCAGAGAGGAACACACGTACACACACACCACAAAATGAGGAGGGAGGAAAGGAGGAAACAATTATTATTTTTTTTTCAATGATATTAAACTAATAAGTAAATTTAATAAAATTTATCCATTAATTATTATTATTTTTATTTAAATTAGAATTATTTTATTATAACTAATATGATGTTATAAACATAATGAAGGAAATTATTTAATTGAATTAAACAAATTTTTCCAGGCTGTAGACAGCAAAGTGGAATCTCGATTTTGTCCTGCTTTCAGTCTTGCTTTTGCCTCCAAGGCAGTTGCACGTGTTTGCACCTGATGAAGAAAGGCTACGTCCTTTCGAAACCGGTTGTGCTGATTTAAAATTTATGGTGTGTGAAGAAGTTTGAATTTCTTGCTATTGTCTGTACGCCAGTTTTTTTAATTTATTTTTGGTGCTCATATTAATGTTCAGTTCTGCAGTTCAGTGAAGAGCATCAAATACATTTGCAAGTATGTGAATAAAGGCAGTGATATGGCTGTATTTCGAGTTGAAAATACCAATGTGAATGCTCCTCCGGTGAATAACAACGATGAAATAACACTTTACCAAATTGGCCGGTACGTCAGCTCCAATGAAGCTGTTTGGCGTATTTTTGGTTTCCCAATTCATGAACGGGATCCAGCAGTTCTTCATTTAGCCGTCCATCTTGAAAATGGCCAGCGCGTATATTTCACGAGCGAGACAGCGACTGATCGTGCTATAAATCCACCAAAAACTACACTCACCGAATTTTTTGAATTGTGTAATCGTGCGGATGCTTTTGGTGCTTTTGCATGGACATTACTCTATTCAGAAGTACCACGCTATTTCACATGGACTCCAACAAAAAAATGGATGCCCCGCAAGCAAGGCACGCCGATTGATGCATGTCCCGGTTTATTCAAATCAAACACCTTGGGACGAGTATTTACAGTCAATCCAGGGCAGACTGAGTGCTTTTATCTTCGACTGTTATTGGTTAATGTCATCGGCCCTTTGTCATTTCAAGATTTACGTAAAGTGAATGGACAACAGTATCCAACGTATAAAGATGCATGCCTTGCACTCGGCTTGCTGGAAGACAATCAGTGGGAGTGTATGCTTGCTGAAGTGGGACTGAACTGTACAGCAAAACAAATTCGTCTACTATTCGCTATAGTGTTGACTACATGTTTCCCGGCCCGAGCAGAGACATTACAGGATAATCACAAAGATTCAATGACTGATGATATATTGCATCAACATCGTTCACGGTGCAACGATCTAACGATAGTATTCAGTGACGCTATGTACAATGAAGCATTGATTGCTACTGAAGATCTTTGCATTATCATTGCCAACTTACCACTCAGTCATTTCGTATGCATTCAACAAATCGAAATGCATCTGATTTAATAAGCACTGAATTGAATCGTGAACTACAATACAATACTGTAGAAATGGCAGCGATTGTTGCTCGCAATGTCCCACTAATGAATGAAAAACAAAGAACCATTTACGACCGCATTATGCTCGCAGTTTTGGCAGGACAAGGTGGATTTTTTTTTTTTTGGGGGGGGGGTGCACCAGGTGGAACTCACAAAACATTCCTTATTTCGCTAATTTTCGCCGAAATACGATCAAATAATGGCATCGCATTGGCTGTTGCATCATCTAGCATTGCGGCAACTTTATTGGATGGAGGCAGAACAGCTCATTCATTATTTAAACTGCCACTAAATATTCAAAATAACCCAGACGCAGTGTGCAACATAAAAAAACAATCGTCCATGGCCACAGTGCTGAAATAGTGCAAAATTCTTATCTGGGATGAATGCACTATAGCACACAAACATTCGATTGAGGCGTCGAACAGGACATTAAAAGATATAAAAAACAACGACAAACTATTTGGAGGCACTCTGTTACTCTTTTCAGGTGATTTCAGACAACCACTTCCCGTTATTCCGCGTTCAACATACGCTGATGAGATCAACGCGTGCTTAAAATCATCGTCATTGTGGCGTAATGTTGAAAAAGTACAGCTGAAAGTAAATTTGTGCGTTCAAAAGCTTCAAGATCCATCCGCTGAAACATTCTCAAAACAATTGTTAGATATCGGCGATGGAAAAGTTACTACAGATGAAACTGGACGCATAAAATTACCGACCGATTTCTGCACAATCATTGATTCTCAAGATGCTCTTATTGACCAGATATTTTCCGATATACACAGACAATACACAAATCATGAGTGGCTGGCAGAAAGAGCAATTTTAGCAGCAAAAAATGTGGTCGTCAACGATTTGAATCTCAAGATATAACATTTGTTACCAGGAGACTTGGTGTCATACAAATCTAATGATACAGTTTGCGATGCCACCGAAGCTGTAAATTATCCAACAAAGTTTTTAAACTCATTGGATTTACCAGGCATGCCACCGCATATTTTACAACTGAAGGTTGGATCTCCGGTTATTTTGCTTCGTAATTTGAACCCACAACGGTTGTGCAACGGTACGCGATTAGTCATAAAAAAATTAATGAAAAATGTTATCGAAGTCATTTTAAATGACAAATTCCGAGGTGAAAATATATTACTACTGCGAATCCCTATTATACCCACAGATGTGCCAATTCAATTTAAACGCCCTCAATTTCCAATCAGATTGGCATTTGCAATGACTATCAATAAGTCTCAGGGCCAAACGATGTCTGTCTGTGGCTTAGATTTGAGCACATCATGTTTTTCACACGGACAATTATACGTGGCTCTCGAGTGGGCAAACCATCCAGTTTGTTTGTATTGGCGAAAGATGGGATAACAAAAAATATTGTACACTCTGTTGCATTAAGGGATTGATATTGTTTTTTAGCAATATTGTTATAAGTAGCGATATGTATATAATTTTAAAGAATCAATTTTAATAAATTAAAAAGATAAATGATTGGTGTTTTGTTATATTTATATTCTTTCACCGTTCACAGCGCTCCATACATCTTCCACTTATATACCACATCCTTACACACTTACAATAAGTGAGTTATTTTTTTCTAGCAAAATATTCTCTAGAAATAATTTATATGACAAAACAACGTTTGTCGGGTCAGCTAGTATATATATATATATATATAAAATCAGGGTGGCGACAATCCAAATTTTTCCCTGATTCATTCACCGGTATTTTTCTTTCGGAATTTTTAATAGTAAGTTTGAAATATTTATTAAGTCAAAAATTATCGTATAAATACACATACTTGCCAACCATCTCATTATGAATCGTACAATTTTTAGTACCCGCCTTTTTTTTCACACCATTAATTTTATAGAGTAATTTTAGCCTTATTTAATCGTAACAACATATGGAGAGAATTACTCTAAAAATATAGTGGTGTAAGAAACATGGCATTTTTTTCAGGGGGCGTTAACAATTGTACGGTTATTAATGAGATGGTTGGCAAATATGAATATATCGGTGTAAGAATCGGGGAAAAAAGGCGGGTCTGTCGCCACTCGTTATATAATTTGAGCAAATGAATTAATAAATTTAAAAAATAATAAGTATGAAATAATAAGAATAAATAGAAGGAAAAAGTTCCTTTTTTTATTTTCATTTGGATAACCAAAAAATGTCATAAAAATAAATATGTTTATTATTTTATTTTATTTTTTCTTCTTGTAGAAGATTTCTAATACATTATTGTAGTCGTATTATTATTCTTTTTTCGATATTGTGTATGTATCCTTTATTATTAATTTTTTAATACATTTAAATGTTAAAAGTAACGATTTTAAAACATAATATACTGTTTTAGAACATGATATTTATAAAATAAGTTATAATATGATAGGGTTTACAATCACTATTATTAAAAATGGAAAAATCTTAAATTAGGCACAATAAATAAATGGAACATTTTTCAATTATAGATAAATAAATGAGAAAAAGAATATTTAATTATTAATGTGCTAAATTTAAAAAAAATTATTATTGTATGCTTTCATTAATTGTTTAAAATGGTAAAATTTTAGATTATAGATAAAAATGTTTGGTTGAGGTTTAGTTTATAGTATGCTCACTATTAGAAATATTTCCTTTTCTTCTCCCTTTCTTCTAATACAACTGAATGAAAAAATATTATATATATTGTGTGAATGATGTTTAAAAAAAAGATCGTGGTTCAATTTGAAGTTATGTAATGTACTCTGGCGTTCTAATCGGGGAAATAAGTGAAATCATTTGGTATTTAAATTGTTCTTGGATTTGTTCTCAATACAGGAAAACATATCTTTCCATGGAAAAGGAAATAAAAAAGATATTCTACAAGAGTTTGAAAATATTGACAGTTTAAGGGTTTTCGAATTAGAAAATGCTATTTTGTGAACTCAGACACATGCTGAAGAATTCGTAAAGTGTTTTCTTACTACCGTTATTGAAAAGAGAAAATGAATTGAGGAAATACAAGAAGGGCGTAGGCAAGCAGAAATAGAAGATCTTAAAAGGACAGATGAGTTACGCAAGCAAGATCTGGTATTCGAATTAGAGAAAATGCGCTTGGAAGAGTCAATATCGAAATTGAAAAAGGCGGTCCCAGTGAAATAAATGACAAACCTCGTATAAAGTTAAATAATATTATCAACATACTCATTAATATTCCGTAGTGTTGCCAGTCCCGCCCTTTTTCTCACACCAGTAAATTTGTAGAGTAATATTCTCCAAATCCAATTACGATCAAATAAGAAGAAAAGTACTCTAAAATAATACTGGTGTAAAAAAGAAGGCGTCGCTAATGATACTACGGAATATTAATTAGGATGTTGGCAAGTATGTATTATACAGAAATTCGACCGGAAATTGTGTGACATAAGCCCCTACTTAGTATAAGCGATGGAATCACAGAATATTCTAAACAGGTTAAAGAACTGCTTCTAAGAAGATATAAACTTACTCTTGAAAAAGTTCGGCAATTGTTTATAAACTAGTGGATCTACAGATTAGGAGCCTCAACGTCCAATTTGCATCATACATTATTCAATACGTCATTTTTATTTATTCCTTATCCTTATTATATAATAGTATATATTGATTCGATCGACTTATTACCATAATCAGATACATTCCTGAGAACCCCCTGCTGCATCTCTCTTTGTATACCTATTCGTATATCATATAAAGTGTTACGGAATTGTAAATAATTGCATTTATTTTTGTATAAATTCTTTCAAAGAGGTTTATTAAGTTGATAAAATGCTAATTTTGTGCATTTTTAGTCGTTTTACCGTTAAAATAACTTTCCTTTAAAAACGCATTAAAAAGCTCCAATAAGGGAAGAAATGGATTTGGCGCCAAATTTCGCGACTGTTTCCCTCCTTAGCGATTTTTTGGCGACCTTGGAGAGAAAATCCTTATTAGGGATATACCAAATATGGAAGCTCTAATCTCATTGGCTGATGAGATACGAGAATTTTCCAGAACAGTCTGTGTTCGATAGAATAGAATAAAAAGAGCATTTTTTTAGCCAAGGCGGCCAATCTCAGATCTGTGTCAGTTTCGTCAAATGCTTGCTTTTCTTTGAGCCTCTTTGAATGAGACTTGCTTTATGTGTTATTGATAAACAGTTTGTAGTGTTGTTTTGCTGTTAACGGCTGTTTTTTAAGCTATGTTTACTGGTTGAATTGAAGCTGATTCTTGGTTTATAGACCTCTATTTTTCTCGAACTTTATGTGAATAAATCACTGAATTTTTGCAAGTTTCGCCTTTCATTCTCGGACAACTTACGAACCCCCCAAGTACGCAACAATATGTATTCTTAATACACGACGGTCTTGTATTATTTCCCTGAAATTCAAAAATACCAAATTTCATAACTATCAAATTTCATACAAAAAAAATTACATAGCATATCGGAAATATTTTGCGTAACCTTTAAACTAATTATCAATGCTCACAATTTTCAACAGGAAAACATGCTTTTAAAATTCTAATAAAATTTCATTATATTTGATGGGGTGTAACCATGTTAAAATACACTTTTAAGAAATACCGACTATAGACCGTAATAGTACGAAATTCCTTTATGTATTCCGGAAAAGTAGCCACAGTCATTATAAACGCCAATAATAAGAATAAACCTAATTAATTATAACTCATTAATTTTTCAAACTAATTTGACATGATTTGGATGATTACAGTGCATACTCGGAATTATTTTGTGTGGTCCCATAAATTATTTAGTCTATACATAACCTTTTTTAAGAGTAAACATGATTTTAAGCATCTTTATAATGTATGTTAACTTTATTAAGTTCAATTCAGCATAAACGCATTAAAGTGCGCGCTTAAATTAAAAATTTGCCCATAGGCTCTAATGTTACGAAATTCTTTCGTGTGTCTTTGTGAACAAACCATAAACATTGTATACACCAGTAAAAACTATTCAGGCTATTTTGCGTTTAAAATTAATAATTGTTCTAAATTTAACATCGTTTCGATGACTATGTGACATTGTCAGAACACTTTTGTAAGGTCCTGTGTATTAATTAGAAAGCTTAAGAGCACATATTTTCTTCAAACAACATAAGTTTAAGCATCTTACTCACGTACGCTAGTTTCATTTTCTTCATTGCAAAGTAATGATATTAAAACGAAAACTACCCGTTTAAACGAAATTCACCCCATACGCCGTAATGTTAAGAATTTTGGCGTGTCCCTGTACACAGTTTATAAAAAATATAGCAATAAAAATTATACAGCTACTTATATGCAAAGCTGGAACATGTGCGCCAATTTGCAATTCAATCGAAGGATTTTTGCGGCCGCTATTGCTGTACATAGAGATTCTTCCTATAGGCCGTAAAGATAAGAAAACCTTTGGCGTGTCCCTGTACACGAACAACAAGTGGAATGCACACCCAAAACTATACAGCTAATCTCGTGGGGATCATGAACATGTGTACAAAATTTCAAGTCAATATTGTGAATTTTGCGGCCGCTTTCGCACGACGGACAGACGGAACCCAAAATCCCTTTGAGTCTCAACAGAGGGCCTCCACTGACGTTTCGGCAAAAATTGGAAGTCCATAGCTTGATTTTTGCGGTGGCTATCGCGGTACATCCCATAGGCCGTAATGACAGAAAATCTTTGGCGCGTCTCTGTACACGAACTACAAATGGAATACACACCTAAAATTATACAGCTGATTCCGTTGGGTTCATGAACATGTGTACCAAATTGCAAGTCAATAGCGTGATTTTTGTGGCCGCTATCGTGGTACATACAAATTCTTCCCATAGGCCGTAATGATAAAAAAAAAAAAAAAAAAAAAAACTTTGGCATGTCGCGGTACATGAACTACAAATGGAATGTACACCCAAAACTATGCATCTGATTTCATGGGGCACATGAACACGTGTACCAAATTGCAAGTCAATAGCGTCATCTTTGTGGCCGTTATCGCGATACATACCAATTCCTTCCGTAGGCCGTAATAATAAGAAAAATTTTGGCGTGTCCCTGTATACGAACTACAAATGGAATACATACCAAAAACTATACAGCTGATTCCGTTGGGCTCATAAACATGTGTACCAAATTGCAAGTCAATAGCGTGATTTTTGTGGCCGCTATCGCGGTACATACAAATTCTTCCCATAGGCCGTAATGATAAAAAAAAATACGTGTGGCACTCGAGGACTGCCGCGGTAAAGCTATTGCATAGCATTTTTTATCAACTTATGCAATTATAATTATTTATTTATTTTATTTATGCAGTATTTTTTTTTCTTTGATATTAATTCAAGTTTTTCCTTTGATATTAATTCAAGTTACACTTTTTGAGCGTGGTGACCGATAAGAAAACAAATTTTTTTCTTTTATTGAATAAATGAGAATATATCCGCAATGAGAATATATCAAAAATATCCGCAATCGATTTGTAGGTATCGAAAACCTAGATGTACCAAATTTCAATGATCTAACTCTATTTTTTGAGAAAAGGTATTTCAATAGGTTTTTAAAGGCCTGCAAGTCGAATGGGGATATTCAAGTTTTTTCTTTGATATAATTTCAAGTTACACTTTTTGAGCGTGGTGACCGATAAGAAAACAAATTTTAATAGAGAAAAGGTATTTAATAGGTTTTAAAGGCCTGCAAGTCGAATGGGGATATTCAAGTTTTTTCTTTGATATTAATTCAAGTTACACTTTTTGAGTGTGGTGACCGATAAGAAAACAAATTTTAATAGAGAAAAGGTATTTAATAGGTTTTAAAGGTCTGCAAGTCGAATGGGGATATTCAAGTTTTTTCTTTGATATTAATTCAAGTTACACTTTTTGAGCAGGGTGACTAATAAGAAAACAAATTTTAATAGAGAAACGGTATTTAATAGGTTTTAAAGGCCTGCAAGTCGAATGGGGATATTCAAGTTTTTTATTTGATATTAATGAATAAGATAACAATAATGATAAGATAACAATAATGATAAGAAAACAAATTTTAATAGAGAAAAGGTAGTTAATAGGTTTTAAAGGCCTGCAAGTCGAATGGGGATATTCAAGTTTTTTATTTGATATTAATGAATAAGATAACAATAATGATAAGAAAACAAATTTTAATAGAGAAAAGGTATTTTAATAGGTTTTAAAGGCCTGCAAGTCGAATGGGGATATTCAAGTTTTTTCTTTGATATTAATTCAAGTTACACTTTTTGAGCGTGGTGACCTATAAGAAAACAAATTTTAATAGAGAAAAGGTATTTAATAGGTTTTAAAGGCCTGCAAGACGAATGGGGATATTCAAGTTTTTTCTTTGATATTAATTCAAGTTACACTTTTTGAGCGTGGTGACCGATATAAAACAAATTTTAATAGAGAAAATGTATTTAATAGGTTTTAAAGGCCTGCAAGTCGAATGGGGATATTCGAGGTTTTCTTTGATATTAATGAATAAGGTAACAATAATGATAAGAAAACAAATTTTAATAGAGAAAAGGTATTTAATAGGTTTTAAAGGCCTGCAAGTCGAATGGGGATATTCAAGTTTTTTCTTTGATATTAATTCAAGTTACCTTTTTTGAGCGTGGTGACCGATAAGAAAACAAATTTTAATAGAGAAAAGGTATTTTAATAGGTTTTAAAGGCCTGCAAGTCGAATGGGGATATTCAAGTTTTTTCTTTGATATTAATTCAAGTTACACTTTTTGAGCGTGGTGACCGATAAGAAAACAAATTTTAATAGAGAAAAGGTATTTAATAGGTTTAAAAGGCCTGTAAGTCGAATGGGGATATTCAAGTTTTATCTGATCTACTTTATACACAAATTTTACGTGTACAGCTATTCACTGTTGTACATAGATGATAGATAGCTATACACCTATATACTTTCTCACAAACAGCTGCTTACGTATTCGCTAGATTTCGGAGCAGCTCGTCTCGATCCGTGCGAGCTTCGTACAGCCGAAGTCTACCGAAGTCTGCCGAACTGTGTTAGGTTTTTTTTTCGTTACGGAATTTTTTGATTCGGTCGCCGCGCTCAAAGCCCGCGATAAAAGCTATACAATAGCTTAAAAAACTTTGGCATGTCCCGGTACATGAACTACAAATGGAATGTACACCTAAAACTATGCATCTGATTTCGTGGGGCACATGAACACGTGTACCAAATTGAAAGTCAATAGCGTGACCTTTGTGGCCGTTATCGCGATACATACAAATTCCTCCCATAGGCCGTAATAATAAGAAAAACTTTGGCGTGTCCCTGTATACGAACTACAAATGGAATGCATACCAAAACTATACAGCTGATTTCGTGGGTCTCGTGAACTTGTGTACCAATTTTCAAGTCAACAGCGCTATTTTTGCGGCCGCTATCCTGCGACAGAAAGACAGACAGACACACAGACCGAACTCAAAACCGTTTTGAGTCTCAACAGAGGGGCTCCACTGACGTTTCGGCAAACATGCTAAAAAAACCAAAAACCATCTAGAAAAAATTTACATACGAGTTGAAAAATTATTTCAATGAATGGAATCGGGGATTAGAGATTAAAACCTTTAAACGATTTTATTATTACGGACCAAATTAGGAGAAAAGGTATCCCTTGAAATAAAGGAACATTTCTTTGACGAATGGTCGTATTTTAAATCATCAAAAGTAATTTCTGAAAAGTTGGAAGATCAAAAAAATATTTAAAACTTTTTCAGTAAGAAACCTGAAGAAATGCATTACAGAGAAACTTACTGTTAATCATATAAGAGATCCGACTTCGGATATAATAAAAAGTAAAACATGGATTTGTCAAATCTCAACGAGAAATGAAGGAGGTTCGAAAAAACTTTCCTGTTTTGCATGCGGAAAGGAAGAGCATATCAAGAAGTCGTGTCCTACGTTTAACAAAACAAATCAAATTTCTGATCAAGAATAAAGTCGCACCGGATACCCACTGCCTTCGGCAGCGGAGTGCCGTGCGCGTATTCCTTCCCCTACACCTTCTGCCACTCCTAATAAAACCTACATATACCAATTTTGAACGGCCTAACTCAATTTAAAAAGGAAGTTGAACAGAGTAGAACATTAAAAGAATCATGAGTATGTGACATTTAATTAAAAAGCTATTGTAGTTTTAATGTTAATTGCGAATTGCGTCCTCTGTTAATGATGTATTACTTATGAAATTATTTTAATTAGTAGCTGAGGTAGAAAAGAAAACCTAATCCAAAAAATGTAAATCAGGTGAAATCTCGAATTCCTTTACCTAATATTTTTTAGACCTCCAAAACCTATAAATACCAATTTTGAACGGTCTAACTCAATTTCTAATTTTCTGCCCCCCCCTGCCCCCTTGTTGCCCCCTAATAATTTTACACTTTCGAATATATCTTCATTCGACTCGTAGGTCCCCAAAACCTATTTATAACAATTTTGAACGGTCTAATTCGATTTCAGATTTTTTGTCCCCCTTGAGGACAATGTTGGGCATAATTGATTAAAAAGTCATTGAATTACAATTATAATTATTTTACTGTCAATCAATTAAAAAGTAATTGATTACAAGTAAACTGAATTACTTATTCAATTTATTTGTAATAACTGAATTTATTTGTAATCAATTACTTGTTAATCGATTGACAGTAAAATAATTATAATTGTAATTCAATTACTTTTTAATTAATTATGCCCAACACTGCTTCAGGACACCTTAAAACATGTAAATTAGGTGAAATTCCGAATTCCATTGCCTACGGTAGACGGTTAATGGAAATAAAAAGAAAAAGGGGTATTTTAAGTATATTCGTTGCTATAGAAACTGGCATCCTCTTTTGAGAGATATATTACACGTGTTAGAATAAAATTTAATTTGCAATTAAAATGTAAATTTTTTATTTATTGACCGAAATCGATGAAATTTGAACTGCAAGTTGGTCTTGTAATGTTCAGGCTACATAATGAGTTTTGTGTGCGAGAAAGAAAAATTGAAGAAATTTGAAATTTTTAATCCCAGTTCAAGAACACAGGAAGTTGAAAGCATTTCTTATTTTCTCTCTGTGAACGGGAGTTGCCATGGTAACCAAAACATCAAGTATTGTAATAGGAATCGATCGACAAACTCGATAAGCTGGAATGGTAATTTTATGAAATGTACAATGCTATGTAGAAATTTAAAAATATTATAACTCATTAAGCTTTTGAAATAATGTCTCAATCTTCTGAGATCTGTTTAATTTTATTGAGATCTATATTAAAAAAAAAAAAATGATTTATCTCTAAAAAATTTTGAGTTATAAAATGTTTTGTGAAAAAATCGATGTTTCGTAAAATCTAAAAATATGGATCGCTAATCCGTATTTTGTTAAAAACTTTTATATGGTTCGAAAGAGGATTAAATGACAGAATATACCTTTCAGAATATACCGGTTGTTAAGAAATGGGACAATTACTCTTTTATAGAGGGCGATTGAAAAAAAGACGATCGTGAAAATGAGAAATTTTAGAACCTTTTTAAAACTTTTTAAAAATATAAAAAAATCCGTATTTTTCAAAAAAAAAAAAAAAAAAATTACCGTAAGAATCGGTAACAAATGCTCTTCCTCGTGGTATAAACGTATTTTCAATATCTCAAATCGTTCAGGACAAATCGCTTTACAAAACGCGCGACATTTTCCCTCCTTGCTTCTTCTTTTGAAGAACGCACTCGATTCTACTTGGAAGGTGAAAATTACGATCCGATTTATGTTGATATAAAAATATCAAACTTTACACTCCAATTTGATTAAATAAATATTCACGGTTGATAATTTCCTGAATAAAAAATTTCTAAATTGAAATATCGTGGTCTATGGAGTTGTGCTACGATTATTATTGTGTCACCTGATATATCTGCGTTTGCAGACTCGGTGACTTTGCCAACGATAATTATGTGAGAAGTACCTAGCTCGTTGTCAGCCAGGGTAGCTCAGTGGTAGAGCATCCGTGCGTTAAGCGGAGGTGCCCGGGTTCGATTCTCGGCTCTGGTATTTTTCACATAGTTGGTAATAAATAAAAATATCAACCTTTACACTCCAATTTGATTAAATAAATATTCACGGTTGATGATTTCCTGAAAAAAAAAATATGGTAATTTTAGTTTTTATAAGTACTTCATAAATAAATGTAAAACTACGGCAGAACATTTTTTTTTTTTTTTTTTATATAAAAATATTTACGTAATATTTTTACAAGCTAAAAATACACATTATTTCAATTACGCATTATTAATAATAATGAATTAATTAAATATTAAAAATAAAAATTTAATTAATAACAATTTGTAAAAATATTAACTAATATCTTCAGAAATTAAAAAATGTATTTATTCATTTTATTTACATTTGCTTATTTCTTTGATTTTTTTTTTTTTTTTTAAATATTATGTAAACAAAAATAACTTATTTAAATATTATTTATAAAATTTATTATGGCAATTATTATTTAAAAGAAATTTATATTTCATATGCTAGCAAATAATATACACCTCATTTTCTTTATATTCATCAATTTATTTTAAGAAATCTGATATATTTTGCGTTCTAGCAAATAATCAAAAAATATCTTTTTATATACACTCCTTCTCATAATTATAAGGACACCCGTTTTTCTATATTAATTAAACACTGAACACTATTATTTAAACAAATATATTTTTAATTAATTTGAATTTCATTAATAGACTATATTTAAAAAGTTTTATCGTTTTTCTATCTTAAAAAACTTTAAATATGGTAAAAAGATGATTTTTCAGGTGTTCACAATTATAAGGACAGCTCGAATTTTAGTAATTTTTTCAGTTATTCTTTAAATTAATATTGTATAGGGTCTCTTTTTAGGGTTAAACAGTCAGACATTCTCTCTGGTATATATACATACATTTTTTTTTTTTTTTTTAATATTCAGTTTCAATACCATTTCATATAGCATATGTGATATTCTTAATACATTTAAACTATTTAAAATTGCTTTCCACTTGCATGCACTTTTCTAATATCATAAGTTAAGATTTTTTCAACTTTTAGGCCATGGGAAAGGTAGAGCAAAAATGTAAGTCCTGTTGAAAAAAATATGATTACCCCCCCCCCCCCCAAATCTAACAAAAATCTGATAATTCCACGTTTAAAATTTGCGGATATTCTCTTGATGTTCATAATAATAGAAAAAAAATTACTAAATTCATTCTGCCTTCAGTAGAAGCAGCTCCGCAGAGCACCATAGATCCACCTTTAAAATGCTCGATTCATATCTGCCTTTAAAAAATCTGCTTTGTCTTTCGCTATCTTCAGATCGTGCCAGTAACTGTTAAAACCATTTGGTTAATCAAGAATAAAATGTTTTTCATCCGAAAATGCAACATTTTACCATTTAATATTGTATTTATTCAAATTTAACACAGACGTTCTCTCCCCCATTAAATGCTGATTGATTATTACAGGTTTTTTATTCATTTTAACATATTATTAATTATTTTAAACATCCATAAATGTAGACCCTAACCTTTCGTTAAAAATTACGAACAAATTCGGCAGCAGTCTTTATGAGTAGAACAGTAAGAGGAATTATGAGTCTTCGATCTCTGTAAAACAACTCTGATTTTGCATCAGATCTCTCTCCTATCTAACCAGCAGTTCAATGTTTGACCACATTTCCTTCAGCAATTTTAGACCTTCGAATTTCATTAGAAATTCCGCGGATTGAAATTATCCTTCCACTTAAAAAACACATTTATCATACTTCACTACTTGAAAGTTCTTTTTTTCGAGGAATTATCAATAATGTCCGTTCAAGAAAAATTGAAGGCTTATATATGAATTAATCTAGCCCAGTAGTTAACAAATTTGCATGTCAACTGTAATTTATCCGCTAGTAAGTTAAATAAAACGAAAAAATCTGGATTGTCCCTATAATTATGAACATCTAAAAATGTGGAGAAAAACACATTTTGCATTATTTTTTATTAATTTTGTTTTATATTAAAAAATTATAACAGTTTTGGATTTTAGAATACTAGATGTATTAACTACACTTAGTATAATCTTGTTTACAATTATTTTTACGTTAGTTATTTAAAAATATAAAGTGTCCTTATAAATATGAGAAGGAGTGTAGTTATTTTAAATATGTATTTTTAAATATATCAGAAAAATACATTGAGATTTAACATATTAAATATATTGCAAAACAGAACTTAAAAACTAATAGCTAGTAAATAAATAATGTAAATATCTCATATGTTAGGAAATAAATACGTAAAACAGCTTGCAATAAGAGAATTCAAAGTATTTAAAGCATGACACAAAACAAATAATTATGCATTTTTATATTTTAAAAGTATTCCAAAATTACAGCAATTTATCTCCCAACAAAATAAAAATGTAATAAATACGTTCTTTTCCGATAATCATGTAAAATAATCGAAATTTCTTCTCAGCGTAATGGTAAGCAATGGAGCAACTGGCACTAAAATGGAGAATTTTGTCAAAAAGCCGGCGTGCCAATGTCCAGCCTCTCTCTATATAGGGTCCCTAAAGCCTACTAGCGACCCTTGACTGAGATTATCCAGGGTTTCTAAAGCTCACAAACAGATGAAATGTTTCGTGGAGAAAGAATCATTCACCTATGATTATGGCCATGAAAGTGTTTGGCAGAAAGTTCCCAGGCATAAATTGTAAGTGGTCTTTGTGGTATTATTTCTATCTAATTGTATATAACTCGTACTGGATTTTCAGAGCGATTTTATGTCTCCTGAACCCAGTATTTTCAAAATAAGTTTATAATAATACCTGTAGTAGTGGTGTTACATACCAGATTTTTTTTTTTTTTTTTACTTTGTTTTAATTTACGCAATTGTAATGCTTTTTTTTAGTTTCACAAAATATATTTAAAATATATATATATATATATATTATATTATGCTAAAGATCAACGGTTAAAATAAAAGAAAAAAAGAAAAAGATAGAAAAAGAAAACATAATTTGTATATCATTAATATTATTAGTGCATTTTTCCTGTACATGGTACCGCCAAAAATTCCACCCTACACCCTGTGTCAGAATTTCTAAAAATTGTAAAACACGTGCCCAGTCAATTTGAGGAGGATTTCGTTTAATTAAAAAAGTGGGTCTGGAGGACTCAGGGTGTTGCTAAGAGAAGGGGGGGGGGACTTTAAAATTTCAAATAGTAATGAAAGAGTCTTTTAATAGCTTTTTAAAAAATATTTTGAAGACGAACATTTTGGCAAAAAAAAAAAAAAAATGGTTACAGATGCCTACTATGCTTACGGATTAAAGTTTTCTTTTAAAGCTTTCCCACCCCTTTTCCATTGAATGTTGAGAAATTCTTGGAAATTCTTAAAATTGTAGGAAAAAAATCGTTTAATCAATTTGAGGGAGACTGGGGGGGGGGGAGGGGGAGAAGGGGCATCCAGGGGGTAATTAGATTACCTTTTATTTCTTAATATAATGTGAAAAGTATGAAATTTTTTGTGTGCAATGCATTTCGATTCCTTTCCTTTAGAAAATAAACTAATAATTTCAAGAAAATGTATTCGACAACGTTTGCTCCCACTTGTGAGCACACGTATGCATTAAATTTTTTTTCTGCAAAAGAAAACACAACACAAAAATTTCACCGTAATTCGTGTGAAAATAATATGGATGATCTATATAATTTTTAAGAGCGTGCAGTAATAGTCTTGAATTGTTGAGAAATTTTCAGTTGCAGACCTTTCAAAAACGACACGCAAGAAAACAATCCAAACATATAGAAAATACATTTTTTAGAAACACAATTACATAGTTAATAATAACTAAAACATATTTTAACGTTTGAAGTTTCAGAGAAAAATAATTTAAGCAATAAAGTGTTAATATTTGGGATTTTTTTATTCTCCGCTTGATAGCTGAATAAAGATATTTTAATAATATGAACATGTAATTATATATTGGCATGAAACATTTTCACTGAGAATATTAGAACAGTAATGCTAAATTTTATTTTTAGTTTGTGTTGTCGCTTTTATTTTCCCTGTAGGGCTAATTCAGGTTGATCATTTGACCTCAGAATACAAGGACAGTCTGTATTTTGAGACTGTTTTCTAAAATTTTGAAAAATTGTAACAAGAAAAATGTTTATCATAATTATTAGCATTATATATGTAGTTATACATATATATAAACCATTGAAATATTTTTTATGGCTTATTTATTATGTATGTGCTCTCTTAGGGTCCCAATAGGCTATTAGACCGAAACTTACGATTTAAAAGGAATTGCAAAGCATTACCCACATCCATGTCTAAAGTAAAAGAAGAAGACGGCAGCCGCTCATCACTGCGTCAACCAAATTTATCGTTTTTTGATTGATACATACGAAATGTAAAAGGTGTAAAAATCTAAGTTGTAAATAAAAGTCACATAAATAAAAGTTTATGTAAAACTGAAGCTTTATTACAAAGATATGTAGCAAGTTTGATAAACCTTAGGTTTAAATAAAATCAAAGTATGTTCATTCTAACAATCGATTACACTTTACCGTTTATTTATAATAAAAAACTCATCGTTGTGTAACTTTTAACAAAAAAAATTTTGAGGCTGAAGTTTTTCAATTTGGTGATTGTATACGAAGAACATACCATTATCTGACATTAAATCCAAACATCAGCGCATGTAAAATACGGTAATATTTGTTAGTTCATTTAGAGTAATTGGGAACATAGAAGTTTTATGAAACGTAAAAAAGTCAGAATTTTTGTTCTGAAAGCTCGGACAACATAAGAAGGGTTCCCATTAGTCCCTTTTTTGGACATCAGAATTTTTGATTTGTAATTTTTTATATATTTTTTTACGATTACCCTTTGGGTACATTTGATGACTGAGACTCGTGATGTACTTGTTTTGCCTATGTTACGAATAGCAATCTCGTTCTTCATCCAAATTGAGACAAAATTAAACAGGTGCATTCTTGTTCGTAGCAAGAGTGATTGATATTAAATGTACGAGAACGTTTCTTCCAGTGCTTCAGTGGAAATAATGTTAGACTGTGCTTACAAAATGCTTATTTATCTGTCTACAGAAGAATTATACTTTATGAAACATAAAAATGTAAAATATCTATATGTATTTATAGTATAGGATTTTGGGCCTTTCGTGAAATATAGGTTTAAATTTATATGAGAATTGCACTCATAACAATGGAAGTATAAAAATTTCCTTTTCAACGTCGACAATCTTTGATAAGTTGTGTTTTTAATATGCAGGATTTTAAAACCAAAGCAGTGTCACCATCAGAAAACTGGAAATATTACATTAGACACTACATACTGCAATCAGAATGTAAATCTATCAAATATCTGATAAAATATAAACATTTTTACTGAATAATTTTTAACTGCGCATGCGCAAGCGTTAGCGAAATTTCTTTTGTATAATTTATTAGCCAAATGTTTATATTAAATCTAAAAAAAAAAATCCCAAGCAAACATCGGTAAATCTCAGAAAGATATCATCGATAGAAAAGTTGATTTTCGAGTACTTTCAAAAAGATGAAAATCACTGAGGGGTTTTACTCATATTTTTATTATGAATCGACGGACAGTATTGGCACACTTTGATTTTCCCCAAAAAATGTTGAAAATATCTGAAAATCCCTATTTTTACTAAAACATGCTTATATAATATTTAGTACCTTGATGTATCGTCAATAATATTGACTACTACACTACGTTTATTCTGCTGATTACTGTGCTTTTACTTTTGATTATCGATTTCAGGTTGAAAAATTATGTTTATTCTTGTAAGTTTATTAATTTGAATATTAATAATTTGTCGTAATCATTATATTAGTCTAAAAATTATACGAACAATATCTATTAGTAAAAATTATGGTTTTCAAATATTTCTTCTCTCTCTTTTTTTTTTTTTTATTTTTTTTGAGAAAATATAAAGTGTACCTTCACTTATGTCCGTAACTGTTTGTCGATTCAAAATAAAAATATGGGTAAAGCTCTCTCATTGCATCTTTTTGAAAGTACTTACAAATCAATTTATCTATCGACGATATTTTTCTGAATTTAAACGATATTTGCTTGGAATTTTTTTAAAAGTCAGTCTATACATTTGAAAAATACATTAGACAATAAATTTTGTTAAACCTTGTACATGCACAGTTAAAAATTTAGTAAAAATGTTCATATTTCATCAGATATTTAATAATTTTTATATTCTGATTGCAATATATTGTGTCTAATGTTCATATTTCATCAGATATTTAATATTTTTTTATATCTTGATTGCAATATATTGTGTCTAATGTGATATGTGAAATTTTCTAATAGTGACATTGCTTTGGTTTTAAAACTGCATGTTATAATTGAAAAACGTTCGAAAATTGTCAAAGTAATTAAAAATTTTTTTTAATCTCCTTTAATATAAGTGCAATTCCAATATACATTTATATCTATAATTATATGAAGGCGTAATGATTAAATCGTATACTGTTTCTACAATTCATTTAAATTTTTTATAAGGTGATTCCAACTATTATAACTTTTAGTTAGTTTGTGACTTCCTTTTTTAACCTTCAGGACAAAGTTTTCGCTCGAATATATGTTGTGCAACATGCTCTTTTTGCTCCTAAAGATTCAAGAAGATTCATCAAATATTTTTTTAGATATTCAACAAAAACCTCTAGGTTCGAAAGTTTTAGTTCACTCATGCCAGGTACAATACGTATTAATTCAGTAAAATTCAGTTATTCGAAATTTTTGCCTTTAAATGATAACCTGTCATAAACAAATTCTGTGTTTAAGAGCCAGTTTTTTTTTAGAAAGCGAGCAGACTTGGATAGTTGACATTTTTGATTTTGCTGAAATTTTCAGGATATGTTCTTTATGTAAAATTATTAGACACGTATTTTTTTTTTTTTTTTTTTTTTTTTTTTTTTTTGCGAAATTTTTTTTTTTTCTTGCAATTTTGGGGGGCCAAAGATGGAGTCCTCTGTTTTCTAACAAAAAACTTACCTATTTACGGAAGCCAATACTTTTTGCGTCAGAAGTGAACCATGGTACTAATAGTTATTTTTTGTTCTCCTGTTTCTAGACTAACTATTGGGGCATAAATTAATGTCCACATTAAATGGCCTATTTCCATATAGCTGCAAAGGTCCATATTTATGTAAAACAAATTCGTTCATAGAATATAACGAAATACAACTTCTCCTGAACTTCTCCTTGTATATTTAATCTTTATTTTGATATCTTGGATGGAATCCTTTCGACTTAATTGTTCAGTTATTTTGTGTGTTTCATAATTTTTTAAAAAATTGTCTGCAGAGTTATTGTAATTTTTATCATATCTACTTTTTATTCTTTTTTGGTGTTGTACGAAAAATAGCTGATCTTGTTTCTTTTCCTTTGTTATTTTTCTCTTGTTTATATCCATCCAACTGGAATTGCCCATGATGAATCGGCTCAGGTGTTTTGAGTAAATGTGGCACTATCTTTTATTCTTATTTTATATATTTGAAATGACTGGTAAAATTTATTCTTTCTCTATACATTTTTGCAATTGTGATGTCCTTTTTTTCTGCTAAATGATTCTTCTTCCATCATTTTATTCATTCTTCCAAACCGAAGGCAAACAATTTATTTTCGTTATTTCAGTACACTTTCGTGGCTATAACGTTAGTTTTAGCGTTATCCCCGTGATATTTGGGCTTTTATTATTAAGATGGTTTTATGATTAGATAGGAATTCAGTTAGTTAAAGCAATTTTGATGTAATACTCTTATATGCAGTAGTAATAAATACTGAAGAAAAGTGATGAATGCTATTGAACATTTACCACAAAACACAAAGTATAGAGCCGCATTACATAAAAGTTAAGGTATTTACCATAGCATCGTGAACAGACCTTGTTTTTTCGGTACTGAAGGCTTCTTAAACGACTAATTTCGTACCGGTTGACTTCTGGCGCAAGCAGTGAATGACCTTCAAAGTCATACAATTTTTGGTTTTTCGCAATTTCAAAGTCAAATATTTTTTTGCAAAAGAAGTCGACCACACAAATTTTACTATTTTAGGGTAGTTATTATCAGTATGTATTTACTGAAATATATACCTTTGTGGTTCACATATGTGATAATCATTTTTAAATCCTCCAATTCAAATTTGTATCGTTTTTTCGAACTTAAGTTTCCAACAGATGTAAAAGGTACTAAGACGTAAATGTGGTTACTTGTCCTTAAAATATAAGAAGAACAAATTTAAAATCGCTTTTTGCGGATTTTAGGCAGATTGGTGAAGAATGATAATGAATAATGTGTTTAGAAATAGAAAATCCTCTTAAAGAAAAATTTAAATTGCGGTAAAGTGATTCGCGGATTATTCTCAATATTTAAAAGTTCATTATGTTGCATTTTAATACGATTCTAACTTTAAGATTGTGACTAAAATAACTTTGTCGCAATTATGGGTTATCGCATTTGGACACATTGACCTCATACATATATATATATATATATATATAGATAGATAGATAGATAGATACATAATACCTGAATGACCAAATTCACTCGGTCTCTTCGTGAAAATTATTCGTAGTGTAAATACAATGATATGTTTTCGGAAATGTATTTTTTATTTTTTTTTCTTGTTCCAGAGGGAGCACGATATACCAATGAAATCTAAGTTTCATAGAGATAAGAAAATTTCAAATCGAATTATCATCTCAAATCTCTAACAATATTTTTTTTAGCAAAATTCATCAAGCAGATTCCCAGAAAAACAGGTTTCTGCTATATTTTGTTCCAGGCAAAGCACGAAACACTAGCGACTGCTAATTTTCTTGAAAGCGATAAGTCGAATAGATTTTCAATCTCAAATAATAAATAAATAAATAAATAAAAATACACTATAAACTTCTTTTCAAAACCATTCCAACGATTTCCAAGAAAAGCAAGTTTCTACCATATTTTTTCCGGATATAGTGAAAATTATCAGTAAGTGTTAATTATCCTGAAGATGACGTTATTAAATATCGAAATTTAATCTCAAAAACACACTAATTCTATATTTCTTTTTATATTGGAATACTTCCAACAAACGAAGTTTCTGCCACATTTTTCTAAAATGAAGTACGAGTTACCGATTAACGCTAATTATTCTGAAGAGGATTAAACTGCTAACTTTAAAAGCTCCTAAATCGAAATTTTTATCAAAATCACTGGAGCTGTTTCTAATAAAATTAAGTTTCTGTAATCAATTTTCTGTGATGTGTGAAGTGAAGGGGTTAACATCGAACGCTAATATTCCAGAAAAAGAAAAAAAGAGGATAAGTCAGATGTGTTTCTTCCCATGCAGCCACTGACATCCATTAGACATCTAAATTATATCCAATGATCCGTAAAAGGTACAAAATATCTAAAGAATGTCCATTAAAAGTCCTGGATACACTGTACTATTTATAGATATCTGCTAGATTTTCTATGTCTTTTCTATGCCTTTTTCTATGTCTAATAGAAGTAACAAGATTTAGATATTTTCAATACCTATTAGATCCTAACAAGTCCAATTATTGGATATTTGGATATGTAACAGACATCCAATGCATGTAAAAAAGAGTGACATTTGTCGTGTTAATAGATATCTGTAGGATATTTATAAAAGTTGAATGGATCATTTTTTTAAAAACTTTTATACGCGTTTATCGATGTCTTATTGAAGTAAGTGACTGTGTGGGTGGTTATCTCAAAAAACTGTTAATGCTATATTTTAATCAAGATCGCTATACTCATTTCTGAATAAACCAAATTTCAGCTATACTTTGCAACCGACAGATAAAGGGTTACCAGGGAACGCGAATTTCTCAGAGAATGAGAATAAGCCAGAACAATTTTTTTATCATAAATAAACAAATAAAAAAACGCTTAATCCTTAACTTTCATTAAATTCGTTATATATATATATATTTCCAAGTAAACCGAATTTCTGACATATTTTACAACCACCTGATAATAGGTTTATCAACGCGAACTGTACTAAAGATGAGGATATATCAATCGACTTTCCACTCCAAGAAAAACCATAATCTCAAACTGTCATTAAAACTGTTTTCTCTATTTCTGATTTAATCCAATTTCTGCCATATACTCCGAAAGACGAATTAAAGGTTTCGGAATATTTCGAACGCGAACTTTCTTGAAACTCTACTTGAGTTGAACTTTCTTGAATATGACTAAACGATTTTTCGCCACAAATAATACTTAACCCCAAACTCTCAACAAAATCATTATGTCCATTCCCAAATAAACTCAATTTCGGCCCTATTTTGCAACTAGTGGATAAAGTGATAACAAGATATTGACTGAACACGAGGATAGGTCCAATAGATTTTGCACCGAAAAAATTCATAACACCTAATTTTCATTGAAATCGTTGTATCCGTTTCTCAGTAAACCTAATTTCTTCCATATTTTGGATGAGGCGAACAGCGAACGCGAATTTTCCTGCATTCCAATAGTCCAGTCGATTTTTCAGCCCCAAACACCTGCAACTCCAAACTTTCATCAAATCGTTATATCTTTCATCAAAATCGTTACAAACCAATGTTGAAATATGGTGAAATCGGCGGATGAATGGTTAACAGCGAATGGAAATTTTCCTATAGAATTTATAATATTTAGTACTTTCTTTTATAAATAAATTGTTTTTGACGATCATATTTGTAAGTAATCACAAAGTATCCAAAAGAAAACATAGATGCAATAAAATAAGACAAACAATTGCGTAAGCAGGAGAGCTCGAGTAATTTACAACCGTTGCCCATAGGGTCATGGAAACTCTTATCTGTATAGTAATGTGTGCGCAGGACTGATTTTGTCGATACTGGGGTTTAGTGGACCTCACATACCCATTTAAAAGTTAAATAAACAGAGCGACAACGTTATAGTTTACGATTTAGATATTTATTTTTGTTTTAATCATTAATGGGTATGAATTAGATAAATGTTTTGTTCAACATCTCTTTAATAGTGATAACTATAAAATTAACAGTTGATAATTGCAAAGTTCTAAAGCACTCAATCCTGTGGGCACCGCATGGCCAATTTACGGCGCGAATTACATTGAGTTCCTTCAAATACAGACGGCATGTGATTTTTTTTTTTTTTTTTTTTTTTTTTTCCAACGATAAATTAAAATGGAAAGACAAAATGCTTTGAGCTTTACTATTATATATGTGAAAAATTTATTAAAAAAATGTTAGGAAAACTTATGAAGGGTGACTTAAAAGACAATCTAAAATAAATATAGACGTAATGATAAATTATTCTCTTACATGCAAATGAAGTCTTTGTATTATGGTAGGTAATACACGCTAATATGAAATACTTTCTAAGTAGATATTGCTGTTCTAGTTTTAATCAACACACTTGTTTTAATCTCCTGAAAAAATCAGGAGTTTCGGGATAAAAAAGATCGCGATGCTCATATTAGTATTCCTGTGGTGGTTCTAATTAAATTTTATTTTTACAAATTAATATAACATTGCATGTGAAAGATCACTTTAAGATAAGACTGCATACTACAAGTATAAAAATTTTACATAAACCCTAAGGTATGAAACGGACATAACGCGCTTTAAACAACGTAATGTTATTTTCATATAGTAAGGAATGCCTTATAGATTTTATTATCTAGATATTTTACCAATATTTGTTATAATGCCATTGTACACCAAAAACCAATTCTTTTACTGCCCCATTAAATTTTCGAATAGTTTACTCATGCAAGTAGCATATAAACTTCTGTTTATAACCTCTTATTTTATATGAAATATAATTACTTTCTTATTTTCAGTTTCTTAATTTTTTCTTTGTTTCATTATTTGTATTTCATATTCATTTTTATAATTTTCCTATAACACTATTTTTCCCATCATTTTTATTTCTTTTCTCTCTTATTATACTTTTTATATGCTTTTTGATTTGTTTCAAGTTTTCTTACTGTCTTTTTAATGTAAACACATTTTTTTCTATCATTTCCCAATAGTTTCTTAGTTCCCAAAAGTAATGCAAGTTGATCATGTTTATTTATTTTATTACTATGTATTTAAAAGTTTATTTTATATTTTTATTAAATATTTTACTTCTGAAATTTTTGTGATCTACACTTTTTCATAATTAAATCCTAAATAGCATCTGTGTAAAAAATAAAATAAATTTATAATAAATTTGCCGTTATTTATTTATACTAATTTACTTTTAAAGGGACTGTTGGCACCACTGAACGTTTTATATAAAAGTTTACATTTCCATTTAATATTTATAAAGTGAAATAATAGGTTTGTTCAATAAAATACATATTTAGGCAACAATTCTTATGGGTTTTGATATATTTTGAAAAGATTTGAAATCTTTAAATTGCGTTTTCTCAGTTTACATTTTTTCATGAATTAGTGATCTTCAAAATGCTATAACTCCTACAAATATATAAAAAAAGAATTGTTTGACAGAGCCTACTTAAAAGAATTAGCGATTTTGAAATTTATTTATAAAAAAATATATATATATGAAAAGGGCATGAAAAATTTGCAAAAGCACACGATTTTTGTTTTATTTTTATTCTTAATATTTTTTCTTTTAAAGATATTTCAAATCCACCCTTACTTTCATTAAACATCCAAAAAATATTAAGTCTTTTCTTAAAAATCTATGGAAGTTTTAGCATTTTGATAGGCATGAATTCATGAAAAAATTCTAACTGAGAAGACGTAATCTAAAGATTTCAAATATGTAAAAAATCTACCAAAATTCCTAAGAATTATTGCCTGAATATTTTTAATTGAACAAACCTAATATAATTCCTTTTATAAAAATTAAATTGAAATATAAGCTTTTATACAAAAGTTTCAGTGGTAACAAATCCCCTTAAAAATTGTAAATAGAAAAATTAAAATATTAAATTTTGTCTATTGACATAATTACAAATTAAAAGGAAATAAGAAAGCAACCCATCCAACATTAGTTAATGCTTAAGCAGATACCCAAATAAGTATTAAAAAGAAATATATGGTTTCAGTAGCTTATCTATGGAAAAGAAAAAAGTTCTTCAGTAATCAATATTCCCAAACGAAATGTTTTTTTTTAAACCTTCTTCTGTAGCACTAGTGGCAGATAAAATCTCCTCCAGCATATTAACTCAATAGCTAAACTCTGTTGCAGAATATCATTCCATGGTGTCTACAACCGAATCCAAAATGCATTCAAGGGGATTAGCGTAAGCTAGGTTGTCCCTTCAGAGCTTATTTCGTTGGTTCTATTTGGCGGTGTTATTTTTATACCTTTGCATAAGGGTATTGGGGATCTTAAGATGACATAAACCTCTACTCTTCTTTTAATTTGGTAAACGTATTTCTCAGAAATGCATATTTGGAATGCTTTCAAATAGATATTTAGAGCTTTTGAAATTATTTTCACATACATTTCAGATTAGAAGAAAACTTTTTAATAAAATAAATGTACAATTGCGTTTCGTTTTAGTTTTATATCAATTTTACTAGAGTAGTTAAATTGATTTACGTAGAAGTCAGATATTTATGAGATATTTGTTTTATGTAGATTCTGATAAAAGGAACAAAATTTAAACATTTCTAAATACATGTTTAATGAATAAAGTGTTCTTAACTTTGATGGAAAATATTTCGAAGGCATTTCGTTTTGAATCATTTTCACTTTTTCAATAAAATCAATTGTGGCCGAATAAGCCTAAATTATTCTTTTTGTACAAAAACAAATTGGAAAGACTCTTTTTGTTAAACATATCGAATTGTGTAAAGAAAAAGATGCGGATACTGCACTGAAATATTTTATTGAAAAATCACTTTTCGAATTAGAAAATAAAAATTTAACAGTAAACTGCTGATGAAGAATCAATATATATTTAGAAATACGGCAATGGTCAAAATTATAAGGACAAGGGGAAAATCTCCAAATCTTGGCTACCGTTCGCTGGAAAATTATGCAAATTTTATGACAGAGAACCAATGATAAATGAAGCAAATTTCATTACTTTTTATAGAAATATATGGGAAACTGGTATTCATAAAATTTATTTTGGATTTAGACAGCCCTGTAACTTGGAAAAAATTATAAAGACAAGTGTATTTCTGTGTTCTAAAAATCGCAAATTTTGTGATTTTTGTTCTCCACTCGGCACTCACAGACGACATAAATGCTTAGAGAGCAACTGGGAGCGTTGTATTCCATATTTGGAGTCATGCCACTGGAACTTAATTTTTGGAGTTTGAGAAACGGAAAGTGGTTGTTTTAATAATCTCATGACTTATTGCGCATCAAATTGCGACAAAAATAAATAGCTAGAGAACGGTCATTTATAATTTTATTAAAAATACCGTCAAATATGGAAGACAAAGACGTACAAATACGCCATTTTATGTTTATGTGCGTAAGAAAAGACTGATAATAAGGCGAGATTGCTTATAAAAAACAATTATCAACGAAAATTAAACGGGAATTAAACTTATAATGCAGTGCTCGAACTGTTCTACGTGTTTTACAAAAAGAAATAAAAGTTCTTTGTGGATAACACTTGTCACCACGGCAAAAGTTCATAAGATACTGAGGGGGGAAGTTTGCCAAAAATTCCTTACTATAGAAAAAAATGTTATTATGTTATCTTTTTCAATAAGAAAAACTTTTATTTGAATGGATCAGATACATTATTCCGTTTTTGCCCCATAGTAATGCATTTTTTGTCAAACTCCCTCCTCATCCCCAGTCGAAAATGAACTTTTGTAAGAGGCGGTCGTGACACGTGTTTTCCATAAGGAACCTTTATTTATTTTTGTAAAACACATCGAACAGTTCGTGCACTGCATTATAAGTTTAATTCCCATTTAATTTATGTCGATAATTGTTTTTGCATCCCTGAGTTCTCGATAATTATGTTACGCTCAGTCAAGTTCGCAAATTCCCGTGAAAGACGTCGTGGTAAAGAAGAAGAACCAACCTTCTGTATAAGAACAAAATTGTGACAGTGTGATTTCTAAATGTGTAATTTCATTTATTTTTAAACTGCTGTAAACATATTGTTTCGATATTAAAAGCGTTCTTTGCTGTTTAAATGCCCAGACGAAAAACTTTATTTAGTTGGATTGAGGCAAATTGAGTTAAACAGATAGAGAAGTTCATACGGATATCATACATCATCATATAAATAAAAATGCTAATTTTTTTTTTTTTTTTTTTTTTGTAATTTACATTTTGTGTTTACAAGGATATGTTAAATTTCGGAATTTATTATTCAAATGCTTACATAAAAAACCTAATCAAGTTTCGATCACTGGGCGATACTAGTATTTTTGTTTTCACGTAAATAACAATAAAAAATAGAGAAAAGAAAAATTGTTACGCTACAAAAGTTGGTGCGTTATTTTTAAATCAGAAATTCGCGTGTGTATAAATATTTTCATAGAGGTATTTGGCATTAGCTTAAAATTTTTACTCAATTAAGTAGTAGTACTTTTCTTTTCTACAGTGAAACGATATTTTTCATTTTTATTCATACTTTATATCTAATTTATGAGGCACTTTTATATTCTCACTTTAATTGTAAATAGTCATAATTTGGATATTATTAAGTTATTATTATTATTATTATTATTTTAAATGAACCAGCTTTAATATCGGATCCCTTTGGTAAATCGAATTAGCTCGGAAGTTTATCGCCAAGACCTTTAGTTACGCAATTGCGATAGTCATTTTAATTCATCACAAAAATGGCCAAATATATTTAAAGTCGCCAGGGTACTAAATCTATACTTTTTGTATTTATTTATTTATTTGTAATATTTTCTATTAAAGACTTCGGAAAATGTTTCATGCATTTTCTTTCCATTTTACACTTTCGTTCAGTTCTTTCATTGATTTAACCCATTACCCGCTGGTGTTGCGAAATAATCGCGTTAAACAGTTAACTGAAAAGGTTTTTTATATTAAGTATTGTTTTTAAGTAAAAAAAGGATAGATGTTTATTTTATTAAAAAAAGATCCGAAAAAAAGTTTTAAGTTTAAAAATAAATTTCATACTTGAAGCACTAACCAATCCAAAACTTTTGAAAATCTTCATATTTGAATAAGTTTACATAACTTGTAAAAAAAAAAAAAAAAAAAAATGTTTCATAATAAAATAATTACTTTTAAAGTCATCTGTAGTTTTGCTGTTTTACGCTCCCTCAAGGAAATTTCCGTAAACATTTCTTTGTATTAATTCTATAAATTGTACAAATAGAACACCCTGTATTTAGTAGGATAAGACAATTTTTAATAATTTCATTTTAAATTATTGTTATATATGATCAAAATAATGAGTACTACTGTTTATATTTTTTTAAAAATAATTATTTCGAGTTTTGGCTGTTAATGGGTTAACCTGGGCTACACTGAATAGACCTACTATATATATAAATCCATGACTGCAGGCTTTGGCCGCTTTGGTTAGTATATTTAAATGAATTCTTAAAATCCCGTATGTCTTATTAATATAAAAATCTGAATAATAAAAAATTTCAAAAAATGTTATTGAAATCAGTCACAACGTCGGATTGGGTTCTCGCTGCCTTTAGTAGCAGATTTCCTGCCCGCAATACGCTGAGACCAGTCCCCGCTGCCTTCAGCTACGTCTTATATTGCCGCGCTTTCAAGAACAAACCTATTTACACACCGACTCCGTTTGTGTCCCCAATGACTTCGGCATCGTCTTTCCTGTTTGTACTATGTCAGGTTCTAATACCCAATGTGTGCAGTAGTGCCATAAACACGCGCGCTCAGCGCGCCCTCCTCTATCTACCCATTTTAATTTTACAGACACAAAAGTAAGTGTAACTAACAAACACACCAAAATTGTTTTCCTGAGATAATCTGTAACAGAGTTTCGTCCGGAAACTTATTTTTTGCCCCCTGAATCTCGCCGCTCTAAAGAAGGGAAATTTTGCAAAATCAATTTCTTGTGTGGGTTGGTACACATAACCAAGCCATATATTAAAAAATCACCTGCCTGAGATAATTTGGAGTTACCATAGGCTTGGAAACATGCTTTTCCCTCTTTCCTACGCCCCAAAATGTGAAAGGATGAAAATTTCCCCAAATCCTTTTATAGCATGCGTCTAAAAACACAATCCACATATAAAAATAATTCCTTACTGATATAATTTAAAACAGAGTTACGATTACAAACGTGTTTTTTGCTCCCCAACCCTTAAATTTGGAAAAGGAAAAAATTTTGAAATTTTTTTATTGTGCATGTATGCTTATATAACTAACCACATTCAAAAACAACCTTTCTGAGATAATTTGCAGCAGAGTTATGCGTCGAAATACGTTTTTACTTCCCCCAGACCCCTGATCTTAAAGCGGAAAGACGGAAATTTTAGCGAAATCTCATGATAGTGCGTGTTAGGTACATATTACCAATCCACAAACTAAAATACCACCTTCCTGATATAATTTTAAATAGAATTTACGCACCGCTGCTAAATGAATGAAGGGGGATCTTTCGCAAAATTCCTTTATAGTGTGCGTTGTAAACACATAGCACAAACACAAATCACCTCTCTGAGATAATTTGGAAGTGAGTTACACTTTTTTTTTCTTTTTCGCCTTTTCCCCAACAATGAGGGCAAGGGGGGAAATTTCGCGAAATCCATTTATAGTAAGTTTTAGGCACATATAAACAACCCATATATAAAAAAAAATCGCCTTTATGAGATAATTTAAAAGAGTTACAATCAGAAACAATCATTTTGCCTCTTCCCTCTCCCGAGAACAAAGGAGGTAATGGCGGAAATTTTGTAAAATTCCTGTCTAGTGCGTGTTGGGTACACATAGCATACCATCATACAAAATATTTTTCGTTCTGCTATAATTTGAAACAGAGTTACACTTGGAAAAGTATATTATGCCTCAACCCTCTTAGGGGGAATAAGAGATGAATTTGGCAAAATATCCGTACATGTGGTGTTTAGTGCAAATAACTAACCTACACACCAAAATTCGTGAATGCAGCTCCCATAGACTTCTGAAGAAAAATTTAACGCAAAAAGGGTGCTCTCGATTTACCCTCCCCCTCCTAAATTCGTCATCATATTAAATCAAAAATCACAAACACCCAACTTAAGTTTTTGGAAATATATCCAGAAAATGTATAGCCGTTTTCAACTTCTTTGTGCCATTTTTGGTAGAGCTCTACTGGAATATCCGGGTTTTACAAAATCCCCCTCCCCCCCTCCCCACACACAAAATGGAAATTTTTTGTAGGGGAATATTAATCTATTCTCCCCTTTTCTTTCCCCTCAAAATCGAAAATCTAAATTTGATGGGTTTTTTTTTTTTTTTTAACTCAAGTCTAATTTTCCCATACGCAATTCCCATACTCCATGCAAGTCACTGCATGCAATTCACGATAATGCATGCAGGCCATCAGGCCACCTAAATGAGGAAGACATCTCATCCGTAAACAATCAAAATTGTGTTGGTGATTCTCCCCACCATTCTTTAACATAATCTCCGAGACACCGTCGCCAACAGCCTGTTCCATTAAATACAACAAACTCAACTTCAACCGATTTAAGGCTAAATATGTCTGACTTACTGACGTTTTGCCAGTTATATATACAGTCGGTAACAAAAGTGTTCAAACACTAGCAAAAATTCTTATGTAAAAAAGTATACTTCATACGATTTTGTTAAATAAATCCTTATCGATTCATGTTCTTACACTGACTAAGGACAGGATTCGACGAGGATATTTTTAACAAAACCGTATGAAGTGTACTTTTTTTACATAGGAATTTTCGCTAGTGTTCGGACACTTTTGTTACGGACTGTATATATATACTTTAAAATTTGATATCTGATATATCTAATCAAAATTGTTATGGCATGCCTCCGAACTACCCATACCGTCGCTAATTGCTCATAGTGTAGCACTAGTGCGAAGATGTGCCCACTTAACATCAGCCTCAAAATATTAAACTTCGTTTATTTTTTCTACTAATAATCACGTTTGCTTTGCTTAAAAATCTATATATAATAACGAAAATAATGTAAAAGATACATCAGAAATGACATCAGACAATGAAAAAAAGTGACGATGATTAAAAATTAAAATGCTTTATTATACCTTTAACGTGTCCCATCCAAAAAATACTTCTGAGAATCATCAAAGTGGGGGAATTATACACTCCATAGTGATCAAAATTGTGATGGTATGTCTCTGGACCGCCCTCAGGAGTGATCCCAGACCGTCACCAATTGTCCGTATCGTAGCACTATTGAAACATAAAATCTACTCAAGCTTCAATGGGCTTCAACAGCAAATAAATTTAATTTTCATTTACAAGAATTTTTTTTTCACTAAGTTTTTAATTTTCTTCAGAGACAAGAATTGATAGAATTTATTGTATATACAATTTATCTTAAAATTGTATTATTTTTGCTAAAAGAGCCAGTTTTGGACATTTTTAATGTTAACTGATCGAAAAGTTAGAATTTGTTTTCAGGTCATTCTAATGGAAAATGTATAAAGAAAACCGATGATTGTTCGATAATTTCGTCAATAGTTGGCAGCACATGATTAATCGTTTTTGAAGAGAGAAGGATGTTTCTAGAAAGATATCATTTGCATTTTTCTTATGTCCAAAAGTAACGATCAAAACAACAGTATTATTTCAACGCGTTAAGTAAGTACTTAAGACACTTTTATCTATCTTTAAAATAATTGTTTAAACTTTTCTAAGTATCTATATATGTTTTTGTAAAAAACTTTTTGCTATAAATGCAGTTTTCTTAAGTAAGAAACAGGAATGTCTAAATCCCGAAACGATTATTTTTTTTTCTAAATTTATTTTTAAAAATGATCTGATGTCTTGAAACGTATAAAAAGATATTTATTATAATGTTTTATCTTAAATAATTAGGAGTTTTGTATAAATAAAGCATACTTAGTATGCGTAATAATATAATTTTACTTAGAAGCGTGCTCTACTTCCGTGTGTTGTTGTTCGACACAAAATGGTGGCCGCGGCGATCGTTACGAAATTTCGGACATGATATTATTTAAAAGACAGATACAGAAAAAGTAGTAATACCTCTCTTTATTATCTAAAAAATATTTTATCTATGTGTTGCACATTGTAAATGTATTTTGAATTTTTTTGTTAACGCAAAAGTCTCTTGAATGATTATTTATCACCAATGTCCAAATGGAGTAACGATCTAAATGCCGATAATTTTCTCAGTAAATTTATTTTTATAGCTTATTCAGTGTCCTAAAACGTAATATATATATGTATATATTTTAATTAATAAATAAAGTGGTTTTTAAATACATCTAATATAAATAAATAAGAATGAAGAAATAAATTTATTATAAGAGTACATTGTTCCAAAATAGTTAAAAAAATATATACATATTTATGTTTGTTAAAAAAAGAAAATATCTTAAATTATTGTAACCAATGTAACATTTAAAATGAGATAATGAATACAAAAATTTTAAAACTTTAAAAGTGCATTTTAATTAAAAACATTAAAGTACATGACAGACGTTTCGGCTACTTAGAGCCCCTAAATAAAATAATAGGCCGGCGCATCACCGCCATTTTTTTGCCTCCGAAGAGGACAACATTCCCGCTTGGCGTCCTTATCGCTTCCGTAATGATTTTAAGAAATCTTGATCTGAAGCTAATCCGGTCAAGATAAAAGAAATAGGCAACAATAATATTCCTAAAAACACATTTTTTTCACAGTACATTCTCAGGATGTCATATTATTCTGAGAATATCCTATGGATGTACTGGGGTAAGATGTGTTGTTAGGGCGGTTTCTGTTTCTTTTACAAAATGTCGCCAAAACTCAAATACACAGTAATAGAAGGTCTGTGAACACTTTATATTCACTTCTTGAATGATTATAGCAGTTTATCGCTAAACAAACTTCCATATCATAGTTTACTTAGCTAAAATTATGAAATATAATAAAACAAGTTACTCTAAAGTAACGTAAGACGATAAAAAAAAATGTTTGTGGTTTGTTTATCAGAGAAACGCGCTGGGTACATGTGGCAACCCTAAGGCAACAAAATGCCTGATGCGCCAGCTCGTATATATAGGAGCCTTAGCCCTACTCAGTGTCAAACATACAAGCACAACATTTACAAAAAAATTCATAACGCATCATAACAAGATTATAATTTCAGGAGGAATAGCTTTAGCCTCGTTCGCGGCAGAATGTTGCATTTTAATAAAAGTGCCCTCTAGAAAAGTACGGGATTCATATAAATTTGCATTAGAGGCTAGAATTTTAAAGTTGTCAAAATCAGGAATATGATCACTATTGAGGGAATGGATTACGAGTTTCGATCTTAAATCACCTGTTTTATATGAGAGTTTATGTTCCTTTAATCTAATTTCACCTGTTCTGCCAGTTTCACCGATATATGTAGAATCACAATTTTTACAGGGGATACCAATAGACCAAGACGTTTAAGGGGGGAGGGGGGCAGCGGGTTTAAAGTTTGAGAGAAAGTTACTAATACGGAGTTGAGGTTTAAAGCGAGTAGAGATATTAACTGTTTTAAGCAATTTAGCGATATTTTCGGAAAAACCTTTATTTTTCCGAACCTCTATTATTTTTTAAAGGTTTTTCCGAAAATATCGCTAAATTGTTTAAAACTGTTAATATCTCTACTAGCTTTAAGCCTCAACTCCGTATTAGTAACTTTCTCTCAAACTTTAAACCCGCTGCCCCCCCATCCCCCCCCTTAAACGTCTTGGTGTAATCTATTGTATCCCCTGTAAAAATTGTGATTATATTGGTGAAACTGGCAGAACAGGTGAAATTAGATTAAAGGAACATAAACGCTCATATAAAACATGTGATTTATGATCGAAACTCGTAATCCATTCCCTCAGTAGTGATCATATTCCTTATTTTGACAACTTTAAAATTCTAGCCTCTAATGTAAACTTATATGAATGCCGTAATTTTCTAGAGGGTGCTTTTACTAAAATACAACATTTGCCTTGAACAAGGCTAAAGCCTCCTGAATATATAATCTTGTTATGATGTGTTATGAATTTTTTTGTAAATGTTGTGCTTGAATGTTTGACACTGAAGAGGGCTAGTGTTCTAGCCGAAACGTCTGTCGTGTACTTTAATGTTTTTAATTAAAATGTATTTTTCAAGTTTTAAAATTTTTCTATTCATTATCTTATAAATGTTACATTGGTTTTAATATATTAATGAGACGTATAAATTATGTTTAATTTTATTAAATTAAATTATTGTATTTGAGATCATAAAACTTTTTTTTTTTTTTTTTTTTTTTTGTTCTTAAAAATTCAAGGAATGAAAATCTCTATCTTTAAAAACTTCATTCTTCACCTTTGCCTCTCCCCACCCCTCTCCTACTAGCACACAAGAAAGGCTTAATCTTTAACCCTTTTATTTTCAAAAAAAGAAAATTTTAAAAAAGAATATTTTTTTCATCCTTTCATTTTAGGCTATGCCCATAAAACATAAGAAAGTATAAGCTTGTATAGAAACTTAATCAAGGAACGGAAAATATTTGCAAAAAATGAAAATTTATGACCCAGATCTTGCTTTGCCTTCACTGTAAAAACAATCAAGAATGTGTTACCAGTGATGCTGGTGCAAAAAGATTGTTTCTATAATTGATTCTTCACAACTGTAAACTGATTATGACATTGGTGACTGACGTTTTGCAATTTATGATGAAAACGTATGGCCAGGTATTATTGGAAAGATCTGCGTTGTTAATAGCACAAAAATATTCTCCATAAATTTTTTGACCCCTTGGAGAGACATAGATTTTAACAGGTTTCGTTATTCATCTATAAAGGATACTGCACATTTAAAAAATATGAAGGAATTTTATTGAAATCACCATCTCCACCTCACCCTGTGACAGTAGGAGTAAACTTATCTGTTGATAAAGAGATTACACTGGGGAACAGTCATTTTGCGGCATGGTAGCTTAAAGTCAATTTTGTATAAGTCTAGTGTGCTGAATACTAGAAAATTATTAGGTTTGTCAAATTGGCTCTAGTTTTTGAGATAAAGACTATTAGCTATTTCACTGAAAAAACCTTAGTAAAAATACCAATATGTATTGAAAAAATATTTTTATTAAGATCCTTTATAAGAACGATATAAAAACAAAAAATATACATGCTGTTCATCAAATAATTAAAACAAAAATTACAAAAAACTTTTTATGTAAGCTTTTTTGTCATGGTTTTGCTCAGGACAATCCCTTATTCAAGTCCAACAGTATTCTGCCAGCATGTGGCGATCCCATCGACCTTGGTATCTTTCTTCCATTATCCCGATGTCCTGGAGGAACCGTTCTCCTTGTTCCTCACCGTAATCGCCCAGATTATCCGTGAATCTGTCCAGTTGGCTATGCAAAAAATGCAATTTAATGCTCATAGTAACTCCTAATGTGTGAAAATTTTGAACCATTTTAGCAACCAATTCTGCATAGTCTGGTGCTTTATGATTCCCCAAAAAATGTTTGACTACTAAAACAAAGCTTAGCCATGCTTCAGATTCAATTTGTGTCATATGGTTTACAAATACAGTGTCATTTATAAAAGTACAGATTTGCGTTCCATCGAAGATGCCTGCTTTTAATTTTTCCATACTCAGGGCTGAAAATATTTGACACACATATTTAAAAATGTCACCAGTCTTATCCAGGGCTTTGATGAACTGTTTCATTAGCCCAAGCTTGATGTGAAGTGGAGGAAGAAGGATATTCTCTCGGCTTATCAGTGGTTCATGAATCACGTTTGCTCTTCCTACCTCCATATTTTCCCTCAAAGGCCAGACCTTTCTAATCCAATGTTCGGTTTTTGCGCAACTATCCCATAGACAAATGACACAGGGATATTTAGGATATTACCCACTTTGCTGGCCTAATAAAAAATTCACCATCTTCAAGTCGACGCATACTGACCACTGATGTATTGCGTACGAAATCTTTTCTAAAATAATTTTAATATTTTGGTATTCCTCTTTTAGTTTGGTAGTATGACCGATTGGAACTGAAGCAAATTTATTTCCATTGTGCAGCAATACACATTTCAGACTTTTTTCAACTATCTATAAAAAACCTCCAATGTTCAGCCTTATATTCAGGAAGGCCCATACAATTTAAGAGTCCAGAAACATTGTTACAAAATACAAGGTTATCGTCTTCGGTAAAGTAAGGAATAAGGTCTTGTTCTCTGGTCCTAAAAGATGTAATGGTAACACCAGGTTGAAGACAGTGTTTTTCTTTTAATCTCGAAGCAAGAATTTTGACCGATTTTGTTTTATAAGTTCAAATTACGAAACGAGTCGTTGAGCTCCTCTTGAGAAAATCCCTGTTTTGTAGAACTACTTTCTTCGAACTCACTTTCACTGCTGCCCATCTGATTGTCTGATCCCTCTAACATTTCAACATCATCACAGTTTGCAGTAGATGGCCCTGAAAACACTGGAATTGGCAAATCATCACTGTGCAATACTGGGGGTTTAGCCGATTCCACATTAGGATAAACCCAAGTACGTTTTTTATACCGACTGATACCTTTTACATTCACTGCACAAAAGTAACTGTCATTTAAGTGATTAGTAGGCTCAGTCCATATCATCGGCACTCCAAATTGAAGCCCTTTACGGCTTCCTTGACTCCAGTATCGCAAAGATTCTACACAATGCTTACAGATGATATTTGGCATCCAATATTTATTCTTTTGTGCAAGATTTCTCCCAAAGTATGCTTCGTAGGTTTTTATCACAAACTCCGTGGTCTTTTTTCTTTGCCTTTGTAAACAAAATTTGCCACATATATAGCAAAAACTGTTGGGGTTGTTAACACAAGGTTTTCGTAACTAACTCATATTTTCCAAGACAAAAAGCACTTTTAAACTTATAATAAGACACGAACTGATAATTTCAAGGTCTAATAGCTGATTCATAAAATTGTTGTACCTATATACGTGAATAGATAATAAAATTTAGTGGTGTTAATCAAATGAATAGATCTTTAGGAGGGTAGTCTAAACTTTCTCAGCGATTTCTTGTGTTTCGTTTATCTCAAAAACCAGAGTCAATCCAAAACAAGTAATTGCATACTGTGTATGTCTAATACAAGTGTTTACAAAAACCATTAAGAAAATAAATGCCGCAGAATTTTTTATTTATTTTTTTTTTTTTTTGTTCCGCAGTGTTATAGAAATATGTATTAAAAAACAAATGGCGGTGTAATGTGTGTTAAATATTTCTGCAAAGGTATGCTTTTTTGCATAATATGTAATTTGCATAAAAATTAAGATATTACTTCTAAACAGTAATAAGTACATTAATACTGAAGTTTATATTTGATTAAAACTTCCATTATTATTACTGGATAACAAAAAAAAAATTAACTATATTATTATTTATGCTTAATTATAGAACCAATTAAAACTACGTTATTAATCTTTAGAATTTTTTATATATTAAGCACAACTTAATTATGGAAAGGTCAAAACTATATAACACAGAGGACAGTGATGTCCAAAATCTGTATCCTACTGGTCAGCAATGTTCAAAATCTGTAACCTACAGGTCAGCAATGTCCAAAATCTGTAACCTACAGATCTACTAATTAAATGCTGTAATAGTTAATTTTCCAGAGACGTTTTTGTCTTTTAATGTTTGTGTATTATTTTCTAGGCTAATATACTACACTGTAAAAAAAAAAAGGCTTTAAATTTGAAAATTTTAGAAATTACTAATAGTTAACATTTAATGATAGCACCTTTTGATAATTTCCCCAATACTAAATATGTGATCCCCAGTGGGGATTTACGTATTTATAGCCAAACTACTAAAAATGAGGACTGTCCGCAAGAAATAGGGACATTTGGTCACCTTATTTTAAAGGGAAAAAAGTTCAAAGGTGTCCACTACTGAAACAAAATGGGTTACTCCATTACTGAGTTTTAGTGTGTCCACAGCTGGCTCATTTTAAGATCTCCGAAATTTATTTCTTTAACATTAAGAAAAAAAAAAAAAAAAAAAAAAAAAAAAAAAAACTAAAATTAGCAATTTTCGTTGTACAATCACGTAAAGAAGAAAATACAGGGTGGGAATCATTATTATTATTTTTTTTTTTTTTATCACAAAAATTAAGAAAATTACACAAAAAAGCCGAACTTAAAACGTCCATTGGTGGTATAGTTATTTTGTTTAAAGAGTAAGTAAGTGTAAAATAGAAAGAAAATATACTTACAAAACGGTTTAATAGAAACGTTATTACTTAATTTTTAATATCTTGTAAAATGTTCTCTAAAATTAATATTCATATGTACTAAAGTTTTTTTCCCCCTCTCTTAAGAATACTTTCAAGTCACATTTCACATCAAAAGAGTTTTTCGCTAAAGCATCCAAACTCTGTCATTGGAAGACGAATTCGAGTTTTGAATTTTAACTACAGCTCCGATCAGTAGAATAATATTTACTATATAAATAAATAATTTAAATATACCGGGTGCGTCAAAAAAAAAAATATATATATATATACATATATATACATACACATACACACACTTTGAACCGTCATAGAAAATTTATGTTCCGTTCTAGAAGGTTCAATTGCTGGAAATGGAAAGCTTAAAAAGTCCAATTTAAAACATAAATGCACTTTCTGATGCAAATGTGATTTCTGTTCAAAATGGCGGCTTCAGCATCAACACATTGCTCAGTAGGAGTCACCACTGATTCCGTACATCGTACCGACGTGTCCAATGGGATTTCTGCGCACGCCGCTTGAATCTCATCCCAAAGTGTGTCTAGGTTACGTGGTTTACGTTTCTACACCTCATCTTTTACTGTGCCCCATAAGAAAAAATCCAGCAGCGTAAGGTCTGGAAAGCGTGGAGGAAACTCGATTGGCCCCCTGCGTCCTACCCACTGGCTTGGCAAATTTTGATATAGGTACGCTCGTGCGTCGTGATAACATTACTTTCTCCCAGAAATTAAACCTTGTAGCACGGTAAATACAGTTTAAATGACGGTTCAAAGTGTGCATGCATTTTTTTGACGCACCCAGAATTTTGAAAAAAAAAAAATTGCATACTTTTTAATTACACACGTTATGTTTTTCAGTAATTGTAGGTAGGATTATAACATTCGGGGAAGAAAAACTCTGTACATGGGCTGACATATAAATGAAAACCGTACAAAGTTTTAACACGTTGAGCGCCACGCAAATTCTTAATAAATTCCATTAAAATTCCTTAACGATATTATCCTGTAATAAATAAAAATTAAGTAAACTTAAAATAAATTTTAAATAAGTACTTAAAACAATGTAATATTTTTAGTTTTATATCATATTTGACACTGTCAGCCACCGATGGTTGACATGGCATTCAAAGTGTTAACTTTGCAGTTGTGTTCATAACTATAAACTTGATGAAAGTCATTGTGCTGTGTTATTTGTTTATTCATTATTTTTTTTCTTTTCAGAAAGCAACAATAAAAATAAACAGCATCTTAAACCAGTCAATGTAATAATAGCGATAATAATTCTTTATAACTACGAAAAAAATCAATGATGTTCAAGTTTCGAACATTTCTGAAAAAGTTTATTTTTTTTATGTAAAAGTTTTGAAAAAAATAATAAAAACTTATTTTAAAATACGTTGTACAGTATGTTTAGATTTATTAATTGCTTCCTTTTACTACAAATTTAAATAATATATATATATATATATATATATATATATTTAATTTGTTGTTCTTTAATTGTTATTTCATTGTTCCCGACTTCTGAACATTTTTATGTGTATTTTAGCCTATGATTTTGTCTACTTTTCAACAGAAGTTTTAAAACTTAAAAAGAAATATTTTTGTACCTAGTTTAAAAACGGTAGATTTATGTCGTGCATTTCTTAATATTTTTAATAAATTTCCTTTACTGAAAATTGCTAGTATACTCGTAATCATGATTAAGTAACAAAGAAGAAAAAATCTATAATTTAACTGTCATTGAGAGATAATAATAATAAAGAAAAAAGTTTATGAAGCATTTAATTTGATAACCCTTTATTAGCTTGTAACTTGATTTGTGAGATCATAAAGGGTTTTTCACAAAAAAGAACTTTTGCAAAGTGGTTGAAGTAATTGGATCTTCAAATTAATTACGAGGCATGGGAAAAACCCCTTATGGAATTTCAACTCGTCGAACATACTCAGAAATCTATCTCGTTCTTTTGCCGACAATTTTCTTAATTTTTCGTCTATTCAAATGAACTTTTGATAAAAGTTGTTCAATATATCTAGCTTATAACCTAAGTAATAAAATATTTTCTATCTTTCATGAATATGCAGTGAAAACGTTTTTCATAAAAATCTTCATATTTCACGAGATATTTAAGATATTTGTATTTTGATTGCAGTATATTGTTTCAAATACGTTTTATTAATTTATCTGAATGTGGGAATAATTTTCGTTTAAAACTCTTTATATTATAAGTAAAAAACATGCTGATTTTTTTTTAAATAAATGCTTTTATATCTTCGTTATTTAACATGCTATCGTCACACAAATTCATCCACAAATTGAACTGCGTATATATTAACACATTCTAAAGTTCCAGATGATTTCCTTCACTTAATGATACAAGGTGATCCCAAAATTATAGATTTTGCTCGATCCCCTAAATGTTGTTCAGTGAAAAACATGAGGAAGACCCTTTCTTTAAATACCCAATGTTCAAAAACATTTCATCGGGAGAGAAGTTTTTAAATTGAGAAAATTGGTCGTTTGGAAATTCTGCTAAATTTTTGAGCAGGAGTGTATTTTTTAATAACAATATAATATAAATATTTTTTTAAGAACACATAGGTAGAACAATATTTGATAAGCAGAATACTCTTTTTTTAATGAACGTATGTTTAAATATATACTTATTTTATTTTAGCGTAATTATATAGAAAAAAATGGTCTTCTAAATAGCATATTATACTAAATTATCTAATCCAATATTTGTCAATAATAATTAAATAAATAATAATAATAAAGAAGATAGTCAGCTCTTTCTAAAATACTCACTTCTTACATCTAAATATTTTTTTAAATACTAATACATTCTTCGTAAATTTGTACATGTAAGACAATCGATTTTTATTTTGGAGACGTTTGCATTCTTAATAGATATGCACCTCAAGCAAAATATTCCAAGTATGCAACTTTCAAAATCGAAGTTTGAGCGGAAATAATGTTATGTGCGAGTGGATGATTTGAAAAAAAAATATATTTTTAGCGAGTTAAATTCAAGAGAAGTAACATTAAAATAGAACTGGATTAATACTTTTAAAACTCACTAAAAATGTATTTTGCAGTACAAAAACAAATAAATAACAAAATATATAGGCTGTCCCCTTTTTAAATAAATGTAATTTCTCTATTTTTAAACTAAATCAAACCGGGAAAAAGTGAGCAAGAAATAAAATACACTTATATTGTTTAAAAAAAAGAAAATTTTATCTAAAAGAAAGACAACAAAAACAATCCTTAAATCGAACATTTTCGCTAAATTGGTGCTGCTGTAAAAATGAGTTCTGTTGTTTTTGTGAAATCCTCTAAAATTACCTCCCCCCCCCCTTCCCCCACTTTTGAAGTTGAAGTGCTGGTATAAAGGCGTTGCGTGTTTTCTAATAATTTATATACATCATATATAAATATTTTCATATTGCTTATAACTTGTAAAGCTTTAATTTGTGGTATGGATATCATTCATCATTTAGGGCTACCCAAAGTATTTAGATATATTGGGGAATTACTGTAAGCGTATTTCATTTTAAGTGTTTCTCATAAAAACTAAATTTATTTACACAATGTGATGTGCATATAGGTTATAGAAAATATACAGTTCTACCCAAAATTTAACTAAATGTTCTGTTTTACTGAATGTAATTGTTGGAAATTATTTGCTTCATTTTAGTATTTCGACAATCACTTCTCAGGAAGTAAATTAATTTTTCATTCCCATACATTAAACAAAGTATTTTTTGAAGGTCCAAACTCTTTTTTTTTGTATATCAGGTTTTAAGATTCCTTGATTATGAAAGTCCAATTTTTAGAGGTTGATCTGAATGTATATTTGTTATCAGAATAACCTAAAAATCAAATAACTGCCGGAAATTAAACTTTGGCATTTTAAAGTTCGTATTAGGTTTCCACGTGAAAAGTTTATCAAAATGGGCAAGTTCGAAGATAAATTAATAACAATATATATATATATATATATATATATATATATATATATTGTATGGGGTCGCACAGAATTCTATGTCAAACAACACTGTTCCTAAACCAATTTTAAGTTACTCTTTCAAGGAGATTTAATATTATTATCTTACCTTATTGATCTTACGGTTTAACGCGCAATCCATCTTTATACTATTGAAATGCAGGTGTAAGAGAAAGGCGTGTGACTGGATACATCAAATTATTTTCGTAATTCGGTAAATTATTTTTCCCTAAAATGCTTTGAAGGGGTGAATTTCTATACTATATTTTAATTATAAATATAGAATCACTGTATTCTATGATATCGAATCACTGTACTGTAATTATAGAATAATCTCGATTTTCTAGCAAATCATATATGGCAAGACATTAAAACTGATACGAGCAAATTTTTTGAATTGTGTAAAAATCCGTTTATAGATTTTGGATCAGTAAATTGGAAATCGAATTTTTATATTAAAATTTACAGGAATTTAAGTTATACGAAGCTTTGAAAAAAATTATTGTGTTTTTAAATTTTTACATTGAATGCTATGTTAAATTTATTTTTGTTTCAAATGAATATTTAAAGAGTTTATCCATCGTAGTATAATACTCAACTTAATTTTTTCTATCGCATTGTTTTACGAATAGTTGTATGATTAATAATTGACAGAATTTTAGACTTACTTATTTATACGATTGAAAAAACTAAGTTTCTACATTGAAACGTAACAATATAATTTATTTATTTATTGGAAAACATCAACGAAGATGTAATGCAATAATACGTTTCACTCTCCAAAAATATTTACTTTATAAAGACCTTTTTTTTCGTTCTTTTCTCCAATTTCGAAAAGGCGTAAACATATTTAGGAAGCACGTACTGTTGGAAATTACTCTTACTTTTGTTCTTCCCTAAGGTATTTTATTCTTACGTTCGAAATAGAAGCAGACGTTTCAAAAGAGAGAAAAAAAAAAAAGAGAGTTTAATACAAGGAAACGTATAGTACAAGCTTCATTAATAACATTTGAAGAATAGAAAATTATAAGTGCTAAAGAAACGTTGGCTGTGGATTCCAATTCTTTCTTTTAGACATCAATGAAACAGGAATGGAATTGAATAGTTTTACGAATGGAAAAGTCTTTTGGATATCAAAAAGCCCCCCCCCCCATCCCATCAAAATCAAGTTAAAAAATTTATTCCTCCCCCCCCACCCCAAATAAAAAAAAGACAGCGAATATTCTTTATGACAAAATATTTCTTTCCCTAAAAGTTTGACGAATTTCTGTTAATTAAAGAAATTAAAAAAAATTACACATTTTGTTTAAATAAATTTATATTAAGGATTAAAATTTATCTACATTTTTTCCACATGAAATATCGACTTTTTTATAATTAATTGCAACATTCAGTAAAATTGAAATTTACATTTTATTTATTTATTTTTATTTTTATTTATTTATTTATTTATTTATTTATTTATTTTTTTTCGTAACATGTCCAACAGAAGGAAATACTTGGGGAAAAAAGTGAAATTATGAATAAGAAATCAGTGAACAAATATCATGATATTCACAAACACTCAAACCTATATCAGAAACTATATCATGTTTCCTATGCATACACAGAAAATTAGCACTGGAAATGCATTTGTGAAATCACACTGTAAATTTGTTTACAAAACGTTGTATTGTTAAAAAAGGATAATTAAATAAAAGCGCATAACACTTTTGGTAAATTTAATGAAATAAATTATTTAAAAAATATTATATTATATGAAAAACATGATATATTTATCTATATATAAGTATATGAAAAACATTTTTAAGCGGTTTTAAAAATCCATGGATATATACATAAGTATTAGAACTGATTCAAAATATTGAGTTTATAGACATAATTGGTAGTAATTCTTTAAATGACAGAATAAGGTTAAATTAAGTTTAGAAAATTTCAACACGTTTTATAGAAAAATTTGATTCATTCATCTTGAGTTGAATTCAATAAATTGAATGATTTAAATAATGAACGTAAACTTCAGTTATTTGTATTTTTGCGGCCATAATGAAAAGTGTACAGTGGCATTGTAAAAATAAATTAAAATAATCACATCCAAACTGATCAGCTTGCTGTTATCAAAAATTCTCAACCGTGTTGAATTTTGTTTATGGATTTTAACTTAATTTTTGCACAAAATACAATTATGGGAGCACTTCGAACATTCTTAAAATCTTCTTTAAGCTGAAATTTTTAAACTTTTACGAATATTAAATTTAATGTCTATAATAAAGCATATGATACCTATAAACATCAATGAATTTACGTATTAAATACACACATTTTCCTTTACATTTATAATTTAATGTTCTTTCCTTTCCTTTTTTTGTTTTTAATTACTTTTTTTTTTCTTTGCATTCATCAAAAATGCTTAGGATACAAAAAATGCCATTATATCGTTGATGGGTTGATGGGTGTCTAAAATGTTTATTATACTTCGCAAAATATTTTTTAATTTCGATATTTTATTTTCTATTCATGAAAAATTTTGCACTATATATTTTAACTTAAATAATCCGTTAGACACTTAACCCCAACGCGCGTTGTCCTCGCTGCGAGGACGCAAAATTTAAGATCCAGCTGCAAAAATTCATCCCGGAAATTTTTTAGTAAAAATTTCATTAACATAGCAGAAAACGCCGGTTTTTTTAAACTTAAAATTTAAAATGTTTTTTAGTTTAATTTAGTTCATAAATTCCGGTGGCAGTATAATTTAAATGATCCGAATTGTCTTGCACCGCAATGGGTTAAGTCTAAAATCTTAATTCATGATATAAAAGAAATACAAAGAAAAAAAAGTGTCAGTAAAAATTACCACAAAAGTACAACAACTAACCATTTATTTTAACTAGTAAATCGTAAATGAGAAGAAATAAATCAAATTTAGATTAAGTATCTGGGGGGGCCTGATTTCGCGCTTTTAGCCAGGCGGTTTTTCAGAACATAGAGGAGTAGGTTCTCATGCCTTCGACAGCTGTTTTATACATGAAAAAGTAAACAAAAAATATTCTAGAGTAAACAAAATAAATTTTGTAAAACTTTGAGAGCCATTCGTGTTCTAAATTTCTTTGTAAAGGAAAAAAAAAAAAATGAAATATTTACTGCGCAATATATGAAAATTTTTATATCTTATTATGTAAGATCTTAATTTTAAATCGTCGTTACTTGGTTTAAACCTTTAATTTACTGATTGCACCTTGCTCGAGTGGGTCGCGGTAGTTCAGTTGCTTAAACGTAGAGCTTGTACTTGAAAAAATGCGGACTCGATACTCAATCCGGCAAAAGACCGACTGATCGACGTAAAATCTGTTATTACTGCAATCTCCTGTACATTCCATAAAAATAATACCTCTAGGTTCTTCCATCGACTGAGAATTAAAATTGTGATGGCACGTTCCTGGAACTTGCGTAAAAGGAATCCCAAATCGTTTCCAGTTGTCCATAGCCCTAGTGTGACGTCAAATCCACTCAAGCTCAACCACAACCTTTCCCGAGTTAAAAGCAAAATATTTTTGGTACACCACTTTGCCAATTATTTATTTTCATTAGGAAAGAAAAAAAAAATCGCATACATTGAAATGTAAAACATCTCTTTGTACCTTGCAAAAATTTTTGAAGAAAATTGTGTTCGTATCGAAAATTCAAATGATTTATACACTCATTTTCATAAAAACTAGCGCACCAAGAAGCAATTGTCAGATCGTAACGATCAATGTGATTTTGCATTGCTCAATATCACCAAAAGGCATTGAACTTTGATCTCTCTGATGTAGAAAAAGATTACGTATGGGTATTTTGCCTGTACTTATACTATTTAAGAAGGGGTGTTTCTTTAGCAAGGATGCCGCTAAACCGCCAAAGAAGAAAATACGACCAGCTGTCAGAGTTCGAAAGGGAAAAAATCATCAGAATGATGCGCGCTGGGCTATTCTGTCTTTTCAATACTTACATAACGTTAAAACCACCAATGTAAGAAACTTAAGTGCAGACTGCAGTTTCGGTCGCGTAAAGCGTACCGTCAAGTGTGCAGAATGACGAAATGGATGATAGCATATATATATATATAGGTATTGAAACGGATAATAGAGTCAGAGTAGCGACCAGTAGAAATTTAGGAAGCAGGGGCTGTTATATAGTAAGAATTTGAAATAAAGAAAACTATGTAAAAATTAAGAATATATGGATTTTATGTAATTTTTCCAGCAGTCCTAGAGAGGGGCTACAGCATAATCGCAATTATTAATACTTAATTTAAAAAGAGCTTTATCAATAACGGAAGGGCTCTTGGTGCGCTAATTTAAATCTTCCATTATTAATAAAGCTCTTTGTAAATTACAAAATCCCCATATTTCTCGTACTTCTACGTCTAATTCCTATTCCAAAATCAGTATTGTTTTGCCTTTTTACCCTAAATCGAGTTTTGCCATAGCTAAAGTTCTTAAACAACATAACTTTAAAATAATTCTCTCACCCATAAATAAATTAGCTAGATTAAAAGAGCCAACTCTTGGGATATACTATATAGAATTCCCTGTCAATGTGAACAATCATATATTGGTCAAACAAAACGTAAACTCAAGTTTCGCCAAAAAGAACACATAAGTTATATTCAGAAACAAGAAACCAAAAAATCGGCCATTTCTAAGCATGGTTCGGAAAATAAACCTAGTTTCAACTTTAATTGAGCTAAAATAATTTGTCATCTTAAACACTTACATGAATTCGATTTTCTTCCATATCTATAAAAATCATAAAAATATCATTAATTAGGATTTTGCTGTAGCCCCTTCTCGGATTGTTGGAAAAATTACATAAAATCCCCATATTCGTAGTTTTTACGTAGCTTTCTTCATCCGAGATTCCTATTGGCTTACAGCTCCAATTTTCTAAATTCCTGTTGGTTGCTACTCTGCCTCTATTATCCGCTTCAATACCTATATATATGAGCAATAATCCCTTTTGTCATTCTGTGCAGATGACGGTACACTTTACGCTACTTAAACTGCAGTATGCACTTAACAATTTTTTACATTGACGTTTTTAACGTTGCGTAAATATTGATATTTCTGTTCTGCGTCAAGTCTAGTTATTTATTCTATTCTGACTTTACTTCAAAAATATATTGGGACGAGTGGATATAAGAGAAGTCGCATACATGTCGTCCAGGCTCAAGAATTCCTTGCAAAACCAAAAGCAGGGAAGACAGCCACATCATCTTTCACGCATGCGCTATCTTTATAATTGTCCAATACTGTAAACGTAAACGCCTTAAATCCAGTTAAAAAGGTGTTTTATACGGATTGTCATTTTTTAAGTGAAAAAAATCTATCTTTTTAAGACCATTTTTTTGCATATGAAACTAAGACGTTGCAAATGTCTTAAAACGCCGCCATTTTTTTAGGCTTAAAAATACCGTTATATTTAAGGCTTTGAAATAAATAAATAAATGTGGCCTGTGATTCTGTTTTTCGGCTAAAAATAGATTTGAGAATTTTTGGATTCCAGAATCAAGGGTTTTACCAATCATGCTACCACATAACACGGCAAAGCTGGAGTATCTTGATTCAGTATTTGCGAAACAAAGGCAGTTATATGTTTTAATCCGTATTTTTCATTAATCTGATATTTAAAAAAAACAAATTATGAACATGAATACCAGAAAATTTGTTGTTTTACATTTAATGCAGGTAAATATGTGGGAGAAAACAATTTTTATATCGAATAATAATAATAATAATGAATAAAAAGCAGCTATGAACAAATTATTCAAGATCCGTTTTTTTCGCTAAAAGTTACTGGTTACGTTCTTCTTAATACTTTTTCCTTTAACACGAGGAAGCTTTAAAGACAAAGATTTTTTTTTTTTTTTTTAACTGAATAAATTTCCGTCTAAATATATTGTTTTCTGAATTATATTGAGCATAATCCTATGCAAATATCAGATGCATACATCTCTAGAGTATTATACCTTAAAAATTTAATTTTATAAACTAACACAGTTAAAATAGCTTTACTACTTAATATATAAAGTAATATTATATTTATTGAATATGGAAAGAAATTCAAAGGATTAACATGTTGCTTAACCCTTTGCCGTTCAGTGTTCCACTACATGGAACACCTAACTTCGCTAGCTTCTCCAACCGTTAAATTCAATTGCAAATGCATAAAAAAAAGTTTATTTTTTACTTTGAACTTTCCTTTTCATCCATAGATGGCTCCACTACACAAGGCAATCCACGATATTTAGCTGGGACGCGTTATTTTAAATCCGTATTTACAAGAAATTTTGTATATATATTTTTTTTAAAGATTGCTTGAAAAAATATTTCTATGTTATATCGTTGGCTGTACTCTAAATTATTTATTCTATATTATTTTAAATTTTTTATACAGGAAACATACGAGGAATTGTTGAATAAAATAAGGTATTCCATCTCCTGGAACACTGCGACACTTTTTCATATTATGCAACCGAAAACAATGATGAGAGAAGACAGCTGTGATTAAGTGCTCTGTTTTCCTCTGTTTGGAGAGAATGATGTCACGCTATCAGATGCTGCGAGGGAGGGTTGGTTGTTTATATATATTAAAAAAAAAAAAAAAAAAAAAAAAACGCACAAAACTAGTTTTATGTGCACCACCTGCAATATTGGTTTGTACTTCTACCAAAAGGGTGTGACGTTCTTCCAAAAATTTCATGAAGCTAAAAGATAGACTAATTGTAAGTATTTTTGCACATAGGACTTGTATATATGTATACTAACTGTAAATATCAAATTATTTCATAAAAAATCATATAACCAAGATATCTTTTGGGAGGAGGGGGGAGGGATGGGGTGTAGAGTAGCAAGCCTCCCCGTGATGCACCATGGGTCATGCTAAATCTACTACACAGGTATAATACAATGTTTTTTAATTCATATGCAAAATCTTCTACTGATTTACGCGCTTCAGTGCGATTCTCTTAGACGCCCTTTTCAGAGCTCTAGTGGCGCAGTGTTCCCGCTGATGAAACACCCACAGATTCAAAACGTTAAGTACTATCTTTACAAAATTATACCTGTGTACTCCTTTAGACCTAAGTAGATAGCCTACAACTTTTTTTGTTGAAATTCCAACTGTAAAGGGTAGTGCGCTGTAAAGGGTTAAAGTAGATTTCAAATGAAAAATTTGCTAAGTAATGCAAATGTCTGAATATTTAGACGAGTTTGCTTTCTAAAACTTTGCATATTTACGTGTTTCAGTCACATTTCTGCGCGCCACGTGAGGATGCAAGTGGGACTCCTTAATAGAACATATTATCACACATAACTTATGTTTAGAAAACATCCAAAATTTATCACCAACGTTCCAAAAACACGGAGCTTCGGGCTGGCCAGACTTTACTCTGATAACCAACAAACTTATAATGACACTTTAAAACACGTAGAATTTTTAAAAAGATATATTTAATTAAAACCACTTAAAATCTATATATTAATTTGAAACATGTTTTTGTCTGTCTCCACTATATTGAGAGAACTACTTGGTGTAAAAATTTGGTTGAGGTGTCTAAAGAAAGGTCTTGGTCTGTAGATGTGCTATGAGAAGAGAAAAATAAAAAAAGTCGAATAACCGTCCCCCCCCCCCGGAGGAAACGGGTTTCGGATTAAAAACACGTTTACGTGCTTATCTAAGCTCCAAATAACTTCACGGTGAAGAAATTGTATATATGGGGACTAGAATCGAATACTAAATATCACTTTCTGCGAATTTAGAATTTTCGATTTTAAATGGGGGAAAAAAGGGGGAAAAAAGGGGGAAAGTAGATTTGGACGGGGGAAAGGGGGGAAATTAGTTTGAGAGGGAAATCCGTTCTAGACCCATTCATGTAGCCTCTCATTTTAAAGGTCTGGAAATTTCATGTCGAATGGGGATGTTTGTATACAATATAGTGCGACCCCTGGTGGTGAAAAATGGAACTAGGTGATTTTGCTGTAGACCCTATCATTTTACATCTTATTTTAAAGGTCTTCATATTTCCTGACCGTTGGTGATATTCGTACAGAACACACTGCGCCCCCTGGTGGTGGAAAGTACAACTAAAGGATTTTGCAGTTGACACCAGCATGTGACACCTTATTTGAAAGGTCTTGGAAATCCAAGGCGATTGGAGATAGAGGTCTTGAAATTTCATGTTGATTGGGGATGATTGTGTACAATATAGTGCGCCCCCTGGTGGTGAAAAATGGAACTAGGTGATTTTGTAGTAGACCCTATCATGTTATATCTTATTTTAAAGGTCTTTGTGTTTCCTGACCGTTGGTGATATTCGTACAGAACACACTGCGCCCCCTGGCGGTGGAAAGGGCAACTAAAGGATTTTGCAGTTGACACCACCAGTGACACCTTATTTGAAAAGTCTTGGAAATTCAAGGCGATTGGTGATGTTCGTATGCAACATACTGCACCCCCTGGTGGAAGAAAGTGGATTTTGCAACCTGTGCGTATCATGCATGCCTTCTATACAGTGCAGCAGCTACAGGCAGAGGTAACACGAGTCAGAGGTTCGCTCGGTTCAAGGTTCATTTTTGAGAATTTTTTCATGTTATTAGCGGCCTGTATATACGCTGCCACAGGCACCGGGTCACGAGCCCGAATTCCGTTCTGTTTGAGGTTTTTTTTTTTTTTTTTTTTGTGATGCTTTCATTAAAAAAGAGAAATTCAAACAAAATCGAGTTAAGGATATAAAACCATACAAATTTAAGGTTCATTTAAGGTTATTATCATGGGTCCGGGCATTGCCGGGCGGGTTCGTTTGGTTCCAGGTTAATTTTTTGGAATTTTTTTATTTTATTAGCGGCCCGGAAATGCGCTGCCGCAGGCACCGGGGTCACAAGGCAGAGTTTCGTTCGGTTCTAGGTAATTGTTTTGTTACAGCTGATTATTTTTTTCGTGATGCTTTCATTTAAAAACAAAAATTGAAACTAAATCGAGTTAAAGGTATAAAATCATACAAATTTAAAGTTCATTTAAGGTATCATGTGCCCGGGCAACACCGGGCGGGTTCGTTTGGTTCCAGGTTAATTTTTGGGAATATTTTTATGTTGTTAGCGGCTGGCGTATGCGCTGCCGAAGGCACCAGGGTCACAAGGCAGAGTTTCATTTTGTTCGAGGTAATTTTTTTGTTACAGCTGATTATTTTTTCACGATGCTTTTATTTACAAATAGAAATTCAAACAAAAACGAGTTAAAGATGTAAAACCATACAAATTTAAGGTTCATTTAAGGTTATTACCATGGGCCCGGGAAACGCCGGACGGGTCAGCTAACATGTAGTCTTAGTATTAAACGAAACAGAAAATGAAAGATAGGAACTGTTTATTTGGAGTCAGTTTGACGTCACATTGACTGTCTTTGTAGAAAGTGATGTCATATATAGTATTTCTATTTATAAGCATTTTTCTGACTTTCTTTTTTTAAAGTGAAATGTCATAAATTAAATTAGATGTTTTAACTTGAAATACATTTAAATAATGATGCGACGTTTTTTGAAACATTACGGTCAATAAAATGATCGTCGAATTCGACGGGTTCCAGCTAGTTACACATATCGTTTCAAAGCTTTTCGCCCAGCCTGTCAGGGCATCATCAGCAAAAATTTTAATAAAACGTAGTTTCGTAAAAAAGTGCAGCATTACTTTCATTATGTATTACAAAAAACAGTCGACAGTTACTGTTAAGCTTGATATTAAGTCAGTCTGGATCCAAAAATTGGGGAGTCTTATTTGGAGCTTTCCTGGGTTAGCACGGAGGTAACTTTAAAACCGGAATTGTTAACCCTTTTTACCTTAAAACATTACATTCTTCTGTGTTTGCAAACTGAAAGAAAAATATGAACTATAACCCACATTTGTTGATTAAAAATTATACTTTACACTTTCTGCTAATTATCTCGATCATTCATTTCCTGATTTTATTACATAAGACTATTCCAGATGCAAAAATGTAAGTGGATGTCGTGGATGTCTAACCCCTACGATCGTACGGCCTGGGTCGGAAAGGGTTATGGAACTTGATTGGAAATTTCTGTGGGTAGGAATTGGAGAGGCGGACTGGCAGTAATATTCCATATGGAGGAAGAAATAAGAAGCCAGTCTGGAGCAAAAATTCTGGAGTTTGTCAGCTGGTGCTCTTTTGGGGTATCATGGAGTCAACTTGAAAGCTGGAACTACTAGAGAACTTGCTTGGAGAAGTCTGTGGGTAGGAACTGGAGAGGCTGGACTGGCAGTAACATCGACGGAAAGTCTATAGACTAGTCAAAGGTTTGCAGGAGGTTTTCAAGAAAAACTTTAGACGTTTTAACCTGTTAAATCATACAGTCCACTGAAAAGATAAGTTAAAATTATGTGGTTGTATAAGGAAATGCGAAATTTTTGGTAGGAAAACAGCATCTTTAGAATTAATTGAATTACGATATTTTATGATAATGATTACCTCTGAAATTATTAAATCTGATGTAATTGGTAGAGATGAGATAATAGCTGTTTGATGGTCTCAAAGAGATGTAGCACCAGAGTTATCGTAAATAAAGTTGACTAAATTAGAACTTTTTTCCTCCTTAACATTGCGAATATGCTCTTGAATTCTTTTAGTTTGATCAATATAGAGGAAAATATCATAATTCAGTTTTATTGGAATTTTATAACTCCCCCAGTGGGTCTAGTATGATCGCAATCATTTAAACTTAAATGCTTAATAGTTAAAGAAGAACTGAAAGGGATTAGAATATTGAATTTACGAAAACTATAATGTCTATTTTTCGTCATTATTTAACAAATAAGTTTTTAACAATGATACACGTGTTTATTGAATATCTCTGCATGAGATATGATATCCTAAACCTTCAGTAAGATTAATGACTGGTCAGTGCTAGATGTTCTCAATAACTCTGACCATAACTACATAACATACTCACTAAACACAACACTACAATTGATAATCCGCACTCGATTCTCAACCCAAATGGCCAACTTTACCAAATTCAATAAACTCATAAAATCTAACGAATATCTCTTACAACACTTAAATGACATCGGCTCAAAAACACACCTGGAATCTTTCACAGAACATCTCATCGCAACCATAAAACAAGTAGACAGCACTTTTTTCGAATAAGCTCAGTACGACGACACCAAGTCCCCTCCTTCTGGTTCTCCCCAACTAAAGACACTATGTAACAGACGGACGGTCTTAAGACAGAAAACTGCACATATACCAATATCGTAATCACATAGAGTTAATTAAGAGACTTGCAGCGCACTATAAAAACAAATTAACATAGTCAAACACGCTGCGTGAAAAAAACTTCTGTTCTTCGCAGACGAAGTAAAAAAATTTTACACTCAAAAGTACTTTAAACCTCATGAAATAGCATTACAAAGATCACCGTTTCTATCCTCTAAACAAAATAACATTGTTCGTATAAATCAGTAACTTTTCGGCCCCTCAACAGTTCCAAATTTCGCGAATTATCCTAAAGTTTTTTTCCGCGCAGAGGACAAAGCCTTTACAAGGGAAAAAATTCCACACCACGCTTAAAAATTTTAATGACAAAGGAACACCAGGTCCAGACGGCATAGATTTCAAAATTTTAAAACAAGTTAACAAATGCATCCCTATAATTATTTACAAATGGGCCAATCTCTGCCTGGATTATAATTACTTTTCTAGAGTACTTCGCCAAGGATAACTTGTATATCTCTTGAAGCAATGGAAGTCGCCCTCTGAGCCAAAATCTTATCGCCTGTCTGTCTACTTCTATCCCTAAGAAAATTATTAAGAAATTAATTGTTACCCGACTTAATTACTTTTTGGGATCTAATCAGCTATTAAACAAATTGCTATTTGGGTTCAGAGAGGGCAGTTTCAATGAACAAGCTTTGGAACATAGCTTGACTTCTAGTGCCTTTAAGTTACAACACAGGTTATACTACTCGGCATGAAAATTGCCTCTGACACCATTTCAGCATATTCTTATGTAAAATGACGTCCTGAATCCGAATAGGACGCCCATTTTGCCCTACCACTCACCGTCTTTTAGGAATGCTATTTTTATCATTTTTCGGTGATTTTGTTGCTATAAATTTGATTTTTAGGAGGGGGAGGATTATTTAAACCGTTAAATATCTTCTGAGGGGATACAGAGTTGGAAAATTCTAAAACGTGGACATTTGCGACAAGGGAAAATTTTTGGGGGGGATTTGCCACTGAAATTATGCATTACATATCTTATATTTTTTTAATCTGTTATTAATGTTATTTTTTCAACTTTATATATATATTTTGCTTTTAGGTGCTAAATTAATTATTTTTCATTCTTCAAATCAAATTCATGGTCATAAAATTATCGAACAGGGGAAGAAATTGAGGCAGGGTGGTGGTGTTTCTAGAAAACTGTGGGTAACTTTGCAAAGTGGGAGTCATATTCGGATTCAGAAGGTTATTTTACATAAAAATCAGCAAAAATAGTATCAGACCTCGAAATTTTTTTTTTTCAGAGCAGTGTTATTATAACTCAGCGATGTATCATCGAGTAAATTAATTCATTCATTTTAAGAGTAGGTTAAATATCGAATTTATGTATTATGTATCGAACAGGGGAAGAAATTGAAGAAGGGGGTGGTGTTTCTAGAAAACTGTGGGGGGTGACTGGGCAAAGTGGGAGTCATATTCGGATTCAGGAGGTCATTTTACATAAGAATCAGCAAAAATGGTATCAGACCTCGAAGTTTTTTTTTTTTTTTTTTTTTTTTTTTTTTTGTTTTTTTTTTTTTTTTTTTTGCAGAGCAGTGTTATTACACAACTCAGCGATATATCAGCGAGTAAATTAATTGATCCATTTTAAGGGTAGGTTAAATATCGAATTTATGTATTAAGTAGGATAATTTTCTCTATTTATTAAAAAAAGGTTACTTTTCGTCTGTGACCGCATCTCCTTGAGAACAAAAGGATCAAAAAGAGAGATTAAAAATCATTGTTTCTTCATCAGAATGCGTTCCATGGAAAGAAGACAGGAACATAGAAATAAACTCATAGTAAAGGATGAAGGTATGCAAAATACATCTTTGTTTATTCTCGATTCCAATGGTGAAGTCGTTTATAATAAATGCGGATGATTTTTTTATATTAAAAAAAATAAAAATAAAATCGCTTTCTTTCGATTATCTCTTTTTTAATTGCGCTGTACGAAAAACTAATCACACAATATTTTAATAGAAGGTACCTTTAGAAAGGCCATTCAACACTCCATCGGGCGCGATTCAAATATTACACGGCCGCGTTGTGTCTCACAGATACATTTCGTGATGTAAAATCATTCGTAAGTTTTGTGAGCTTTAAACAAAGTTTATTTTTGTTTGTCGTACTAGAATCCTCTTTATCTACATCTGGATCTTACTTCTCTTTTATTTCCTCCGTTTCAATAAGAAATACGATGAAAGTATTAAAATACAATATAGATAATTACAAATACAAAATGAAATGAAAAATAATACATAGTATCAAACTGACGAGCATTTCTTTCTCTCTCTCTTTTTAACACTTTCCAACAAGGTTGAAAAGGGTTTATGACTTGAGTTTGTCTGTCTGTCTGTCCGTCTGTCCGCGCTCTAACTCCTGTAAATATTTATGGAATTTCTTGAAACTGATATATGTTATTCAAGTTCACAATCGGATGTCTCCCATTGAAAATGGAGTATATACAGTCGGTAACAAAAGTCTCCGAACACTAGCAAAAATTCCTATGTAAAAAAAGTACACTTAAAACAGTTTTGTTAAATAAATCCTTGTCGAATCCTGTTTTTAGACTGACTAAGAACAAAATTCGACAAGGATTTATTTAACAAAACTGTATTAAGTATAACTTTTTTATATAGGAATTTTTGCTAGTGTTCGGAGACTTTTGTTACCGACTGTACCTCTACTGGTTTGTGTACAGGGACCCCCGAAAATATTTCAAAGCATTGTGTTCTATGAGAGGCATTTTTATAAACCATATTTCCATACTTTTACTGTACACAAATCTTAATGAAATTGAAATATGTTATTCAAATTCACTATCGGATGTTTCCTGTATAAAATGGAGTAAATAACACCACTGATTTGTGTACAGGGACACACAAAAATATTTCAAAGCATTGTGTTCTATGAGAGATATTTATATAAACTAAATTTTAATAACTTTACTTTGCACGAAGATTTATGAAATTGAAAGGTGTTATTTATAAGCACAAAAGAAAATGCTTTGCATAGAATATAACATGATTAGCATTAGGTTCACAGGGTGACACAAAAACATTCAGTTACATAGTGCTATTAATAAATATTTGCTAAAAGTGTACTTTTGTTCACGTTAAGCGTTTTTAACACTTTCTAACATTTTTAACAATTTTCAACTTTGTTGAAAAGTGTTAATGAATTCGGTTTGTCTGTCTGTCTCTCGGCGCTCTAATTCCCGTAAATATTTGTGAAATTTCTTGAAACTGATATATGTTATTCAAGGTCACTATCGGATGTTTCCTTTTGAAAATGGAGTTTATACCTTTACTGGTTTGTATACAGGGACACCCGAAAGTAGTTCAAAGCATTGTGTTCTATGAGAGGTATTTCAATAAATCGTATTTGCATACATTTACTGTACACATATCTTAATGAAATTGAAATATGTTATTCAAGTTCAATATCGGATGTTTCCTGTATAAAATGGAGTAAATACCACCACTGATTTGTGTACAGGGACACACAAAAGTATTTCTAAGTATTGTGTTCTATGAGAGGCATTTCTATAAATCATATTTCCATACCCTTATTTTACACAAATCTTACTGAAATTGAAATATGTTATTCAAGTTCACTATTGGATTTTTCCTGTATAAAATGGATTAAATACCAATTCTGTTTTATATACAAGGACACTCAAAAGTTTTCTAAAGCATTGCGTTCTATGAGAGATATTTTTATAAATCAAATTTTAATAACTTTACTTTCCACGAAGTTTTAGGAAATTGAATTATGTTATTTATATGCACAAAAGTATGCTTTACATAGAATATAGCATGATTAGCATTGGATTTACAGGGTGACACAAAAATATACTGTTATGTTAAGATCTATTATTAAAAATTTGCTAGAATTCTACTTTCGTTTACATTAAGCGTACATTAAACTTCCATTAACACTTCCTAACATTTTCTTAAGTGTGAATATGATATCAATTTTAAGTGTGAATATGATATCAATCTGTCCGTCTGTCTGCCTGCCCGCGCTCTAACTCCCGTAAATATTTATAGAATTTTTTGAAACTGATATGTTATTCAAGTTTACTATCGGATGTTTCCTATTGAAAATCGAGTTTATACCTCTACTGCTTTGTGTACAGGGACACCCGAAAGTATTTCAAAGAATTCTGTTCTATGAGAGGTATTTCTGTAAATTATATTTTCATGCCTTTATCGTACAATATCTTCATGAAATTGAAATATATTATTCAAGTTCACTATTGGATGTTTCCTATATAAAATAAATTACATACCACCACTAGTTTATGTACAGGGACACTCAAAAGTACTCCAAAGCATTGCGTTCTTTGTGAGATATTTCTAAAAATCAAATTTTAATAACTTTACTTTCCAGTAAGTTTTTGGAAATGGAAATACGTTATTTATATGCACAAAAGAATGTTTTGCATAGAATATAGCAGGGTTACCATTAGATTTACAGGGTGACACAAAAATAGTCAGTTATATTAAGAGCTATTAATAAAAAATTGCTAAAATTGTACTTTCGTTCACATTAAGCGTTTTTGACGCTTTCTATCATTTTTTTAGTATGAATATAATTTCAATTTGTGTATATGTCTGACTGTTCTTCTGTCCGTCTGTCTGTCTTTTTGTTTTTCTGCGCTCTGATTCTAGTAAATATTTATAGAATTTCTTTAAAGCGATATAATTTATTGAAGTTCACTATCGGATGTTCCCTATTGAAAATGGAGAAAGGATACCGCTTCTGGTTTGTGTACAGGGACACCCAAAAGTATTCGAAAGCATTGTGTTCTATAAGAGGAGTTTTTATAAATCATATTTTAATACCTTTAACCCCTTCCACTCCAGGTGCGTACGTCTAGTGTTAATGGCCATTAATACCATGGACGTACGTGCATACGTCCAAAGAAAGAATTCGATACAATAAGCCCAACGTTGTAGTGGTATCAGAGAGAGTTATTTTATTTGTCATATGATATTTTGAAATTGTATTTTCATTGCTGACAACTAGATGGCGTTAGTAGTCTCGGTGATCTATTAGTTTTGGCTACGCCAGTTGTTTCGTGATTTCTCACGGCTGCGGTTGTGTGTAATTTTCGCTCCTTGATTTTGTGTGCCGGTGTTTGAAACTGTGAATAATGTCTGATTCTAGTGATTCGGATAGTGATTATATCCCCGATTACGAACTTGAAGATTCCAATGATGACTTTACAACATGTGAAGACGGCGAAAGCGATGACAGTGATGATGAACCACTTACAGCAGGTGACTGGAAATTTATGTCGGATCCTTTTGCCGATGCACGTCCTGAGCAACTGCCTGAACTGAAAAGGGACTTTGATTTCCTACATCCAGCTTTCCATTGTTACTTCGTTATGTTTTGCATTATTTCAAAATTATAATCTGGTATTTCACATATTTGCACTACAGCTAGCCTGGAGAGGAAGGGGTTAATGTATAGAAACGTTAATGAAATTTTAATATGTTATTCAATTTCCTATCGGATGTTTCTTATACAAAATAGAGTACATTTCTAACTGATTTGTGTACAGGGGCACTTGAAAATTCTCCAAAGCATTGTGTTCCCAGCTAAAAAAAATCTCTAACATGTCTCCAAAAAAAAAAAAAAAAAAAAGTGCAGATATTTTTTATATTCTGCATATTTTTTAAAGACATAAAAAAATTGCATTGAAACTTCAATTGACTCTACAGATTTTTTGCAGATTTTCATAACATCATCAAACTTCACCAACACAATGCAGATATTTTGAAAACAAAAAAAAAAAAGATCTGCAATTAATCTGCAATTAATTTACAGATATTTAAGACCTTCAAAACACCATTAAATTTCACCAACAAAATGCAGACATTTTGAAGACAAAAGAAAATTTGCATTCTATCTTCACTTTCATGTACGGATTTTTTGCAGATTTTTAAATCGTCACTAAATTTTACCAACAAAATGCAGACATTTTGAAGAAAAAAAATCAGCATTTTCTATCTTTATTCAGCTTTACAGTTTTTGGAAATTTTTTATAATTACTACATATATATATATAAGCTGAGTGGGTCTTATCTCACTTATGCACTATGCGCTTTGGGCAATTGATGACGGATTGGGACAAAAACAGTTAAGAATAAAAGACGTATATATATCTTTAATTTTCTATGACTTTTTTTAATTATAGTATATTACTGTCAATTACAAAAAAAAAAAACTAGTATCTTGTGGCCACCACAAGACTTTCTTCTATATTTTCCCATACAAAATCACTCAGTAGTAACAATATTAAAAAAAATACGATTTTTTTTTTCAAAGGTTTTTTTTTTTTTTTTTTGTTGTTTGTGAAAAAAAAAATCGATATCTTTGTTTTAAATTATCACAGATTTATAGTTCAACCTTGGGGGGGGGGGGAACCGATGCCCCCACTTGCACAATTTTTTTTCTAGTTAACTACTACTATTATCACTAATTCATATTAATTTTACAATCACAAGTTTAAAATAACTCTCATTACGTACATTTATACGAAATTTTGTCCTATACTGCCATGTTAAAAATTGAGAAAAAATGTGATCACAGCACCACCTGTTGAGCGATTGATCCCCAAATCTATTCAGCACCAGTTTATGTTAGGGGCCGACTAAATACCAAGTTCGATTAAATTTCGTTAAAATAATAATAATAAATAAAATAAAAAAATACGATATTTTTTCCCCCGTATTTTTTTTTTTCCGTGAAAATTTTAAAAAAATATATAACTTTCTTTTAAATTATTACAGATTTATAGATCAACCATTCGTTTTAAAGGTATTGACGAGACCCTTCGAAAGATACCCATCTGGAAAAATTACCCCCCTTTAGGGGGTACATCCCCCCCAGGGGGGGGGGAGGCGAGTCTCCTACACATACAATTTTTTTTTCCCAGTTGACTATCTCTATTACAAATAATTCTTTTAAGTTTCATAATGATTATTAAAAAATATTTCTCTTTATGCACATTTATACAAAATTTTGTCCTATACCACCATGTTAAAAATTTAGTAAAAGCGGGATGGCAACGCAACCTGTAAGACAATATTTACCAAAAGTTGATGGGCACTAATTTATGTCAAGGTGCAACTACATACCAATTTGTATGTAATTCTGTGCAGTAGTTCCTGAGATACAGTTGCTACAAAATTTCGTCACACGCACACACAGACTGACAGACAGACATTTTCTAAAAATGGTCAAATCGTGTTCTACAGCTCTCAAAACATGTAAATCCATCAAAAAACCCGAGATCGTAAATTTTTACGAATCTAAGACTTTCTTCTATTGAATATAGAAGAAAGTAAAAAAAGTATTCATTTTACTTTTCTCATGTGTAAATGCAAAAAATTTTCTGTAATGAAAACTTTCTGTGAATCTGTCCGTATAATACTATATATGCGTATATATCTAGTACATTTTTAAAATCCTACACATTTAAAGCTTGTTTTCTTTTTGTTTTTTAAGGTTTCACAAAAATATGTACTATTGCAATAATTATAATCAAAACTATTCTACTACAATAATGAAAAAAGTATATCGCTAACATATTTTACGTAAGTAAACTTTTTACATGTTTAGGTTTTAAAAGATGACACTTAAGTTTGTAGTCTACTATAAAATATTAGGTGAAAAGTGATTTCATGATAAAAATAAAAACAAACCATTTTCATTGAAATCTTTTTACTTGAAATTCATTTACAATAGTAAAAGAAAAAAAAAAAAGATTTATACAAATCTATATTGTTGGGATATCATTTATACACTCAGCATTAAAGTCATTCAAAAAATTTAGCAAATCTAGATTTCATTGTCAAAATTATCTGTTATTAACTCATTTTGATTCGTACTAAAATTATTGAATTTCGTATTTTCGTTGTTAACGGAAAAATCATGAACATCATTCAAGCATTTGGGATTAAAGTTTTACAAAAAATTTAACAAGTTCAATTGTCATAGTTTGCTAGAGGTAAATATGTTTGTATCAGGTTAAAATTATTCAAGTCGATATTTTCATATTTCGTAGATGAGGTATCAGCAATTCTTTTATTTATATATTCCACATTCGAATTATTTAAAAAAAAAAAAAATTAAGTCTAAGTCTATATTTTCATTTTGAAATTTTTCGGTAGATAAACCAAAAACATCATTCGTGTAAAAATTATCTAAAAAAATTAACAAGTTCAGATTCTCAGCGTCATTGTTCACTGTTGGTAATTCATCGGTAGAACTTCGTTCATTACATTTTCTACGTACCTGAAAGTCTTTAGGATGATTTTTCCTCTTATGCTGTAAAAATTCATATTTATACTGAAAAGATTCAGAGTATTCATCACATGTACTTTGGACAGAAAATTTTCTATGCATATTTTTTTTTATGTTTTAAAAAATGTCGTTTGTTAGTAAAAGTATCGGTACATTCGTCGCAGGAGTATGTATGTAAACACTTTTTTCTATTTTCTTCGCTTATGGTTTAAAAAAGCACGTTTGCTTGTAAAGGTTATAGAACATAATGAATGTTAGAGTGATAATTTTAAACTTGCTTTATTAAATTCTACAATCAATAAAGAGGTAGAGTTGTTGAATAGCTCTCACTCGTGTAATTTTTGTTTTGACACCCTCCCCCTCCCCCCCCCCTTTCCGGTTTAAGGAATGTTTAAAACTGTTTCATAAACAACTTGTATAGTTAAAGTGAAAAATAATTAAAAATTATTTTACTATAATTTACTTAATCTATATATTAAATAATTTTATGTGTTGACAAGCATATGCATATATATATATGTGTGTGTGTGTGTGTGTGTGGTACATAAAATAACGGGTAAATATGGCAAAAAAAAATGTGAATTCGTCCCTTCGCACAGTGTTTCTAATTTTGTTCCTGGTGGGTTGGCAGCTATGGCAGTTTATCTCCTCTACTGGACCAATTTATGCGAGGTTTTTTGTAAAATGATCCTTATTATTCACAGAAGGATTTTACTTTCATAACTGGAAATTGAGATTTGGGGAGGGGGGGGGCTAAAGTTTTTCAAAATACCTTCTGATTTATATGAACTAATAAATAAAGCCTTTAAATTACTAAAACACGTTTTAAACAACCCTACTCTTATGCTTAATTCTCTGAGAATTTTTCACTCGGGGGGATGGGGGACATCCTCAGAGGAAGACCTACATGGTCGATGCTTGTTCTTGGAGTGTTGTTTCCATCAGTGCTTTTGTCGATTTATTTTCCTTGTGGTGCCACATTCTGTATGTTGTCCTGGGCTCATTGCCATTTACATAATTGGTATTTTTAATGATTTCAACCGATGATTCTCAATAAAAAGCATAAATTAGGGTTTTCATAGTGGGTGATTTTTCTTTCTTTCTTTCTTTTTTTTTTTTTTTTTTTTAATTATTATATTTGATGTTAATATTTTCGATCTAGGCAGTTTTTAGGCAATGCTGTGTTATTTTTGTTAAACTATACGTCTGATGAAAAGTTCTTGTACTATCTACTGTGGATATTTTGCTTTGTTACACCTATGTAGCAGCCATCATCGGAATTTTCGAGTGTAAAAAGGGATTTGATAAACTCCAAGAGGTATCTAAGGTATTTAAAAAAAATAACCCCTTAGATACCGCCATTTATAATATCACTTTTACACGCAAAAATTCTGATGATGACTGTTACACAGGTGCAGATGATAATCTGAAGGTACTAAAACCTTTAACCAACTTTTTACTTTTTAACCAACGTTACTTTTAGGCTTTTAATCCTGTGAATCTTTTGCTCAGAAGCCCCCACATCCTCAGACAGGGAAGACCTACACAGTCGACGTAGGTTCTTGGAGTGTTTTTTCTCTCAGTGTTTGTCGCTTCTTCGATGGGGAAACGCCCATGCTGTCTTCGTTGGCTTTATTGGGCTCGTTGCCAGCATTCAGAGAATTAGTATTTTTAATGATTTCAAATTTTTATGATAAAAACCATAATTTGGGTTTTTCTACTCCGATTTTTTTTTTTTTTAAGTAATTGAATATAATGTTAATATTTTCGGTCTGAGCGTTATTTTTAGCTAATGCTGTGGGTAGTACATTTTTCTTAAACTTAATGTTTGAGAAAGTGCTTTATTCTACTACTAATTTTTCGCTTGTTATGTATCAAGCGAAAATTTAGTAGTATAATAAATAAAGCACTTTCTCAAATATTAAGTTTAAGAAAAATATACTACCCACAGCATTAGCTAAAAACGCCCAGACCGAAAATATTAACATAATATTCAATTACTTAAAAAAAAAATTCGACTGTAAAAACCCAACTTATGTTTTTATCATAAAAATTTGAAATCATTAAAAATACTATTTCTGTGAATGCTGGCAACGAGCCCAATAAAGCAAACGTTGACAACATGGGCGTTACCCCCATCGAAGAAGCGACAAACACTGAGAGAAAAAACACTCCAAGAACCAGCGTCGACTGTGTTGGTCTTCCCTATGTGAGGATGTGGGGGCTCCTGAGCGAAAGATTCACAGGATTAAAAGCCTAAAAGTACCGGTTAAAAAGTTTTAGTACCTTTAGATTATCTGCACCTTTTTACATGCAGATTTTCCGACGACAACTGTTCCAAATACCTTAAAATTTCCTGCAATTTGTTTTGCAGGTCTTCTGCAGGTAAGTGTTCCAAATACCTTCAAATTGTCTGGAATGTTTCTCTTGCAGATTTTCTGCAGATAAGTTGTTCCAGATACCTTCAAATTCTCTTCAACTTTCTTTTGCAGATTTTCTGCAGATTTATTTTGTAGATTTTCTGCAAATAACTATGTTCCAAATACCTTCAAATGGTCTCCATTTTTTTTTTAAGATTTTCTGCAGACATTTTTTAGCTGGGTTGTATGAGAGTTATTTTTATAAACCAAATTTTAATAATTTTATTTTCCACAAAACATAATGCAATTGAAATATAAGAGTGTGCCATCTATGTAATATAGTATGGTTAGCATTAAATTTACAGGGCCACAAAAAATAATCAGTTACATTAAAAGGTATTAATAAAAATTTGCTGGAATTGCCTTTTTGTTTACGTGAGCGTTTTAATACTTTCTTGTAATTTTAGTGGGAATATGATTTCAATTTGTGCATCTGTCTGTCCGATTGTCTATCTTTCTATCTGTTTGTCTCCTGTCTATCATCCGTGAATATTTTGAGAATTTAAAAAGATGATCCACTCAAGTTCCCTATGGAATGTTCCCTATTTAAAATGTCATTAATAGGTCCTGTACAAGTAGTTTGTTTACAAGAACAACAATAAAAAAAAGCCAATGTATTACGTTTTGGGACAGAATTTTTTAAAGGTTATATTTAAAAAACTTTCTTCTACAAAAATCTTAAAAACATTGACATGTATTATTAATATTCAAAAATATTGTTTTGTATAGAATATGAAATGATTAACTTTCAGATTTACAGGGCTACAGTAAAATATTCAGAGAGTTTAAAAGCTGTAATTATAATCTAACGGCTGCATTTTCTGTTGCGTTAGGCCTTTTTAACACCCTTCCAAAATGCCTAAGAGTAATTTTAAAATCAATTAGTCTATCTGTATGTTTTTCAGTCTTTCTGTCTGTTGTGCGATAACGTAAGCAAAGAATATTAATAGTTATTCGATACAACAATTGCGTACAGTTGGAAAGTGTTACTAATCAATGCGTACTGCATGATTTTTCTTTCTTGTTTTTTAATAGAATGGAACACTTACTAGTGCAGTTTAAATTAATATTTAACATTTCAACTGTAAAAAAGCAGTTACATGAATCGTAAATAATTCTCATTTCCTTAGCAGATCAAATTATTCTAGGTAATTTTGTTATAATATTGTAATATTTTTTCTCCATACTAGTTTCGATGATTTTGTTGAATAATTTTTCCTATTTATCTGCTAAGCATGCAGTTTTCAAAATTACTGGCATCACTTGCGCTGCAGTTCTCAAAATTATATCCCGTCAAATCTTCTTCAAATTCGACACATTCATTGAAATTTTCTGCCTAATTATTCATTTCCCTCAAAAAATTAAATAAAAATATCTTACGAAAACTTTTTAATGATTTAAATCTAACAAAGCATTTTTTATTCATTTAAAAAATATTAATCCAGATATGGAAAAATTCAGAGCAAAACAAACGACAGACATTATCGGGCTCGTTGTATCTGGCAAATACAGCACAGCAAATTTACCCCGAAAAATAAAATAAAATAAATATATATCCTGTGAAACCTACTCCGATGACAATCTAGATGATCACTTGATCGTAAGGGCAGATATTCTTGTCATGGTTGTGAGTTTCCCCCTTCTATTCAAAACAAAGGAATTTCAAAGCTACAGCACGCACGTTCATCTTCTTTCCAAACGTAGAATTTTTTTTTAACAAAATACGGATTTGCGATTCTTATTTTTAAAATTTATGTCAGTGTTCTCATTAGGGTAAATATGCATGTCTTGTTAACATTATTCATAATTACAATATTATTCTAAAAAAAAAAAAATGTATTACGCTCAATCATCACTCACATTATTCTGCTGTCTATTCATTTATCTAGGAGAGATTTTGTCGACGTCAGATCTTATCCTCGCGAGATTTTGTCCAGTTTAGAGGCGAGATAGCTGTCTCTGCGAGATTTTGTCCAGTTTAGAGGCGAGATAGCTGTCTCTGCGAGATTTTGTCCTAGGTATATTATGTCCCCACGAGATTTTGTCCCCAACCCCATTTTATGATACAGATTAATCCAAAATACTTGTATTTTACTTTCATTTTTGGTTGGTCCCATAATTGTTCTCGAGGCTCAATCAATAGTGGAAAATATGAGTTTGTAAATGTTCTTTGCACGTCTGAAGTTCAAGGTCATTTCGTTCAGTTTTGTTTTAGAAAATAGATGAAATGTCAAAAAATCCCTAATAATTTTACCACAAGCATACAACTACAGTTAACCACCATTTCGAAAACTGCGCTCAACCACGCCTCAATTCTATCTTGTGGGGAAGAAGAATCCTCACAATATCTTAGTAATTAATAAAATATTTTTTTTTAATAATAATCCAGCACTCTGTAATACAAGGTCCCATACAATCCTTCATATTAAATAAAATATTTTTTTAAAATAATAATTGAGCCCTCTGTAACATAAGCCCCCATACAATTTAAAAAAATAATAATCCAGCCCCTATAATGTACCCCCACACACACACAATATAGCTCTTAATTAAAAAAAAACCTGATGGTCATTTAAAATTCCTGCCTCCTGCACCCTTCTACCAGTCAAGGACCAGCATAAATAATCATAGTTAAAAAGCACTCCAATGAAAAAAATAATATACTCCCCTGCAAAAATTAAAGGAAAAGGTAAAAAAAAAGAAACGGCGGAGTGAACAAAAAAAGCATCAGATTTCTCGGATGACCTCCTGGAAAAATGATGAAGAGAGAAGTGAAAGTGTAGCAGCCTCATCCCAGTTCCGGTAATTTCACCTCCGGCTCTCGGCATCTTATGCTAACCAGCTTAGCCCACTCCAATAAATGCAATCCTGCATAAACAGAGTCCCAAAATGAACGAGCATCCAACATGGTTTATATCAACATTCTCAGATGAGATGTGTTACATTGTTTGTTTTTAAGTGGCCATCCCTCATTTTAAATAAAAGAATAGGTCAATAAAAATAATAGAGCCTATTGAGTTTAGTCTATAGGATTAAGTAAATCTAAGATAAAGATTCCTTTTTGTAAATCTGTTATCAATTCCATTTTTTTTCTCTTTCTTTTATTTATGATTATTATTCTAAGCATATTGTTTTTTTTTTTTTTTAATTAAAAGAAAGCAAATAATAATTGAAATAAATATAATATTAGAAAAAGAAAAGAAGCTTAAGTCTGTCATTAATTCCAACTATTTTTTCCCCTTTTATTTATGATTATTATTATGAGCATATAATTCGCCAATTAAAAGAAAGAATATAATAATCGGAAAAAAAAAAAAAAAAAAAAAAAGGAAAAGGAGATGAAATCAGTTCTTAATTCAAGTTGTTGTCTTTCCTTTTATGTATAATTATCATTATGAGTATATTGTTTTCTAATTAAAAATAAAGATTCTTCACAATAACTGGAGGGTGGATTATGGGGGTATGGTATCCTATACATCACTGCCTATAATCATTTTTGGTAAGAAGAAAAAGAGAAATCAATCCCTAAGTAAGAAAATTAATTCTTACACCTCCCTTGAATTTCCCTTTTATTCCTAAATACTCCCAGTATAATCCCTATATGATCCTCGGATAACCCCACTAAAAATTATCTTGAGATAATCTTAAAAAATTTCGACTTTCTACAGAAATATTAAAAATATCTAAATAAATTTTGCAGATTTAGATTTATCACCAAAATGACCACAGATTTTTTTACGACGTTTTATAGGCATTATAAAGATTTTGTTTCATAATTAAAATAACTTCAGATTTTTTGAAGTTTTAACACGAACACTTTTATTATTTTAGGTATAAGCAAAAAGTTAAAATTAAATCTGAAAAATAACTGTAGAACTTTTGTGGGCATTTTGAATCATAAACAGCTTTAGTACGTACGTGTTTGTGCGGTGTGTGGTGCGTGTGTGAATTATGATAATAATTTCTTTGCTTTTATTAAAATTTAGGTAAATAAAAAACAACGACCATATGTTTTGCTTCCTGCAATGGAATACATTCAAGTTTAGAGAATTACAACTCAACTCGAAGATGTGACCAGGTAAAAATAAAAAATGTTTGTTTACTAACAGCAAGCGTGCTGGCGATGGCGTTAGGGGTAGTTAAAATGGGGATTAGCGTAGTTGCTCGATTGTATTTTATTAAAAATATTTTGTGTTTCATGTGTTGTGTAAATGTTTATTACATTTGCATTCATAAGATTTAGTATTTACTATGTTGTATAAACTATTAAAATTCAGTATTATTGATGAATTTTCAGTATTATTGATGAATTTTCAGTTTTTTGTGAAAAAAATTAAACAGATATTTTACGATATTTATGTCTTGCATAATTTTTAATGTTGAGCAAATTTCTTGCAAAAATTTATCTACAATATTCATTATAGGTTTAATTGAAGTATGAATCATGCTTGTTTTACCTTATTAAGGTGAAATATGCAATAATACAGGTATTTCCGTGGAAACTTCTAAAATATAATACTTGGTTTTCATCGTCAGCATTCCGTAGTTTGAAAATAAGGATTTTTAACCATAAGTGAGAAATTTTTTTTGATAAAGATGAATGCTAATGCTTAATTTTGAAATAAATAGTACATAACTGTATTTTGAAGGTCTAAAATTTAGTTTTATTCATGAATTTTCAGTATATTTTCAAAAAATGTAAACAAAACACTTTCAAAATTTTATGTTTGTAAAAATTTGTAATGTTGAGCAAATTATTTGTTAACATATGGTAAAAATGTTCATATAGGCATATTTCATATAGTGCAATTCATGATTATTTTGCCTTATTCAGATGAAATATAGAATAATACAGGTATTTTCATGGGAATTAAGCCATTAGTAAGAAATCTTTTACTTAAAAATGGATTTTGTTATTCACTTTTGAAATACATGTACAAATTTTATAAACAATTCAAATTCAGTTTTTTATGAAATAAAAGTGAACAGATATTTTACGATTTTTAAGTTTTGCGCAATTTTGAATGTTGAACAAATTTCTTTTAGCGCTTCGCAAAAATGAGCAATTATTGGTAATTTTTATTGTAAATATAATGTAAAAAGTTTAAAATGTGTTTACTTTAGGTGAATATAATGTTCCTTTTGTGCACTGAAGTATAAGAATGCAGAATAAGGGGCTCTTGAGGGAAATTTTTGAGAAATTAGTTTTCGGATTTCGCCATATAATGTCGCCTGGACGTTAAAACTCATATAATCTCATGTTCAAAAATTTATATATTTAAAAGCCTTTTTTTGGCTCCATTTTAAAGAAAATAATAGATAAAAGTATAAAGTAAATATAAATTACATTTTGACTATGAATTTGTTTTTTTGTGATACAAATGTGAAAAACAATTTCCTTTTAGCGCTTCGCAAAAATGAGCAATTATTGGTAAGTTTTATTGTAAATATTCTGTAAAAAGTTTAAAATGTGTTTACTTTAGGTGAATATAATGTTCCTTTTGTGCACTGAAGTATAAGTATGCAGAATAAGGGGTTTTTGAGGGAAATTTTTGAGAAATTAGTTTTCAGATTTCGCCGTACAATGTTGCCTGGACGTGAAAACTCATATAATCTCATATTCAAAAATTTATATATTTAAAAGCTTTTTTTGGCTCCATTTTAAAGAAAATAATAGATAAAAGTATAAAGTAAATATAATTTGCATTTTGACTATGAATTTTTTTTTTTTTTTTTTTTTTTTTTTTTTGTGATACAAATGTGAAAAACAATTTCCTTCTAGCGCTTCGCAAAAATGAGCAATTATTGGTAATTTTTTTTTGTAAATATAATGTAAAAAGTTTAAAATGTGTTTACTTTATGTGAATATAATGTTCCTTTTGTGCATTGAAGTATATGTATGCAGAATAAGGGGCTTTTGAAGGAAATTTTTAAGAAATTAGTTTTCGTATTTCGCAGTACAATGTCGTCCTAACGTAAAATCTCATATTCAAAAATTTATATATTTAAAAGTTTTTTTTGGCTCCATTTTAAAGAAAATAATAGATAAAAGTATAAAGTAAATATAATTTGCATTTTGACTATGAATTATTTTTTTTTTTTTTTTTTGTGATACAAATGTGAAAAACAATTTCCTTTTAGCGCTTCGCAAAAATGAGCAATTATGGTAATTTTTTTTGTAAATATAATGTAAAAAGTTTAAAATGTGTTTACTTTATGTGAATATAATGTTCCTTTTGTGCATTGAAGTATAAGAATGCAGAATAAGGGGCTTTTGAGGGAAATTTATGAGAAATTAGTTTTCGGATTTCGCCGTACAATGTCGCCTGGACGTTAAAACTCATATAATCTCATATTCAAAAATTTATATATTTAAAAGCGCTTTTTTTGGCTCCATTTTAAAGAAAATAATAGATAAAAGTATAAAGTAAATATAAATTGCATTTTGACTATGAATTTTTTGTTTTTTTTGTGAAACAAATGTGAAAAACAATTTCCTTTTAGCGCTTCGCAAAAATGAGCAGTTATTTGTAAGTTTTATTGTAAATATACTGTAAAAAGTTTAAAATGTGTTTACTTTAGGTGAATATAATGTTCCTTTTGTGCATTGAAGTATAAGAATGTAGAATAAGGGGCTTTTGAGGGAAATTTATGAGAAGTTAGTTTTCGGATTTCGCTGTACAATGTCGCCTGGACGTTAAAACTCATATAATCTCATATTCAAAAATTTATATATTTAAAAGCTTTTTTTTGGGCTCCATTTTAAAGAAAATAATAGATAAAAGTATAAAGTAAATATAAATTGCATTTTGACTATTAATTTTTGTTTTTTTTTTGTGAAACAAATGTGAAAAACAATTTCCACTTACCGCTTCGCAAAAATGAGCAATTATTGGTAATTTTTTTTTGTAAATATAATGTAAAAAGTTTAAAATGTGTTTACTTTAGGTGAATATAATGTTCCTTTTGTGCATTGAAGTATATGTATGCAGAATAAGGGGCTTTTGAAGGAAATTTTTGAGAAATTAGTTTTCGGATTTCGCCGTACAATGTCGCCCGGAAGTGAAAACTCATGTAATCTCATATTCAAAGATTTATATATTTAAAAGCTTTTTTTTTTTTTTTTTTTTTGCTCCATTTTAAAGAAAATAATAGATAAAAGTATAAAGTAAATATAAATTGCATTTTGACTATGAATTTTTTGTTTTTTTGTGATACAAATGTGAGAAAAACAATTTCCTTTTAGCGCTTCGCAAAAATGAGCAATTATTGGTAAGTTTTATTGTAAATATTCTGTAAAAAGTTTAAAATGTGTTTACTTTAGGTGAATATAATGTTCCTTTTGTGCATTGAAGTATAAATATGCAGAATAAGGGGCTTTTGAGGGAAATTTTTAACAAATTAAGTTTCACATTTCGAGGTACGATGTCGATCGAACGCAAAAACTTTTATGAGCTGATATTCAAAAATTTACACATTTAAAAACTTTTTTTTTTATCCATTTTAAAGAAAATAATAGATAAAAGTATAAAGTAAATATAAATTTCATTTTGAGTATGATTTTTTTGTTTTTTGTGAAACAAATGTGAAAAACAATTTCCTTTTAGCGCTTCGCAAAAATGAGCATTTATTGGTAAGTTTTATTGTAAATATACTGTAAAAAGTTTAAAATGTGTTTACTTTAGGTGAATATAATGTTCCTTTTGTGCATTGAAGTATATGTATGCAGAATAAGGGGCTTTTGAAGGAAATTTTTAAGAAATTAGTTTTCGTATTTCGCAGTACAATGTCGTCCTAACGTAAAATCTCATATCTCATATTAAAAAATTTATACATTTGAAAGCTTTTTTTTCTGCTTCAATTTAAAGAATGTAATAGATAAAAGGATAGAGTAGTTACAGATTGCATTTTCAGGATGATTTTTTTTTCATTTTTGTTTTTTGTGAAACAAATGTGAAAAAAAATTTCTTTTAGCTCTTCGCAAAAATTAGCAGTTATTGGTAAGTTTTGTTGTAAATATACAGTAAAAGGTTTGAAAATGTTTTCACTTCAGATGAATTTCATGTTCCTTTTGTGTATTGAAATATAAATAAGCAAAATATGGTGCTTTTTATAAAAATTTTTAACAAATTAGGTTTCACATTTCGAGATACTGTGTCGATCGAAATCCAAAAACTGATATGAGCTCATATTCAAAAATTGATACATTTAAAAATGTTTTTTTTTCTTTATTTTAAAGAAAATAGCAGATAGCATTATTAAATAGATATAAATTGGAGTTTGATTAGTATATATATATTTTTTTAATTAGCAGGTTTTTTTTTTTTTTTTTTTTTTTTTTTTTGTAAATATATACAGTAAACCACTTTCACGGCATGTTTTGGTTAAGTAAATTACATGTTTCTTTTGTGCACATACATGTATAAATATGCATAATAAGGTGATTTTTATAAAGATCAAAATAAAAGCATTGGCATAAGTTTTTAAACAGACACACACACGTACAAAATAGTCTGAATATTGTAGAACATGTCTCATAGTAACATATAGGGATTAAAACTCATTTAGAATGATGAATATGTCAATTGTTTGTGATACTTTTTATTAATTACTTTCTAAAATTTCATGATTTTATTTTTATTACAAAGGTTTTTTTTTGTTGTTGTTGTTGTTGTTGTTTAAGCATTTTTAATGTAGTTATATAACTCAATTTTTGTTAATAACTATTAATGTTTTTGAAAAATTCTTTCCTCTTTTGTTATGAGTGTAAATAAAATCAGATTTTCGAAGATTTTTTTTTTTTTTTTTTTCAATTTTAAATCTAGCTTAAAAATATATAAATAAAACAAGTTAAATTTTGAATGTATAACTTATTTAACGGCTTTTTAAACGTTTTGATTAACTGATAACTTTTAATTAACTTTACAATTTATATTTTATCTTTTATTGTATAAACAGATCTGAATTATTCGTCTGTTATTTTTCATAATAGAAAATTTCAAAAAAAGAAAAAATTCATGACAATTTAATTATATTTTATTCTGAATATCGAGCACCGTTTTTAAAAAGCTTTTTTAACTAATATATAAGCGGATAGAATGTTAAATAAAAAATAAATTAACTAAAATTTGTATTTTATTATTTATTTATTTATATATTTCTTGTAATTATTTACCATGTATGTGAAAAATTGCAGATTTTCTGTAGATTTTACTAAAACCTCTTAAAAATATCTTTAAAAATATAATCTGCAGAATATCTTAAGTTATTTGGCCCACTTTTAAGCCTATATATTTTGAAAAAAATCTTAAGATTATATTCTGTAAATTTTATTCAGAATTATGAAGAAAATCTGCAGAATATATAGGCTTAAGAAGTGGGCCAAATAACTTAAGATGTTCTGTAGATTTTTTTTAAAGATTAACTTAAGATTATTTTTAGTGGGGAATTCCTATTTATCTGCAAGTTTACCACAACAAAAATATTTATAATGAACGAATTTATTCACCAACCAGAAAAACGATGAAACAGAGATCCTACCTTAGTGACGATTTCAAGTTGACTGAAGTTACGGTGGATGGTACATTTTTACTTTCACTACCAATTAGCAAGATGACAGTGTTCAATCTCCATGGCGCCAGGAATTAAAAGCTCTGTTACAACTGATTATGCCAACTAACCCAGGCCTCTCGTAACTAATATTTTATTATAATACAGCAAGGGCTAGAAGAACTAGATCAGTATTTAATGCTGAGTAAATGGTTCAGTAAATGCTGAGATTTAACTATATGTAAAATCAGATTTCTTGAATAATAGCAGCGTCACCTGTCGGACAGTTAACAATCATTTGAAGCGCACGAGTAGGGAAGTGAAAACCCGGAACATAGTTTTGAGCAATTTTAGTAAATTTTCTTTTTTTAGAAGTTTTTATTTATAAAGTAATACTAAAAAATTGTGATAATTTTAAAAATTCATTTAAATTAATTGACAAGCGAAACGGACAAAGTTTGCTAACTTCTAAGTAATGTAATTTATACATAGACTTTTGTATACACTGTTAAAAGTTTTTAATTCAGCATTTTATTAGAAAAACAATAGTGTCAATTTAGACTAACTTAGCTGTAGTCAATATTTAAAAGAAAAAAAAAAGTACTATGTTTCATCAGTTTAGTAGTGAAAACTATAAAAATAATGAAATTTAGCATTACTTTCTAAATACAAATGCAACAAATTCATTTAAATCGTTGCAATTTTTTTACCCTTTTTTTTTTTTTTGTGAAACATTTAACTTTATTTTTAATAATGTATATATATTATCAGCGCATACTTGAAAATTATTTAATAAATAAATATTAAGACATCGATATCGTTAAGATTTAGATATTATTTGTTATATAAATATTAAGATATTGAAATCGTTATTATTTCGCTATTTATATAAATATCAAGTTATGGAAATCATCAACATTTAGCTAACAGTTAGAAATTATTATACGAATATTAAGATATCGAAGAGAATTTTGGAGTTCAACTTTACTGATAAAGTGTACTTTATCGAAATTTGAGAACAATTTAATTGGAATACATATGAAAACACTATAAGGGTCATTGCCAACATAAGGGGTAGAAACCATGTCCCTTAGCCCTCAAAAATAGAAAATATTTTCAATCAGAAAAAAATTTACAACTAGGCTATTTCTTACGATTTTCTCTAGTTGAATATTATTATAAAAGTTTTTAATGTTATTTATTTTTCTTAGAACTCGATCGATAAAACCTGGAATGTCCACTCCGTGGACTGTCCCCAAGGGAAGTCTGCAGAATATAGCATTATTTTCAAGCTTAATATTAATGTTTTTTAATCACATTTTGATTTAAGCAGGACATAATTATCCTTAAAAATATATTTATTAAATTTTAGAGTTATAAAATGAATCTTGTTTTTTTAATTAATTTATAACAAATGTCCCTAATAAAATGCGTCCACTCCGTGGACAACTATTTAATTTCCCATAAAGTTCAGTAGATGACACTGTCTGTCACCAGTGTGTAACTGAGAAGAAAGAGGGAGAAGCCATCTTTGTTTTTACCTACATGTGCTGAACTCAATGCTTTATTTCGTTCTGTTAAAATAGATTTCATCTGTGATACCTCTGTTTGGCTATCTCATCAGTCCACTCCGTGGTCAGAAGTATACAAGTAATTATAAGGATTATTTATTATCTAATTATTATTACAATTAATGATTATAAGACTTAATTCAACACTAAAGTTAAATTGTTCCTGACGTTGTTGCTTTGTTCCTTAAAATTCAAAATCAGACATTCTGTCCACTCCGTGGACTTCCACTCCGTGGACATCATTTGATCACGAAGTGGACACTTCTTTCCACGGAGTGGATACTTTCAAAATTAATCTTAAAAATAGATACATTTGAAAAATAATCTAAATAAATTTGATAAATAAATTTTATCCCTTTATTTTTTTTGTTAGCCTACTGATTGCTTAAGGTGCAATGGAAATATATTTTCCCCCTAACTTTTATATTTTTATTCGTGATTTTCTAAAAATGTCATTTCAACGTCTTTAAAACAGTATTTGCTATTTTTTACCGAACTCTTAAGCATTTCTCTTCATGGTTTAAATGTAACAACAGAATTCGTATTAATATAATTTTAAGAACAGTTTTAACAGTGAAATTAGGAACAATTTAGGCTTTTACTAAAAATTTAGTATTTACTACTTTGTGAATTTTAATTTTTCTTTGAATAAGTACTTGACATATTTACTAATTTACTTTTTCAAAACTTCTTCAAAATGCAACACTGAGGATTGATCATTGACATAAAAAGTCGTTGACAATTCTCCCTTTCACTCAAATTATCGATTAAACTTTAATTTTCCATTTGTTTTTTACTAAATTTTTAATTTAATTACAGTTTAGCCTGTTCAAATTAAATACAAATTGCAAAATGTGAATGTATGAAAGATCATTCTGTTTCTATCAAAAATAACTTTTGATTAATAAAAAAAATTAATTTTCTCCAATAACATAAACATCTTTTTCTAGTCTCTTTTCAATACGATGATGAAACATAGCTTGTCTGCAGATGATACGAGATCAAAAAGGATTTTAACATCTTCTGTTACCAGTACTGATCATCCATCCAGATAAGTGAATCTTACCTGTTCTTTAACTGTGACATACATAAATAATTAATAAATAATGCCCTATACAAAAAAAATATACATAACTAAGAAACTGCGCTAAAGCGCACTGTCAATAAGATTTCTTTTTAAGTGATTATGAGACTGAAAAAGTCTCTTAAGTTATATAGTATAACATAGGACATTATAATTTTAAAAAATGAATGATTAATGGAATACGTCATTATGGTAAATAACGCAAATATATTGTATTACAGAAGAAAAAATGAAAATAACGGTAACTTTACACAACATTGTTGTGTAAAGTTGCCGTTTGTGAAAGTGGAAACTTACTTACTGATCTGCATGTGTTACACAATAAAGTTGGTAAAGTTACCGTTTGCGAGAATGGAACCTTATCTACTATTCTGAATATATTACACAAAAACTTGTGTAAAGTTACCCTTTCCGAGTGTGTAAATTATCTTCCCTGTCTGTAAAGATTACACAACTACGTTTGGTAAAGTTTCTCAACATAGTTGTGGAAAGTAAGCTGCCTCAACATTGTTGAGTAAAGTTACACAATTTTTTTTACAGTGTAGTAAAGGAGCTCTACATGGAAATGCAGGTGATTTGTCACGGAAGTCCTCCTCTGAAAATTGCAAGTACTTCTATATCAGCTGAGAAATATCAGCTGAAAAATACAGTTGTACGTCAAGTAACTATTTCAACGCCATATCGAACCAGGATCTTTGGTTCGATAAAGTAGTTAGGCTGGCACAGTTATAAGATCCTGACATAAAGCCAATATTACAATTCAAAGAGAAGTCCAGCAACAGACCTAAACGGAATGACATTTCCCCATTTAGCCCATCACAAAATGTTACTGGGCGCTCCGAGACACTCTTCATATTAGAAACAGCGTATTGTACAGGAAATAGGAATATGACAAATGGACGGAATTTCAAGTGACAGATCTTACTACCATAATCGAAGTTTCCAGACTGTCTACAGCAGCTGCATTGTAGTCCTACTGGAAGTCATAAAGAAGTGATAAAGACTCTCCATAAAGTTCGAGAACGCTTCTGCTTGTACAAGTCAAAGGAGTACATTGAAAAGTGATGCAAATATTATACTTATGCAGCATGTAAAGACTCGAAAAAACGAAGCCGAAGGAGATTGCATCGTTATAATGTGGGAGCATCATTTAAGCGGATCGCACTTGACATCTTGGGTCCAGTGCCACAGACATCCAGAGGCAATAAGTGTACAATAAATACATTCTTGTTGTTATGCCCTTTATCACGAAGAAGCCTGAGGCGTATCCCATTACTTTTATCACGAGGCATGCGCAGTTGCGGAGGTACTAGAGCAGCAATGGATTTCAAGGTTCAGCACATCCTTTCCAGCTTCCTACCGAGCAAGGTACGAACTTCACTGGTACTATATTCAAAGACTGTGCCAGTTACTCGACATCGACAAAACTCATATAACGCCCCTACATCTCCATTCGAACGGCATGGTTGAGTGGTTTAACTGAACCATCCATCCTTAAGAACCTCTCTCTCCTTGTATCAAGAAAAACAGCAAGATTAGGATTTGAAGTTGTCTTTGTTCCTGTTAAATATTATCCTTTACATCCGTATAATTTTAAAATAGATTTAATTTCCATCCATTTTACAACATACACTGGGTTTCATAATGATACAAACTCCGAGGTTTTCAAGCATAAGAAAGAAAACAATGCTACAAAATAAACTTAAGACTTATCAACGTTAGAAATAAAGCAAATAATTTTATTTTATAGCAAAATATAATTCAAACAGACGTTTATATATGAAGAAAACAGAATTTTTCGTTTTTGAGGAATTGCATAATTATTATCCCAAAAGTTCGTAAACACTTGCAAAAAATTGATTTTTTATACAATTTTAAATTCTTTTTGCGTTTATATTATTATAGTGATCTTTATCTTTGTATTCCAGATAGCTGTTGTGATTATTTTCAATCAATATCTAGACCCCTTTTTTATCACCTAAGCACGAGACCCAATTAAACTTCGTAAAAGAAATTTTCCTCACCAATTCAACACTCCCGACAAAATTTACTATGCACTGAGAATTATTACATGCACACAAAAAATTAAAGCATATCATTAATAAAAACAAACCAACACAGATTTTTTTTTTTTTTTTGAAAATAAACACATAAACCTGAAACATAACATTTTTAAATCATCTAAAACAGGAAATTTTACGTTATTTTAAATTTAATTTAATTTTTTTTAATTTCTCTCTCACCTTCTGTAAACCACAAAAGAAACCATCGAACAAAAATTCCTAACATAACCTAATAAAACAACCTTTCCTAAAATATACTAAAATCCTAACGAAAGAAATAAATCAAGCTTGGGCGAGGCACCTCAAGTTAAACACCAATCCAAAAGAAAACCCCACCCCCCCCAGCAAGACTTAAGTCCCATGGTTCCACTTGCAGAAGACGCCGGTCTGCTCATGGATGAACAAATTAATCTTAAAAGTTACATAGTATTTACTCATTTCAAAAATTTAATCTGTACATTTTTTTTTTCAAACAATAACCCAATCAAAACTCTAAACTAATATTTTAAAATTTTTCCAAAATTCACTAGCACTAACAATTAATTGCTTAGACAACACTATCTAATTCGCACAGTCATACCAAAGGCGAGAGGGGAAAACCCACTACTAAAACACGAAAAATGTTTTCTACCACATTAATTAAAATTTACAACCGAAAACCTTTTACCACTCTGGCAGATGTAACAAACACAGAGCTTTAGTCAATAAAAGCAATCGAATACCTAAACACTAACTTTTAGACCTAAACACAATTTTTGAGAGAAAATTTTGGACAAACTGCAATCTAACATAAAATTTTAACAGAAACCAAAACTAATACTGATAAATAGAAAAAAAAGACATGCAAATTTTTGAGAAACATTGTAATTAAACTCGGTTTAAACAGAGAAAATACTTTGAAGCTTGCCAAATAATAAAAAGAAACATAAAATTTTTCTAGCCCAAGAGTATTTTACTTCTCTGAAATTTACCCAAACTTGTACAAAAGGAAAAGGCTATGGTTTATTAACTGGCTATTTTTCTGAAAAAAGAAATCCAAATAATTTTCCTAGATCTGAAAAATTAAAATCTGAATGACTATTTACACACATCATAAGCAGTGCGAGCAAATACAACTGGCAAAATTCTGAGAGAAACACCTATTTGCAAAACACAGTTTTTGGCACACCTCACAAAAACAAATATCACTCTTTTGCAAATTTACACAATTCCTCAAAACACAAGGTACCTAAATTCTCAATAAATCTACAATAACTCTTAAACAAACATCAATCACAAAACTAATTCCAACTTAGAGCTTAACCAAACAAAACAGGACTGAATTGTGAAACGACAGAACGACAAGCGCAATCTTCACCTCGAACTCCTTTTTAATAATTAACTACAAAAGAATTAAACCAATTCTGTGAGCACAACAGAGTATTACAGGTCAGTCACAACTCTTCCTAAACCTGCCACACATACTAACTCAAATATGTAAACAAACCAGAACAGATTCATAAGACTACTAGAATTTTACAAGAATTTTATGAAAAAAATGTTGTAAACCATCCCCCCCCCCCCCCCAAAAAAAAAAAGACTGAATTTACACTTTAACACCTAAACCTTCATAAAAATTTTACTTAAAATTTATCAAAATATTAGCCTGGAATATAAAAAAAATTTACAACAGTTTGCCACCTAAAATTTTAATTTTAAATACATATAACCTCAGAAATTCCTACTTAAAAGAGCATTGAATTACTCACACTTAACCAATTCTTTAATCAATTTCAACTTCACAGAATTATTTACGCCAAAATTTCTGATGCAGAGACCCAAACTAAAAGTTAATAACATAACGTGCCTTAAATTTATATTTAAAACAACATTTTCAAGCTCATAATTCAATTTTTGACCCTAGGTAGCTTAAAAAAACATCAACCTTCCTGCATTTTCCCCATAAACTGCTCTCAAACTGCACCAAAACATTTATAACAATATCTACACAACTTCTAAATCAACCTTTATACAGCAGGATTTACTAAGATCAACCAAACTTTTATAACACAATAATAACACAGCTTGAAAAAAAAAAAAAAAAAAAAAAAAAAAACAGCACTTTACTCGTAAAAGGGTAAAATTAAATTTCTTACTGATAACTTTTAAAATTGGACATAATCTTAATACAAAACATTATTTTTAAAGAAAACCATGTAGGAAATCAACAATTCACTAGAAAAAACATCCACTTATTCACAGCCCCAACACAAGAATTTTGGCAGAAAATCTTTTAGAACATTTATTGCAACCAACCCTGTGTCACACTGATCTAAGCAATTAAAATGAAAATAAGGGGTAATTTTTAATTTTTAGCAACTATTTACATTTTTGAAAGTCTATAGAGGTAGTAAACAGGTTTTGGAACTAAATATTTTAACAAAAGTGAAAATATGTAAATACCAGACTCAGAAATCTCAAAAAAAAATTCTGAAAAATACTATCTAACTATTAAAATTTTCTATCCATAATGATAACATGTCATAACTGAACCAAAAGACAAGAATTTAGCCAAAATTTGATGTGAAATACAGAAATAAGTTCAAAAATAAAAACTATGGTAGGCCCCCAAGGGTTCTACGAGCAACAGAAATTCATTACTGTACACGCACTGAGCCAAACGACATCCCAAAACAGAATTTTGAGCCAAGCGAATACATGATTTTAAGTATTTTAAATAACCTAACCAGAAGAGCACTATTTTTCTAGCAACATTTAAAAAAAGCAAAAACTTGAACACAATCATAGTGACACACAGAGATTATTGCTCGTCTACACTCAAACTTCATCAAACATCCTAAGAATTTTCTTGAAATTTACATAATTTTTGATTCAGGCCAAACATTTTAAAACTTAAAAAAAATTTGTCACTACATCTGCCAGAGAAGGCATAAATTAAAATTTCCTTTTCCAATAAATAACAATGTATATACAAAAAAAAAAAAAAAAAAAAGAAAGAAAGAAAGAAAAAAAAAGAAAAAAAAAACCTCACAATTAAAAAAAATTATCCCAAAATATATACACATTTTGCGACAGAGAGCAAGCATTTTCCAACGCATGGACACCGGCACCAATCTTGTGGTGTAAAGAGAGGTGTCCATATTGGTAATAAAAACACAAATTAAATTTTGAAATTCCAATTTTGAATAACATTTAAAAGCATTTGGTAGTACATTGCCCGCAAATTCAAATAAACCCAGGATTTAAAAATTTTAAAAGAGGTCGAAACCTCATTGGAAAAAAATACTGACTCTCTGTTGCTCATTATTCAGTATAATTATGATTTAAACTTAATTAAGGCCGCAATGACTTATGGCAGTTTCTGTTAATTAACCAGAACAAAAAAATCTTTAAGTGTAATAAAATTTTCAGCAATTCAAAGGTTACAACTGAAACTACCATAAGACTTGCATTCATTTTGTTAAACACTTAAAATGTAACATTTGATTAATTAAGCTAAAATAATAATTGTAGAATAATCAGTAAATAAAAAAAAACATAACAGATGAGCCACTTCCACCCCCCACAATAAACAAACAAAAAGAAATTAAATAAACAAAAACAATGTTTCCTGCTGTAAAAAAAAAAAAGGAGATCAACCTTTTGGTAAATTCACTTACTATCTTCAAAAATTTTCTTAAATTTTTAGTTTTCTCTACTAGTAAGCTTTACTTTTATCTCTTAAGATTTATTTTAATGCCTTCCTTAACAACTACATTTTTACAGCAGAAAACTAAATGACTCATCAACAGAACTTTTGAAATTAGTATAACCAACAATTAAAATCCCATGAATAAAACTCATATTAATAATAATATTTTTGTATAATAAAAATAAACACACATAAGACAGCTTTAGAATGAAAATTCAAAAATTTTAATATTAATTAAAACATGAAAACAACATAAGAGGATCCTCGAAATGTAACACTTAGGACATAAATAAAAACAGAGGCAAAATCCAAAGCATTAGAGGCTCATGCCAACATAGTTACTGGAACGACAAAGATTTTAACGTGGTCACAATTTACATTTTAATAATTGTCTTTAACCTAACTGCAACAAAAAAACAACTTATATACTTTACAGCATTGAACAAGGTCAAGGAAGTGAAAGTTTAGAAATATGATGAATCCTTGTTCTGCAAACTGTTCAAGCTAGTAATAACACTCCATAGCCTTGAAGAGTTCAAAAGATATTTAAAATTTACACTTGGAAAACTAAAATACTAGCAGCAATTACTATGAAGCTATGCTTTTCAATATCAATAAGAGTTTTTCCTTTTTCACTCTTTACCATTGATTACATGGCTTCAATTAACAGTTGTTTAATTAAAGCAATATTTAAATTATACTAGAATGAAATATAAACGTAACAAACATAAAAAGGGTGATACTTATTTGCAAAGCAGAATTAGCAATTGGCGATGTAGTGGAGGTCACGGAATAACTCGTAAGGCTTCGGCAAGGGGAAGCTTCTGTTGGATTCTGCAACCAACTACAGGTACTGGGATCACACTTTACTACGATTATTCTGATGGCTCCCCACACACGCTTCTACTTCCAAAGGACAGGACACAAACCTTCTGCATACCAGTTCCATCACCACCGCACAGGTCTACTGGGTTCAACTTAACTATACAGTAGTGCTGGGTGATGTTGAAATTTCTTAAATCGATATATCGTTCATCAGAAATACCGATATAAGGATATATCGATTTAAGGTAGCGTTACCAACTATAGGGCATAATCCCTACACGTAATTACTTTTAGTAGTTTTCTTCAGGATGTAGAGACGGTTTACAGTTGGTTGGGTTTAATGTTGCAGTAGTACTACGCCACACTGTTAAAAATTTCGTGTTAGTTTGAACCAAAAATTGTTACTGAAGTAGCTATAACCCCCTGATGATTTAACTTTTTACCATGATTTAGTAATTTTAGATTAACCAAATATTGGTATTATGAAGAAAAAAATAAAATCAAAATTCGACCGAGGCGGTGATTGAACTGAAGACGTTTTTATCTCCTGTTAAACATTCTGACACTGTACCACGCTTTCTTGCTTTTTATGTTTTGTTGATTTTGATAAAAGGAATTAAATTTTCTAGTGTCTTATCGTGACCCATACGTGAATTGTTGTTCAAAATTTGCCCTTTAGCCTATGTTTTCGACCACGCTTTTAATTTAATCTTGGTTTGGTTTGAATAGTAATTTTATTGATTCATACCCTTGTGAGTAGATGTATGGTAGCTCCGTATGGTAGTCACCGAAGCGGGAGAGCCATCCCTTACGTGGAGGAACAAAACTGTGATGGCATGTCTCCGGACCACCTCTAGGGGTGTGTCCCAGACCATCGCCAATTGCCCATCTGCGCAGCACTAGTGCAACGTAAAACCCAACCATTATTATCTTAATCACAGAAATATATTTTTTACTAAAATAAGACCTTTGAAAAAGTCAAACAGACTTCAGATAAATATATAATGCTTTAATACTAATTATTATAAAATTATTCATTATTATCCATAGTTCAAAATTTTTACATCTCAAAACAGTATAATTAATATAACGCAGTTTTGTTTTACCACAAATGATATTATAGAATTTCACACTGATGCGTGACTCGCGATGTGACATTTCGTGACTGACATTCAGAATATTTAAAATGCCTCAATTTATTATTGTTTTTTTTTTAAACTAATTTATAAATTCAGAATTTTATTATTTCTTACTACTTTGTAATGGATTAAAATATTTATATTCCCCACTTACATGCGAACGAATTGTAAAATGGCTATCAGCAGAAAATTGCTAATTAAGAGAAGAGCTTCATACATGTTATTAAATTTCTATTGTGCCTTGAATCTCCTAATAAATATAATTCTTAATTGAAATTTTCTAAACTACAGTTTCTTAAAATAAATCACGAGATTTTTCTTTTTATTGAAATTTTAAAATTTTTATTTACTTTGGATTAAATTACATCAAATATTACAAAAGAAAAAAAGACTTAAATAGCTATCTCATTATAGGGAAATAAAACTGATAGAAAGAAGAACAATTTGGTGCATTTGAAGGGCAAGGAAAAAAAAAACAGTGTCACTTCGGGAGTGCCGACAGAAGTGAAAACCTGAACAATTACGTGTGTATTTCTTGAATCGGTTGGAAATACTTTATTGTGTAGGAAATACTTTTAAATGAAGTGTTTTTTTATTCATTAATATAAACTACTACTACAAAAATTATATTACAATTTTATTTAATCAACTAACTGCAATAGCGACAGTGTCCGGAGATGAGAGAAGTCGTGTAGAACAGCACCAGATTGTAAAAAGTAAGAAAAATGGCGACTTTGGCCTTTCTCACAGTTTTGTGAGGTCTAACTGCAATAGAGACAGTGTCCGGAGATGAGAGAATTCGTGTAGAGCCGCACCAGATTGTAAAAACGTGAGACAAAATGGCGGCTTTGGCCTTTCTCACGGTTTTGTGAGGTCTAACTGGAATAGAGACAGTGTCCGGAGATGAGAGAAGTCGTGTAGAGCCGCACCAGATTTTAAAAACGTGAGAAAAATGGCAGCTTTGGTCTTTCTCATGGTTCTGTGAAGTCTAACTGCAACGTTTCCGGCTGCAATCTTTAAGAGACAGTGTCCGGAGATGAGTGAAGTCGTGTATAGCCGCACCAGATTGTAAAAACGTAAGAAAAATGGCGGCTTTGACCTTTCTCACGGTTTTGTGAGGTCTAACTGCAATAGAGACAGTCCGGAGATGAGAAGTCGTGTAGAGCAGCACCAGATTGTTAAAACGTGAGAAAAATGGCAGCTTTGGGCTTTCTCACGGTTTTGTGAGGTCTAACTGCAATAGAAACAGTCTCCGGAGATGAAAGAAGTCGTGTAGAGCCGCACCAGATTTTAAAACAATATACAGTATATAGTTATTAACACTTCACATTAGCAAGTTAATTGCATGATACATTATTTGTATCATACATGGATGGAAATCGTCTACTGACGATGACGCGAATTCAATGATTTTTGTTCACCCAAAAGTTTTCACTTCAAATGGAAAGCGTTAGCTGACGATGACGGAAGTTCAATGATTTTTGTTCACCCAAAAGTGCTCAACGCGCCTAAACAAGTTTTCACTTCAAAAAATCAACTTTCACCGTATTTAAAATTATATTTAAATACCCATAGTATAATAGTATATACTGTTAATAATTAACTTCGAAAGAAGTAAAAATTACATATTTAACTATTAAAATAATCATATCTAAGACAACGCCGTTGTTTGAGTTAATTTATTTTTGACAATATGACAATATCATATTCTGTGCTGAAATTAATGAATTTAATGAAGAAATATTATTAATTACATAAAATGTTAGTAAAGAATAATTAATTCACCTATCTAATAAACAAAAACTAGTGTCTCTTATTTTTAAATTATAGGAACTGGCAAAAAATATAACAAAAAATAGCAGATAAAAATACTAATATTGATAAAATAAATCTCTAGTAATCAAACGAATTTTGAATGAATGAATAATCTCATTCAGAATCGGTTTTTATTTTGCTTCTGCACCTGCGTCTGCGTTTCTTAAAACCGTAATCATGGCTCGAATGAATGAATCTTTTAAACCGATATTCTCTTTTTCCCTGTGCGCCTGCGTAACATTAAATCGAAATGGCACTTCAAATATTCTCTTGATTTTTTTGCGGTTTGATTGAGTCAAGATTTTCATGATTTAGCTGTCTATGACTGCTTAGACTAAAACCGATATCCAGTTGAATGAGTAGCGATCTGGCATTATTCCAGCTTGAATCGGTTTAGTCTAGAATAAGATTTTCGCGTGTTTTGATGTTTCTGCATCGATATTTTACGGAAGATGAAATATTTAAATCGAATAAACGATATTAGCGTTAAATCGATATTTTATTTTACATCGATATAAAGCCCAGTCCTAGTATACAGAGACAAATTTCTTTCTTTAGCTGAATTCCTTCTAAAGCAACTTCGATTCGTAGGGATATACATTTCGCTAATCCAAGTTGGAACAAATTCCTACATCGGTAATGAGAAGGTCTCTAAAATACAGCCCTATAAGCACTGATTTTTATGAGACTTTTATTAAGCCATCTTCAGTTTATGATACCCACGCCTCAACTAAATATTTTCGCGCTTTTGCGAAGGACGCCAACTTAATGTTGCCACTACCGGCATGAAAACTCCGGAAGAAAAACAGCTCGGCCAATCAGAGGTCGCAACTACACCGTCGATGGGGAAGCTGAACTCCGACCTATTATAAACGATTAAAAACTGAACACGGTCAGTGCAATTACGCGGGAAGAGAAACTGACCTTCATGAGCGTAGGGGGTGCCCTGAAGGTCAAAACGGACCTAAAAGCACGTACTCAAACAAGGTCAAATTAAATAATAGCTGAGGACAAATTCTTTGCCGGAAAAAGGATTTGCTATGAAAAGAAATACGATTTTGAAAATGCGAAATAATTTAGGAGGGGAAAAAAGACTGACACACATTAATCACCACAATATTCCCCTTTAAAAAAAAATAAGAAATTACAAATTAGCTATTTTCTTAGTTTAAACAATAGAAAAACACAACTGTTAAAATTTAATTTTAACATAACAATTGATAAAATTGAACTGCGAGTTTTGATTCGTTACTGCTGGAAGCGAGGACATTCAACAAGTTGAAGAGCTGGACGGCGTTGAGGTTCTGCCACATACAGCCTACAGTCCTGACTGTGCTCCATCAGATTATGGCCTTTTCCGCTCAATGCAACACTTTCTGAAGGGCCGCCGATTTGACTCGTTTGATGAAGTCGAGGAAGCGTGTCAAGAATTCTTTGATTCGAAGCCGACTGAATGGTACTTTGACCAGATCCGAAAGCTTGCAGATCGATGGCAGAAAGTCTTGGAAAATGATGATCTTTATTTTGAGCAATAAGTTTTGTTGTTTTTGTTATTACTTGGCGAGTAAAATTTAAATTTTTTGCAAGTGTTTACGAACTTTTGGGACAACCTAGTATATGAACACGACCCAAAAATAGGAATTAGTAGCCAGTGTATGCACAATTAATATAAAAACGCGGTCAGGCATGGCATAAACCAAGTCTTTTAATGTATTTTGATCGACTTTTTTCCAGTGGGAGATGACAGAAGCTTTTAATTCTGAAATTGTTGCATAGTGCTTTCCATTTGTATAAACTGCTCTAACAAATAAGCTCCAACCGTTTTCCACCGAGTTTAAATCAGGAGAAACATATGGCTATGAAATTATATGTACACCATTATTTAGGAATCATTTCCAAGTACTTTTTGCCGTATGGAATGATGCATTGTCCTGCTGGAACATCCAGAAAGGTCCACCAATTTACTTGGCAACAAGCAATAAATTTCCTTCAAGTAGATTTTGGTATGTTATTACATTCATTTTGCCAGAGGGAAGCGCAATGTTACCTTTATCACGAAATTCAAATGCAGCCTAAACCATGAGTGACCCTCCACCTTTCTACCGTTTTGAAAATGTTTTAGGTTCTTTGCACAGATCGTGCCAATAATAAGAAAAACCGTCATGATCATCTAAAATGAAATTTTTTCATCGGAAAATATTATTCTTTCGTATTCTATCTTCCAGGATATGTGATCTTTCGTCCAATCCAGGTGATTCTGCAAAGGTTTTCTAATCATACGTGGTTGGGATTTTCTTTTCCTGTACTTCAGCACTTTAGAGCTATTGACTGTTCTGTAGAAAGTACTTTTTGACACTGCTATCGCTGGATCTCTCGTAAGTTCACTTAAACTTGTTTCCCATCACTTATTATTTTTATAATGGCTCTTTTTTTCCGTTTTCGATTGCTTTGGTGGACGTCCTGGCGATTTCTATGCTCCGTAATTCTTTTGGAATCGAAGAAAATTCAATATTACCCTTAAGAAGCTTTTCAATTTTTTTACGATAACTCTTACTGAAAGTCCTTGATCATGATAATTCACAATTTTTCCCTTTCTCAAAATCACTTAAGGTGTTTTTATGAGCCATACTTCTAAAACTCAGTTTGCGGATTCGTTTGAAAGTTTCCAAGCGTTTATATGCTTAACTTATTTGCTTAACTTATTTGCTTAACTTATTTCTTCTTCTTTGAGTCGTATTCAGTATTCATAATCAGTTTATATGCTCGTTTAGTAGTAAATTCGATCAGTGTTCATATCATTTTGAAGCACCATTTTTACTTTTTACTTTCTCTTACCCATAAGGTAGAGAAAGTATTGTTTTTGGCTCAAATTTTCGAACGCGAGATTTTGTTATATTTACACGTTTTGAGGTCCCCTGAATACGAAAATCATGTTTTTAGCAAATGGTCTGTGTGTGTGTGTCTCTGTGTGTGTGTCTGTGTGTGTGTGTGTCTGCGTGTGTGTCTGTCTGTTATCAGCATATCTCAAAAACAAATTATGGCAGAAAGTTCAAACTTGGTATTCTAAATGTGTATCATATAGGGATGCTACAGTAAGCTTTTCGTTAAGATCAAGCAAATGGTTCGTGTACAGGGACAATCAAGAGAATTCTAATACATTACGTCTATGGGGGAAATTGCAGGAAAATAGAGTTTAACGTCTATAGACTGCACTAAACCAAATGAAACGAATATATATTTTTTGTAATAGAGACAGTTAACTGGGAAAAAAAATTTGTGTATGTAGGAGCCTCGCCTCCCCCCCTAGGGGGGAAGTCCCCCCTCGAGGGGAGTAAATTTTCATGATGGGTATCTTTCAAAAGAGCTCGAAAATACCTTTAAAACGAATGGTTGAACCATCGATCTGCGATAATTTAAAACAAAGTTATCGATTTATTTTTACTTTTAACGAAAAAAAAACTTAGAAAAAAAATCGTACTTTTTTTTTAATATTGAGAATAAAATGGACTTCTTTTGGATATTTGCTGTTAAACTACTTCTCTAATATCGAAATCGTCTGCCTTATTATAAAAGATAATTTTTTTAAATAATAATTTTAATAAATTATTTTTTAAAAAGCGAAATATTTTTTAATAACCGAATTAAATTCTATATAAATGTAGGTGCATTAATGAAACGGGGGGTTGAGGGGGGCGGTAGCCCCCCTCACACAGAACTAATTATCATATAAAACTCTTCAGAAGCCTAATATGAATTGTTTAACATAGGTTTACATAACAGTACTCGTTATCTTATCTCTTAATCTCCAACCTGTATTTATAGTATTAAATTTCAGGGTAAGAGAAAGTCGTGTGAGTGACACACCAGATTATTTAAAATAATTTGTCTTTTCAATAAATTTAAAGTTTTCTATTCATTTTATCATTATGTATTAGGTGAGATTATCTCACTTGTCCACATAATAGCGTTTTCTGACAATTCTTTATGAATTTTTGTCTTGATATCATAAAATTACTAGGTCTTCATATCATTTTGCAACTCAGTGTATTCTTTTCCAATTGAATATTACAATATTTTGTGTATATGAATGTAAATTTAAAAATAAAATTGTTCAATCATACGTTACACACACAAAATCCTTAAATAAAATACGATAAAAAATAATTTATGTAAACATAGGTGTTTCATGCAATAATGAAAAGGTTAGAAGATTATCAAATAGTTTATGTATACGTTCTTCCTTTTTTTAAACTTTCACTCATAATGCAGAAAGAAAGATTGTCTTTCGGTAAAATTTTCGATGTTGAAATATTGCTATACTTACATGTTTTCACATAACCTGAATCCCAAAATCAGGATTTTAGCGATTGATCTATGTGTCTGTCTGTATAACTATTATCAGTATAATTTAAGAACAAATATCAACAGGGAGACCTAACTCGATATTTTAACGGCTCTATTCACCAATAACTTCAACTCTTGGTTGAACTTGAAAACTTTAAAAGCTTATAAAATCAGGGTACAAATTTCAGCAAAATTTCACGTGTTTCTTCTGCCCTCTAGCGGTATTGTTATTTTCAATTTTTTAAATAAACTCACACAATCAACTGTGGAAGGAACTGAGTGAAAATAATGCCTGGACCGGGACTCAGTCGGAAAAATTAAATTTCAATAAATATGATTTCCTTCCACAGTTGATTGTGTGAGTTTATTTAAAAAATTGTATTTCTTTCTCCCATTGTTTAATGGTGTTTTCCATTTCCTGCGGCTTATTTCTGTTGAGCTATCTAAATGATAGACCAGATTGTTTCTGCCTATAAGGTTGTCTGAGTGAGTAATGCTGACCGGGATGTCGGCCTGGATAGCTCAGTTGGTAGAGCCTTGACCTTGTAAGTCAATGATCCGTGGTTTGAGTCCCGGTCCAGGCATTATTTTCACTCAGTCGGAAAAATTAATTTTCAATAAATATTGTTATTTTCGTTTTCATATATATATATATATATATATATATATATATATATATATATATATATATATATGTATGTATATATATATATATTTTAGCAGAAAATAACCAATCACAAATTATATGAAATCTTCGACATTAGACGGCAGAAGCAGTGTGCCACATTTCGTTGAAAGGCTGCACCCTTATTTAGACGCTTTTTCAGTTTTTGCCAATTGTTCAGTTAATGGTGAATTTCAAGTTGAATTTCAGTTAATGGTGAATACGGTAGTAAATCTGTATTATGGCGATAGTACTAAAAACTTTTCACTTTTCACATTGGACTAATAGTAAGTGTACAGGGATGTACAAAAATATTAAATTAATTAAGTCTGTGTGCAAAATTTTAGATAGGTCAACATAAACGGATTGCACTAAATAAAATTAATTTGATATACCCTCTTCAAATACATACTATGGTATGGAAAGAACTCCGAGGTTATTAGTTAATGCCTTCTTTTAATAATTTCCAACAAGGTTGAAAAGTGTTGGTGACTTCGGTTTGACTGTCCATCCCCACTCTAACTCCCGTAATTATTTATAGAATTTCTTAATATTCCTTATTGAAATGTGAGGGAAACTCTGCTGGTTTGTCTATAGGGACACCCGAATTATTCCAAACCATCGTGTTCTATGAGAGGTATTTCTATAAACCATATTTTATTGCATTTACTGTACACAAATCTTAATGAAATTGAAATATGTTATTCAAGTTCACTATCGGATGTATCCTGTATAAAATGGAGCAAATACCACCAATGATTTGTGTACAGGGACACACAAAAGTATTTCAAAGCATTGTGTTCTATGAGAGGCATTTCTATAAACCATATTTCCATACCCTTACTGTACATAAATCTTAATGAAATTGAAATATGTTATTCAAATTCCCTATCGGATGTTTCGTATATAAAATGCAGTAAATACCACCACTGGTTTATGTACAGGACACCCGAAAGTATTCCAAAGCATTGTGCTCTATGAGAGGTGTTTCTATACACCATATTTTAATACCTTTACTGTACATAAATCTTAATGAAATTGAAATATGTTATTCAAGTTTCCTATAGGATGTTTCGTATATGAAATGGAGTAAATAGTATCACTGGTTTGTGTACAGGGACACTCGAAAATATTCCAAAGCATTGCGTTCTATGAGAGGTATTTCTACAAATCATATTTCAATAACATTACTTTGCACAAAGCTTAATGAAATAGAAATATGTTATTAATATGCAGAAAAGAATGTTCTCTATATAATATAATATGATCACCATTAGATTTACAGGGCCACACAAAAATATTCAGTTACATTAAGGGCTATTAATAAAAATTTGGTGGAATTGCACTTTCGCTTACATTAAGTGTTTTAACACTATCTAACAATTTTTAAGTGTGAATATGATTTCAATTTGTCTCTCTGTTTTCTGTCCATCTGTGTGTTTGTTATTCAAAAATTTCAATAAAGTAAAAATTCAGTGCAATTGTCATGATATGTTACTCATATCTTATACTAAAAATCCACAATTTCATTATTTGACACTTCGTTCTTTTTTTTTCTTTTTTAATTTTTATTCCTTTGCGTATAAACAAGGTCTTAAAAAAAATTCATTAATTTTTCTTAGAAAAAATTACTTGTTACTGCTTATGAAAAAAAAAAAAAAAAAAAAAAAGAATAAAAAATATTTAATAAAAACTTTATAGTTATATTTTGAGACCATTCTTTAAAAATATTTTATTAATACTTCTGAAATTTTGTTTGCGCATACGAAAGTAATTGGTTAAAGTAAAAGAAAAGACAAGTCCCAGTAGATACTGTAAAAGATAATATTAGTTGAATAAGAAATATTTTGACAAACGGATCCAACATAATTCTCCTGTCACGTTGACAGTTGTGGCTAAAACATGTGTCAAAAATGTTTCAGATAAAGAGCTTTCAATCCTGCGTGTTTTCGAAAAGGTGTCTAGTACTGTGACGTTTTAGAAGAATGTCCGACTGCAGATCAAATTTTATTTTTCTATACACATGGATTTTTTTCTTTACTTGTTGAAACATTATTTTTATTAACTTGCAGATACATCAAAATACTTTCTTTGCAACTAAAATGATTATTTCTTTTCCAGGAACGTTAGGAATTTAAATTATTATTATTCATGCCATTAAATTATCTCATAATAAATTTAAGTTAAAATTTATCGCAGAAAAATCAGTCATTTAAAATTAACAATTAAAACATAAAATAAAATAAAAGTCCCATATTTATTTATTTTTTCAGCTTTATTAGTAATTAGACTCTTAATTTCAATCCTATCAATAAAGTTGTTAAGTGTTATTCATTAGTTTCTTAATATACAGTTTAATAAATTAGCCACCTTGCGACCAGCCAGTTTTGCGAAAAAAAAAAAAAAATTATTATTGTAACAAAATACCACACGGCAATGCCTGCAGCGCCCTTATGTTTCGTTAAAGAATTCTGGTAGAGGAATACTAGCAGAATGTTTGTGCACCGTGCAAAATCCTGACCACTATGGCAATTTCCTATTCAAATTCAGCGTCCTCTTCTCTTTGCAGACACCACCAGACTGTTTAAGTACTGTGAAAAATAAAACCGTACGAATTAGCACTTTGCTGACATGATTAACACGTTAATCGCCATGTCAGTCATATGTGCCTGACGCTAAGAAGTTCTACATGAGCCATGTCAGACATATATGTCTGACGTACGCGATTTGGTAGTGTTGTTTGGATGCGTCAGACATATAAGACTGACACGGCTTGTCGACAAAAAAAGTTTTAATATAGGGCCATGTCAGTCATATATATATATGTGTGACATAAAAAATAGTGTTTTTCCGGGAATTTTGGCAAAAAAAAAAAAAATATTTTCTGTGATACATTGTTTCCTTGATACATTTTTAACTAAATTATCTAATAAAGTTACCGTGGCCCATGTGAAAATTTTTCTGATATTATCGTGGCGATTAACGTGTTAAAAGGACATGTTATCATACCACGCTCGATGACTACATTTCTTACAAACTGACCTAAAAATATTCTTAGTAAAAATAAATTATTTCCTATCGCTGAAATTTCAATTTATACGTACATTGTTTAAAGAAAAAAAAAATCCAACAAGAGCATGTTTCTTTTTTTTTTTTTTTCCCAAATATTCCTTACGTTCATTTTTAACGTGTCCTTTATTTAGTCACGAATTAACCAAAAATATATAATCTTTGGAATCAATCTGTACAAAATAATGCTTGAGATGAGTTGTAGCTATAGTATACGATTATGTCTATTATAATTAAAAGATTTATAAATTTATATGAGACTTGCACTTATAATAACGGACATAGATTTTTTTTTTTTTTTTTTTTTAAATAACCTCGACAACTTTTCATGCGTTTCTTGTTTATAACATACAGGGTTTTAAATCCAAGGAATGTCACTTTTAGATAATCTGACATACTACATCAGACATATCGTACTGCAATATAAAAATATCAAATAGTTGATGAAAATGTCACATGAATATTTTTATTATAAATTTTGAACTGCGCATTCGCAAGCGCTAGCATTTTTTCCTTTCTTTTTTTGCTAAAAAAGTGTAGACTAACTAATATTCGCAAAAGTCAGAAAAATATCATCGATAGAAAAGTTGATTCTTAAGTACTTTCAATAAGGTGCAAAACGCTAAAGGATTTTATCCATATTTCCATCTTGAATCGACGAACAGTCATGAGTTAGATAAAAGTGGTAAAAGTGAAAACACGTTATGCATTTTCTCAAAAAATAGACAATATTCGAAAATCGTTATTTTTTACTAAAACATATTGTTTATAAAATCTTTAGAATAATGAAATGATAACGCATAATCTTAAACTAATAATCAAATTAGTAAACTTACAAGAGAAAAGTACAGTAACTATAACTATATCACATAGGGAAAAAAAGTATAGTCAATATTAACCATTATGCATAAGATGCCAAAGATGCATAAAAAAATATGTTTTAGTAAAAGAAATGGTTTTCAAATATTTTCACAATTATTATTATTATTATTATTTATTTTTTTTTATTTTTTTTATTTTTTTAAAATGGAAAGTGCGCCTTCACTTATAACCATGACTGTTTGACGATTCAATATGAAAATATGGGTAAAACTTCTTAGCGTTTTCCACCTTTTGAAAGTGCTCTAAAATATACATTTCTAGCAACGATATCCTTCCGAGGTTAAACAATACTTGCTTAGGGATTTTTTCAAAGTAAGTCTTTACATATGGCTAAAACTTCGTGCAAAGAAAATTTTGCTAGCGTTTGCGTATGCGCAGTTAAAAAATATTTAGTGAAACTGCTCATATTTTATCAGATATTTGATATTTTTATATTCTCATTGCTGCATTTTGTGTCTAATGTAGTATGTCGATATTTCTAAAAGAGACACTGATTTATTTTTTAAACCCTTCATGTTATAAGGGTCATTCTACAAAAAACGTAATATTTCTGGTTTGGGATAGTTAGTTTTAAAAATAATTATTTTAAAATATTCTCTTAAGAGATTTTAAATATTATAACATTTTTTTTAAATAATTAATAAAAACTGGTGATTTTTTAAATTTTTAATTTGTTTTTTTCAAAGAATGGAGGGATACTTGTATACCTCCGTTACATGTCACAACATATGTTTCTCCATTTACTCTTTCACTTATTTGTTGAAACAAAAAATATATAATATTTAATATAGAGCAGTTTCAGTCATTAGATTTTTTTTTTTTTTTTTTTTTTTTTTTTTACAGTTTAAGTGAATTTTGCTGAAAAAGAAAAAAAGTATTGCATTAATTATCCTTTGAATTACAGTCACAGTTTTTCTTGTATCTGTTCAGAATGAAATTAAATACAAGAATTTCCGATAGATGGCAATACTGTTAACTCATTACAGAGATTTAGAATCACAGAAAGCCATTTTCAATATCTGTTCTTCACAGTGGAGCTAAACATCTTAGTAGGTAAGAATTTATGTATTATTCTCTCTGAAGTCAAATAGGTCTTTTACATTGTGATATCCTCCGTTCTTGATTTTAAAAGGTAAAAATTGTTTATTTATTAAAATTATTTTCTCAGTTAATAGTTCATAACTTTTTAAAGTAAACTTTATCAGCATGATGTGTTAACTCTAAATCAACAGGTAATACAAAACAAAACATAGCAATTTGTATCCTCCGTATATGTATCCTCCGTTACAATATAAATGTAATGGAGGATACACAATGTGTAATGGAGAAAACAGCTTTTTTAGAAAATCAATTTTAAAACTAATATATAATTTTTAATTAGTCTAAATTATGTTCTTAATACAACATAGTTTTTTCTTTTTTAATAAAAAGTTCCTGAATATCATTAAAAATTAAATAAATTTAACAAATTACTTTACTATTAAGGTTGTAACATTTAAGTTCTTATCCTTTTTTTTCCAGATATTAATGAAGAAGTAATGAGAAATGGCCTAAGAAGTGCAAAGATAGGACCAAATAACAATGTGATAATCAAATTAGCTGGCAAGAAAAGCTTCAAATTTTATGTAGCTTTAATTATATCACAAGAGTCTTATAATGAATTTACTGTAAAATTCATGCGGAAATGCTCTAATGACACTTTTATTTTCCCCGAAAAGGATGATATATCAGAAGTATATTTAAGGGATGTTGAAGTCCTGAAGCAACCTACTATGAATAAAAGAGAACAATATGTCTTTAGTGAAAATAGACTTTTAAGAGGCTACCACATATATTCATGCAGATATAACAGTTTTTTTAAAACATTGAACACACATTTTCAGAAAATTTGGCATACGTTATTGTACAAAGCATACTGCAATCACAATGCAAAAACGTTAAATATCTTACGAAACATGAGCATTTACTAAATAATTTTTATCTACGCATGCACTAGTTCTTATAAAATTTCATTTGCGTCATTTAGTAGCCAAATGTATTGAGCAACTTATATGAAAACCCCAAACAAATATCGTGTAAATTTAAAAAGTTATGAGACATAGAATGAATAAAATTTCAGTTCTTCTCAAAAAAAAAAAAAAGATGATGATGGTAGGGGCTTTTACCAATATTTGTTTACAATCAGCGAACACTGTATTGCCATTTGGCATTGACTGAATCAAAATAAAAATTTGAGTAAAACCTTTTATAATTTAGCTTTTATTTTGGGAGAACTGAAATTTTGTTTATTCTATCTCTCATAACTCTAAATTTACGTGATATTTGTTTGGGGTTTTCATATAGGTTGCTCAATACATTTGGCTATTCAATTGCACAAATGAAATTTTTTTTAAAGCTAGCGCCTGCGTAGATAAAAATTATTTTGTAAAAATCCTCATATTTCATACGATATTTAACATTTTTGCGTTATTATTGCAGTATGCTGTGTCTAATGAAGTCTGCAGAATTTTATAAAAATTTCTTTGCTCTTGGTCTAATAGTCTAACCTACGTGTTAGAATTAAAAAAGTGGATTTTTTTTTTCAATGTTTTAAATAAAAACGTTATGTCTCCATGAATATATGTGGTAGTGTCTTAAAAATTTATGAAGATAATGAGAAAATTACTTTTAATCACATGCTACAGCCAAAATGCATTTCAAGCATTACTTTTTACAGGTTTATCCAAAACACCTTGATTTTTGTTGAATTTTTTACCCCTCCCCATTTTCTTTTCAGGACACAGCTTTCGCTAAAACATATGAGACTGAGAAACATATAAAACATAAGAAACATATAAAACATATGAGAGGACACGTGTTCTTTACTCTACCAAAGTTTCAAGATGACTCCAAAGGAACTTGACCAAATATTTGAACCAAATATTTGACAAAAAGTCTGAATTCAAAAGTGTCCAAATACTTATGGGTAGGTAGTGTATTAAGACTCAATTTTTTTATGTACATTTTTTTAAATCTGTTTCATCAGTTTAAATGCTGAAAGATTTAGTTATTTTTATCGTTTTTACTATATATGTCAGTCAATCTTAAAAATCGTACAATTTGTATCGATATTTATTGTATTTATTAAATAAAATTTACTAAAACAAAATTAAAAATATTAACGAAAGGGGAAAAATAGTTTGATTAAGGGAAGTGTCAACAGATTTTTTTCGGAGAAAACGTAAAAAATAATGGAAAAGTCTATCAAAAAGATGTTTTAGAGAAAGCTGTACTTCCACGAAAGGAAAATCACCCGGCTAAGATCCTACACCAAGTTAGTGCTCTGGCCCATGGAATCAAATCAATGTTTGTTTTAATCGATGTCAAAGTTAAAAGGTATCAGACCAAAAATCTGTGTTCTTCTCTTACTTGTATCCAATAAATTTTTCAGTGGGTGGGTTCTTAGATGAAAAATTGCGAACACGGTAAATGATACATTTGATAGACTTAAGAAAGCCCTGACCAAAATATAGGATGATTTACATCCAGACTACTTGCGCCGCACCGTCACCTCACTTCTGAAGAAGATTGCAGCTTGCATCAAAACCGATGACCGCCATTTCGAAAACTCATAGTAAAAAATAATTATTAGACATTTTTTGTTGCAAAAATAGAAGCTTTAAATTTGTTTGCAAATTCACTAATTGTTTATTATAAAATATTTTTTCCGGATACGTAATAGTCATCCTGTATATATTAACAGTCACCGTGACTCGTAACTATTTATATTACTTTGATGATAATTACTTATTTTATTTATTCCACGTTCATTTATATTTCGATTAATTTTTAGAACTCTCGTGCAACTTTAGCTAAATTGTTTTTGTATAAAATTGTTCAGTCCTTTGCCTAGTTTTGTTGACCGTTGTTTAGGGCTATTAAAATCTGTATTTTAAATATTGAAATTATTATTATTAAATCTTCGCGACAAATTTGGTGGAGGCGATGGGGAATATTCCTCCAGAATGGATCCTAGTAAAGTAAATAGGCAAAACCTTCGTTTACGGGGAAAACCTCCCGATTGGGATTACCTTTTTTTGAAACTCGACAAAGAACTAAGATGACAGGAACCGTCAATCCAACTTTAGTAATCCCGCCAAATTTTGTGACTTCTACATATCAACATTTATGGAGTCCATCAGTCTTCGAGGGGAAGATGTAGATGGTTCTACCAGATGGCTTAAAGAATATGACAGAGTGGCGAAATTCAATAAGTGGGACAACATGATATGCTTAGCTAATGTCTATTTTTTTTTCTCGAAGGTACCGCGAAACAGTGGTACAGGAATCTTGAAGATGAACTAAATTCTTGGGAGGCATTTAAGACCAGACTGAGTAACCTTTTTGGCAATTGTGTAAAATACAGGAAAAGGACTGAAGAACAAGTAAAATCTAGAACAAGGGGAGACTACGTAGTCCTCTATTCAGAGTGTCTTAAGACTTTATCAGGATGTTAACCCTCAAATTTCAGAGGAAGATAAAGTGCCACACCTAATGAAAAGAATCGCTGAAGACATTAATCAGGCGCTACTAATAACAGAAATTGCGACGAGTTCAGATTTTATTAAGTTGTGTGGTTATATCAAGGATATGAAATTAAAGAGAGTTGATAAACGATAGTTTGAAAGGCTTGCAAACGTCGTACCGATAGCAGTTATGGAGGAAGAAACAAATTTGGTGTCCCTTATACGCAGAATTGTTGTGCAGAGAATGGTGAGCCGAACAGATAAATCTGAAGATTCATACTTAGAAGAAACAGTTCAAAATGAAGTCGAAAGAGACAGGTGCCAAAATTTCTTCCGATAATGCTACCCCCCCCCCCCAAACGACGAACGTACGCTGCCATAACAAGAAAACTTAGACGTTTTGTGTATAGCCAACCGACACAGGCGAGAAAAACTTATGTATGGACCTCCAATATACCCGTTTCCTTCCACTTTCTACATCCTGGACATGTCGTGGGCTATTGTAAAGAGAGGAAAGCCGTTTTTGACAATTATACATCCCGTCAAGAGAGCATCGACCAAGAGGAAGCCGAAAATTTACGACGACTCTACATCACTCGCCGATCCAGTGAAAGCTCAATTCAAGGCCAATCTTCAGTACGCCGCTGCAGTTCACCGTTACTACATCGCAGTCGATCTCCCAGTCAAACAAACGAAGAAAACTAAAACAAAGCGACCATCCTGGGAGGTGAGACCACATTCTATGAAAATCTTCCGTCGGTAACTATTTAGACGTAACAATAGATAATAAGCCGATACTTGCTCTAGTGGATTTGGGATCTCCTTTTTCGGTCGTCTCGGATAAGTACCGTCAATACTTGAAGAAAATGTTTTTCTGCTGCCAAGAACGATGGGAATTTCGTGCTGTCCATAGTAAAGTGTACTTTGCGTATTGCCATAAATAGCCGAGAACTGCCGTTTGAATTTATTGTGATACAGCATTCGCAGCCATGACGTTATCCTTGGTTGGGACTTTCTAGAAGCCTCTCACAGAAGCCTGTGATAGACTTTGGTAGAAGTGAACTGTTTTCAAGGACATTTCCATAGAACCCTCAACGTTTGAAACTTATATGCCTTTGAAGATTGGACACCACTCCCCAGTTCTCTGACTAAAATGACGGTGTCAGGGTCCTGTGTTGGAGAAAACCTAAACATAACTGTAGAAGGCAGTAAAAATTTACTCTTGGACAGAAACCTGGCATATTTTTTCTAATCACTTCCTAAAATTGCGATAACGGCGAAATTTGGGTCGAAAATCTTCAGTCCTAACAACAAATCATCCCCAAAGGAATTTGTATTTCTCAGGCCGAGTGCATAAATGACAGTATTTTATCTGCAATATTCGACACATCTGATAGCCTTACCGAATTAAGAGGAACATCGAAATCTCCGATTGACTATTCAATAATGGTTGCCCCTGATTTAATAATCCGTGGGGCGAGAGATGCCATCATTCAGGTTCGTTTGCCAAGTCGCGCAAATAAGTGAATGTTTGCACAGGTGTTTAACGTGATATTTCTATTAAAAAATCGCAGTGTTCCCCAATAGGCGCTTCCACGTTAATTCTTAATTCTCAATTCTGTCTATCTGTCGGTCTGAGTGTGTGTTCACGCTTTAACTCCCGTAAATATGCATGGAATTTCTTGAAACTGATATATGTTTTTTTATGTGTTGGTTGGTTGTGTGTACCCAACACGCATTATATGACGATTTTGCAAAATTACCCCTTCCCCCTTCCTTTTCCATCAGGCGGGCGGATCAAAAACACGTTTTTAACCTTAGCTCTACTTCAAATTAACTCAAAAAGGCGAGTTTTAATGTGGGGGTGTTGGTTAAAAGTACGCAATATGTAATTTGATGGGATTTTGCTAAACTTCTAAATTTACCCATTGGAGGGAGGGGGAATAAAAAGCGGTTAAGTCTATGCAGTAGAAGCCAATCATCATATTGCGGGGCGGAAAGCTATTACAGAAGAGCGGGAACATTAACTGCGATTTCGACTGATTTTAAAGTTTTTTCTTTTTTTTTAATTTTTAATTTTTAATAATGATATGGATTTTTTCATACTTTATTTAAATATAGGGACCAGCGAAGGGGGCAAAGCCTGCTAGTATTATTCTACACATTAAATTAATGTTATCAAATATTATGGATTTGTATCTTACAATTTTAATTATTTAAGAACAACAGTCAACAGGGTAATTTTGATCAACATTTTAATTATTTGTTTATCTTACATAATTAATATAATATATAAATAGAAAACTTGCTTAAGAAATGTTTTTAATGTTTATTTTCAATATAAATTTTTATTCACTTGCATCTAACATAACAGAAAGCCTTAACATAATTTTGAACCTACTCACAGTCATGCTAATTAAGAAATTAAACCTTTGTATTTTATAATTTTCGAAATATATATGAATTAAAATTAAAGTATCGCGTTCAATAAAAAACTTATATAAAATGCATAAAAAAGTGCTTAACTGGTATTTATAGTTTGTAACTAATTAATATGAAGACTTTAAAACATCACTTAAATACATCTTCGCAAAAGCATCACATCATAAAAATTTAAAATACACTGATGGAAAAAAAAAATCCCAACACCAGGAAGGAGCTGTTCTAGATAAACGAAATTTGGTAGGCGTGTTTATACATCTGAAAGATGACGTCGATACAAATTTCGAGCTATGCGCATAAGTGTGGCGCTAGAAGCGACACTATGAACATGCAAATGAGGTTTGCTTTAAATAAGCGCTGTAAGTTTCGAGATCGTTATTTACAGTTGAGATTTGACGTAGTGGGTTAATGTTAGTCAAGGATGCCTCTAAGAAGACGAAGAAGCCATTATCAACAGCTCACTGAGTTTGAACGAGGTTGTGTAGTAGGGCTACGACAAGGTGGGTTTTCTTTCCGCGATATTGCAGAAAGACTTGGCAGGAATGTATCCACCGTGCATGAGTGTTGGCAGCAGTGGTCAAGGGAAGGTACTGCCTCAAGAAGACCTGGTTCCGGGCGACCACGTGGTACTACTGAGAGGGAAGACCGCCGTGTTCGGCGTATGGCTGTGGCTAATCGTACTGCGTCTGCAGCTGAAATTCGAGCTGCAGTTGGCACCACAGTGACACAACGAACTGTTACAAATCGGTTACTTCAAGGACAGCTCCGAGCGAGACGCCCTGTAGCGTGCATTCCACTGACTCCAAACCACTGCCGTTAGCGACGTGAGTGGTGTCAAGCTAGAGCTCACTGGAGGACGGAGTGGAGATCTGTTGTGTTTTCTGATGAAAGCGCCGGTTCTGCCTTGGTCGCAGTGATAGCCGTGTGTTGGTTAGAACGAGACCAGGTGAACGCCTGCTAGCGACCTGTCTGCGGCCTAGACACACAGGGCCTACTCCTGGAGTTATGGTTTGGGGAGCAATTTCGTATGACAGCAGGAGCACTCTCGTGGTTATCCCACGCACCCTGACTGCAAATTTGTACGTCAGTCTAGTGATACAACCTGTTGTGCTGCCATTCATGAACAGCATTCAAGGGGGTGCTTTCCAACAGGATAACGCTCGCCCTCATACCGCTAACGTAACCCAACATGCTGTACAGAGTGTCGACATGTTGCCTTGGCCTGCTAGATCACCAGATCTTTCTCCAATCGAGCACGTATGGGACATCATTGCACGACAACTCCAGCGTCATCCACAACCAGCATTAACCGTCCCTGCATTGACCGCCCAAGTGCAACAGGTTTGGAACTCCATCCCACAAACTGATATCCGACACCTGTACGACACAATGCATGCACGTTTGCATGCTTGCATTCAAAATTCTGGCGGTTACACCGGTTACTAATGTACCAACATTTCACATTTGAAATGGCTCTTCTCGCCAATGGCTCTACCTGTGATCTTGAAACTTTAATCAATTAAATATGTTACCTAGACAAATGTATTGCTGAAATTTTATTACTGTAGAATAATTTTTTTTTTCCATCAGTGTATATTAGACAGATGTATAAAGTAATCATGTCTGTTTTTCTAAAATATATAGCAGAAAACTAGAAACAGCTCTTTATTACTAAGTATGTTTATGTGCCATTGTTTAATTTTACCAGCAAATTATGATGAAAATTTTAGGTGGTTTAAAGTCAGTCTTAGTGAATTAAAGGTACCATGACTGACTTTATTTAAACAAACTATACAAAATTTACAAGTGCAATACGGGTCACGTTCTTGGGGTTAAAATACATTTGTTTACATTTACGAATACCCCTGATGACTACTGATGCCGATAGTCCAATTAAAATAAAAATTATACCATTATAATTCTAAACGAAAATATATTATTTTTAATCAAAAAAGTTACCCCGTTATTAAAAATGTTAAAACACCAGTGTTCGTCAGGGGTCACGAACACACAAGACGTTAGATCGCGCCCATCACAACTGCTCCAGCTCGTTCCTTCTTCTAATGAGCATGCGCGGGGACTTGCGGCCAAAATCATGAAGGTCTAAGAAATTTACTCGCAGCCGGTGCTACCCTCTATTAGCGATTAATTTAACCAAACATTTTCAATTTGAGAAATTTTATTTTACTTTTTCTTTCAACCTTTTTTAAATAATAAAAATCTCAGACACAGAAATTTTTTATTTTATATTAAATTTTATTTTCCACCAATTAAAAAAGAAAAGAAAGTAGGGTTTAGAAAAAGATTCAAATTAATATTTGAAAGTGCAAGAGGTTCTTCCTTTATGAAAATATTCATAGATAATTACAGAAAAAAAAAAAATCAACAATATCTTAAAAGTTTAATAAAATAACAACAGAATTGTATGTCAAGTTTATTGGTGTTTTATGATTGTGTTTATATTAATTTTTCACATCAAATACTTTGTATGAAAGTTTTAAACTGATACAAATGATGTAGAATATTGATTTTAAATTAAATTATGTATAATTTCCTATCCTTCGTATAATACTGCTTATTAATATTTCCAAATACTTTATAACATTAAGAAAAAATGTATAAAATAGTTCAGTTTTAAATTGCATTATATTATGATCAGTAAATTATAAAGAAAGTAAATTTGAATTAATTTAAATCCTGTATATTCAACTCTAAATATTATACTATATTATGGATAATACAGAAAAATTTCATAAAAAACTTTCTAACTATATTTGAAGTATTCTCATCAATATTATATCAAAAATTTATTGGAGTACTTAAAAGTAGACATATTCACAAACTAAGCAAATGAGAGTTAATGTTTATCACTAACAAACATTAAGAGGGTCATTTAAACTGTTTATCCTCTTCCCTTCCCCCCTGTTTGAATCAGAATGGCATGAGACAATATAAAAAAGTTGTAACATATTTCATCAATTTCAATTTTATTTTCAGTGCTAACCTCATATATGATATATAGTTAAAGAATTTGATCCCCTTTGATAAATATTACTGTTTCGAATAAATTTCAAATTTTTATCATTTGATTATATTATTTATAATTTTTCATTTAAAAATATAGAAAATTCTTTGTTGGAGCCATAAACTGTAATAATTAAAATATATTAAACCCATGTCTTAAAGTAAATTAATGCTTTTTGCTTATTTTACTTAATTATTTATTAAACAGTGGGAGGCATGACTAAGACTAGAAAAGCTATAAAATAAAATAAAACGTTTTTACGACTTATATATGCAAAATATTTATAAATAATACTGACATGAAATTAAATTTCTATATAGCCAAAAGCTTCTAAATTAGATTTAATAATAATAATAATAATTGTAAATATTTGCAGGGGTGAAAATAAACAGCTTTACTGATCCTCTTACTGTTTGTTATTGATAAAAATTAACTCTCATTTGCTCAGTTTTTAAAATACGTAATTTTAAGTACTTTGTTAAATCTAATAAAATTCTTATTTAATATTAATGGGAATATCTCGAATACTTGTTAGAAAAAATCATATGTAATTTTTCTATGTCATGCATAATATAGTATAATATTTTTAGTTGAATATATAGGATTCAAATTAATTCAAATTTACTTTCTTTATAATTTACTGATAATCATATAATGCAATTTAAAACTGAAATATTTTATATATTTTTTTCTTATTTTTATAAATTAATTGGAAATATTAATAAGCAGTATTATACGAAGAATAGGAAATTATACACAATTTAACTTAAAACCAATTTTCTACTTCATTTGTTTCTATATAAAGCTTTCATTCAAAGCATTTGATGTGAAAAAGTAATATAAACACAATCATAAAGCTCTATTAAACTTGATTTTGAATTATTATATCTCATACACTTCTGCTATTTTATTAAGCTTTTTAAAATATTGTTGATTTTTTATTTTATTATGATTATTATTATTATTATCTATAAATATTTTCATAAATGAAGAGCCTCCTAGACGTTCAAATATTTATTTGTATCTTTTTCTAAACCCTATTTATTATTATCATTTTTTTTTTTTTTTTTTTTTTTTTAAATTGGTGGAAAATAAAATTTGAAATAAAAGATTCTGAGTCTTAGATTTTTATTATTTTGAAAAAGGTTGAAAGGGAAAATAAAATAAAATTTCTGAAAGTGAAAATGTTTGATTAAATTAATCGCCGATAGAGGGTAGCACCGGCTGCGAATAAATTTCTTAGACCTTCATGATTTTGGCCGGCAACTTGAGCAAGTCCCCACGCATGCTCATTAGAAGAAGGAACGAGCTGGAGCATTTGTGATGGGCGCGATTTAACGTCTTGTCACGAACACTGGTAAAACGTTCAAAGTATGCACCAGTTGTCGTCATACCTTAAAAATCTTTATATTATGTCAAATCTTAAAAAGTTCCATATAAATCGTATTCTAAATTTCATAAACATTACATACAATGCTTTATGAGCAATTTCAAATACAGCAAACAACAAAATATACCAAGAAATGCATATCTCTTTTTTTAGCCATTTGCTTTACGTTCACTCAATCCAATTGTAATTTAACGCATACTTCACTTATTTTGCTTCTCCCTGCTCTTCCCCATACTTGAAATCAAACTTTTTATGCGATAAGAAGCAAAAGGCTTTGGGGAATATTGTGCGGGTAGATTCAAATTCTTACAGGTTATAAAACGCTTATTTTAACACTTCTGTTAAGAGGTTGACGACTACTGGTGCAGATTTTAGGGGTGACGAGCACTGGTGTCTTTAACTTACTTTAAATTTGGCACTAGATTCCTCTTTCAAATAGCCACGTTTTCATTTTTTTAATACTAGTTTCTAGCACATTTTGTTAAAAATCTATAAAGTTCGTTATTACATTCGAGGTTGATTTCTGTTTTATGACAGACTAGTAGGCTATGCTCGCTTCGCTGGTCACTCTTTTTAAATGAATCACTGTAGTTAATGAATTCTCAAAATTGCATCAATTTTTATCATGCGAAAAAAAAAAATAAATAAATAAATAAAAAGAGAAAAAAAAATCTGATTGGAAGAAATGGCGCGCACGCCCGACGCGCATATTCCTTCACCTACCGTTCCTGCCCCTCCTAATTATTTTAGACTTTAAAAAATACTCGCAGTCGTTCTCTCGGGCTTTTAAACCTAATTATACTAATTTCCAAAATTTTATCTGAATTTCTTTATTTTTACCCCTGCTCCCGATCCCTTCCCGCCCTTCGTAATAATTATGTACTTTCGAAAATATCCGCAATCAATTTATAGGGCCTCAAATCCTAACAACACTAATTTTCAGCACTCTAACTCTTATTTATATATTTTTGCCCTTTCACCTTCCCGTCTGTATTAATAATTTTACAAATTCAAAAATATACGCAATCGGTTTGTAGGTATCAAAAACCTCCATGTGCCAATTTTGAGCGACCAAACTCTATTTTTATTTTTTGCCCCTCCACCCAACTGCCCACCCTTCCCAATAACTTTACAAAATCGAAAATATCCGCAATCGATTTGTAAGTATCAAAAACCTTTATGTACCAATTTTAAAAGACCTAACTCTATATTTATTTTTGCCCCTCCGCCCCCCCTTCCCACCCCTCCTAATAACTTTACAAATTTGAAAATATCTGCAATCGATTTGTAGGTATCAAAAACCTTTATGTACCAATTTTGAACGGTCTAACTCTATTTTTATTTTTTTGCCCCCCCCCCTCCCATCGTTCTGATCCTCCTAATAACTTTACACTTTCGAAAATAGTCTCATTTGACTTGCAGGTCTCTAAAACCTATCTGTATCAATTTTGAACGGTCTAACTATAATTCTATTTTTTTTCCCATAGCCCCCCTTTCCCGCTCCACCTGGGACGAATTTCTAAAATTAAAGAAATTAGTTTTATGCATTTGTGGGAGCTATATTTTAGAACAAAAATATCTCTCGTATATCTTTTTTTTTTTTTTTTTTCTTTTCTTTTTGGTGTTTGCGATATGAAGGATTATTTCAAATCACGTTTTGCCTCCTCTCCTCCCCTCTTGGAGGCTGAATTTCGAAAATTCCAGAAAGTAGTTTTTAGTATTTGTATTAGCTATATATTAGAGCAAAAATTTCAGACATATCTTTTTTTCTGTTTGAGATATATAGGAGTATGTGAAACCACGTTTTGCGCATGTGAAATCGGTTTGTGTACATGTACACCTCAAAAATGCTAGCATATTGTGTTTTAGGAGAATATTTTTTTTTATAATCCCACTTAAATAACTTTCTACCGCAAAATTAATGACGAAATTGACACTTATTGTTAATATGCTAATATAATGTTTTGTATAAAATATGATATGCTTAGATTTCAGATTTAAAAGGCTACACTAAAATATTCAGACACATTAGGGGCTGCAACTGAAAATTGCTGGAATTGCAAATACGTTTATGTTAAACTTTTTGACGCACTCGAACAATGTTATGAATTCTGTTAGTCTATCTGTCTTTCTCTGTTTCTGTCTGTCTGTCTGTCTGTTGTGTGATAAAGTAAGCAAAGAATATTCAAGGTTAATTGATGCAGAGATTACGTGAAGTTCGAATGTATTAATAATCATTGCATACTGCATAATTTTTGCTGCTGTTTAAAATTTATATTTCCCTTCAAATGCTAGATTGTTTTGAATATAAAACATATTTTATCGGCAAGCTACGATTACTAGATGTTCTGTAGAAAGATGTAAAGAAAGTATAACATCATTCCATTTTATTTTAAACGCACCATGCAATTAGACGACAAAAACTAATTCCTAAATCAAATAAATACAAAAAAATTTTTAATACATAATTATTTGAATACTAGGTTTCGTAACTGTTTTTTTCACAACATGGTAATAAAAATTATGTCTTCTGGGCGTTTAGAAAATTTATTTTCAAATTAGTGTACAAAAAATTATGCAAATTAAAAGATATATATATATATCATAAAAAACGACAGTTTTGTGAGTGACGCAGCAAAGCTCAAACAAAGCTTAGCAGCGACACTATATATACAGCTAGTTTAACATCAAAGGAATTTGGAAACGCCGACATTTAATATCTCAGTAAATAGGAGATTTTGATCTGATGTTTTCAGAATAATCTTTTATCTTCTGCCTGATGCTATGTGGGATTGTCCTTCATAAACTTGCGGAGTGAAGCCTTCCCAGCTAAACCCGACTCCCGATCAAAATTATGTGTAAATCCATTTCTTTCCGCTAACTGAAACGCCGAACTACGTAGGCCCATGCAGGTTATTCTGAACAGTCTCGCATCAAGTTCTACTGTATACTTTACGAGATCTTCTAAATCTTTTGGGAAAATCTTTTGAAAATTCCCAAACAGCTTCTGTGCTCCATTGGCCCACATGTTAAGGCCCGTACTCGCCTTTCAAGTGTAGTTTGTGGAACCTTAAATTGCTTGATGGCCTTTACGTATCACATCACACCAGACTTAACACCGTCGATTGCCACCAGCATGTTCGACACAGACCAGGATTGACGATTTGTTTTCCGCTTCTAATTGCTGACCATCTTCAGAACATGTAGAGGAAGAGAACGTGCCCTTAAAATGCAATAGTTTCTGGTTTCTTAAAAAATAAGTTTAAAATTTCATAACATTTTTAATTACTGTAGTAAAAGGAAGCGGTAAATTATAGTCTTCCTTAATTTAGCCTATAAGGAACTTGAACCTATCAAAACTCCAAATCGACAGACAGGGCCCTTTACACAGGAAAGTCCACAAATTAGTCCGAAGTTAAATAAACTATCAAGTATAGGATCCAATTTATAAATTAATTACTCTTCTAAACAGCTGAAATTAAATTGAATGGAAATACAATAGTAGCCTAAATTAATGTAATCCAAATGAATTATAGATCTACATTAAAATTATGACATACAAATGTGATAACATAAATAACATTCAACTGTGATTGTAATGTAATAATAAGTAATTAATAATCTCTTTTGAAATATAATTATAGATATTTTATCGCATAACTTTCTGCATTTTTTACATTTTACGTTTAGAACAGGATACCACAAGTGTAAAGCAAAATGGAGTAGTACCTTATTTTATCTCACCTGGAGATACCCCGTTTTGCCCTACAAACAGCCATGCAAAACACCTAACATAATAAATCGCACTGAATGTAGTTCTACTCTTTCATGCAATTCACTTATCCGTATACATTTGTTATTACGTTTTTGCAGAAAAATAGAATCACCGAAATATTTACACCATCTCGTAGTGTGCTTAGAGTTGTTTTCTTTTCTTTTTCTTTCTTTTTTTTACCCACTTACAGTTTCGAAATATTTTGGAAAAATAACGTCAGAGGGTTATGTATTTGCACTGTAAAATAAATGTGAAGACACATTTTTTTCTTTTTCATTCTTTTCTTTTCTTTTTTTTTTTTTTTTTTTAATTGGCTTCATCAATCTCAAATTTCGGATTTTTTTTTATGAAATTTGTGGAAGGTGACGTCATATATGCATGCGAAAAATGAACGTCAGAAATATTTTGTGAAATTCACGTCGTATTATAAAAAAAGAAAGAAAAATATGCATTGTTTGCATTTATTTTTATTTAATATATAGGAATAAATCTTAATAAATAAATAAATTATTCTTTTTTTACTAATAATGATTTTATATCGGGTAGTAAGTAAAATAGTTTTTCAGTTATGTCTTTTTAAATCCAGAAAAATATCAAATCACATTTAAGAGGCTATATATACATATATATACATACATACATATATTTATTTACAAGTGAAAAAAATGAATGCAATAAAGATTTTTTATTTTAATTGCCGTTGTATTAAAAAAATGCATTTGTTCATGCATTTTTTTTTTTTTAAACAAAACACAGGAACGATATTTTAGTGATTTTAAATAACTTGCTTCTACTAATAGATATTTTATTTTGAATAGCAAATAAAGTAATATCTAACTTTTGTTCTAATTAAATTTAAAATGGTGTTTGTAGTATGAATACCCTGTTGGATTTGTTTTAAATTTTTATACTTTTCAGTGAAATCGTTGCCTTTTTATTTTATCAACGCGCTTATTTTCCCTATATTTAACCGTATAGTTTAAATGAGTTCTTTTACAATTTCATACATCTATTTCGCACATTACGCATAATTTTCTAAAACTTTTTAATTTATGTTTTGCTAAGTGATTTCTTGTTGAAGTGATTTAAGTATTGTTACAAAATTGTAAATAATTGTGTTTATTTCTGTATAAATTCTTTCAAAGAGGCTTAGTAAGTTGATAAAGTGCTAATTTTGTGCATTTCTAGTCGTTTTAGCGTTGAAATAGCCTTATTTTCCCTTAAAAACGCATTAAAAAGGCCCAGAAATGCAGGTAATGGATTTGGCGCCAAATTTGGCGAGTTTTTCCCACCTTGGCGATTTTTTTGGCGACCTTGGCGAGAAAATCCTTATATGGGATATACCAAATATGGAAGCTGTAAGTTGATTGGTTGACCACTTTCTAGAGTTTTCTCGAAAAATCTGGGTTCCATGGAACAGTATATAAGGAAGCGCTTTCTCGCCAAGGCTGTCAGAGTCAGTTCAGATCTCAGCCAGCTTCGCTGGTGCTTGCATTGCTCTTAAGCCTCTTTGAGAGAGACTTGCTTCAAGTGTTATTGCTATACAGTTTGTACTGTGGATTGGCTATTGACAGCTGTTGTTTAAGCTGTGTTTACTGTTTGAATTGAAGCTGATACTTGGTTTATAGACCTGTATTTTTCTGGAACTTTCTGTGAATAAATTACTGAATTTTTGTAAGTTTGGCCTTGCATTCCCGGACAACTCACGAACCCTCAAGTACGCAACATTTCTGGTGTCAGAAGTGGGATTGTCTCTGAAGGGTTATAACTAGAGCTATGGAGGAACAGATGAAGAAACTTCTAGAAAGCTTAGCTACCCAGATGAATGAAATGAAAGAAGGGCAAAGAGAGATGAAAGAAAGTATGGAAGCATCGCAAAGAGAGATGAAAGATAGCCTGAGTCAAGAGATGAAAGAAATGAAGGTAGCACAAGAGAAAATGGAAACATCGCAAAGAGAGTCGAAAGACGGTTTGACCGAAGAAATGAAAGTAGCACAAGAGAAAATGGAAACCTCGCAAAGAGAATTGAAAGACGGTTTGACTGAAGAAATGAAGCATATGAAAAGCAGTTTGGGTGAAGTTCAGGAAGAAATTAAATCTAATCAAGATGAGATGAAGAGAGAGCTTTCAACGGTGAAAGAATCAATCGAGGGTAAATTAACGGTGATGGAAAATAGAATGGATGGAATAGAAGAGAAAGTTATAAAGATAGAAGAAAATTTTGAAGAGAAAGTTATAAAGATAGAAGAAAATTTTGAAGAGAAAGTTTTGAAAATTGAAGAGAAAGCTATGAAGATAGAAGAAAATGTTATAAAAGTAGAAAGGAATTTTGAAGAGAGATTTATGAAGATAGAAGAGAACTTCGAGAAGAAAGTCATGAAGAAAGTAGAGGAACCTCTTGAGAGAAAAGTAGAAGAGAAGTTGATCTCCTTGCCCCAGGAAACGGAAAAGAGAGGTAAAAGAAGCCAGAATCAGGAATCTATTAAGCTATCTACCTACGACGGCAGTTCCTCCTGGCATGTATATAAGACCCAGTTTTCCATCGTAGCTGAAGCTAACGGCTGGGACTCTACCGCCAAGTCAGTCCACTTAGCAGCAGCATTACGGGGAGATGCAGCCGAGATACTGAGAAATGTTTCTAAAGAAGAAAGGAACGACTTCGAGGCCTTGACTAGAGCACTGGAGCTACGGTTCGGAGAGAAGTGTTCTAAGGACTATAGTCGCCTCCAGCTAAAGTCCCGTTACCAGAAAACGGGCGAAAGTTTGCAAGAGCTGGCAGCGGACATTCAGAGATTGTCACACCTAGCATTCTCAGACTGCCAAGCTGACACTCGAAACGACTTAGCTCTTCAGTACTTTATCGATGCTGTTCGTGATCCAGAAATTCAAAAAGCGCTGAGACTCTCCAACATCAGAGACGTAGAATCAGCTTTAGGCTATGCACTTAGGATAGAGGCAGCCCAACAAGCCTCTCGTAAAGACCGCCATACCATAAGAGCAGTCTCATTAAACGATACGCCTGCTGGTGAAAATGAAATGAAGAGAAGTATCGAAGAGATCTTAGAGAGATTGCGCAGCCTGGAGAATAAAAAGGAAATAAAGGACCGGAAGATAAAGTGCTGGGGCTGTGGAGGGGATGGTCACGTGAAGAGGAACTGCCCTGTACGACCAACTATAGGAAATCACCCGTCTTCACCATCACTACAGGGAAACTAAGAGGAGGCCATCTCGCGGGGCGGAGGTTGCCTATAATTAAAGAGCCCCAATTTACAGTATTTCATGTTTCATCGATGAGAGGCAGCGATTATGGACTTCACGTCTATGGCCAAGTCAACAACGCCACCTGCCGGATGATTCTGGACACAGGAGCCAACGTGACCATCATTAAAACGGATTTGGCTCAAGAACTAAAAGAGAAGATCATCTGGACGCCGCCCTGTGTTAAACTCCAGACTGTGACCGGAGACGAAATCAAAATATATGGGAAAATGAACTCGACTATCACTTTTGGGAATGCCAGTTACCATCATATGGCATATGTGGCAGATATCAGAGATCCTTTAATCATTGGAATTGATTTCCTGAGAAAATTTAACTTTCAATTGGACTTCAAGAATAATGAACTGCATTCGAGTTCGGAAGACATCGCTGTGTTCAACACTGAAAATCAAGACATTCAGACAATTTGCCAGATAACAGCCAAGTCTGAAATTTCCATCCCTCCACACACAGAGACAATAGTTTCAGGAACACCACCTACAAAGCAATACTTCCGCTATGGACTGATTGAATGCCCGAATACAGACAATAGCCCAAGAGGAGTTCTGGTAGCTGCATCTCTAGTTGATCTCTCCAAGAGTACTATTCCTGTGAGAGTCGCAAACATCAGCGATAAGGTCCGAACAGTGAAGAAGGATGAGGTGTTAGCAGCCTGCACTCCTGTAACATGTATCAACCGCCCCACGCAATCAACTGAATCCAAGTCTTCTGAACAATTAATAACGGAATTACTCAAGAATGCAGAGTTAGGAAAGGAACAGAGATGTGCTGCGGGAAGCTACTCCAAGAATTTAAAGATCTTTTTTCTCGAACACCTGAAGACGTCGGGCGAACGAACATCACCCAGCACAGAATTGATACAGGAAATCATCCTCCAATCAAACAACATTCAAGAAGACTTCCTTTTGCTAAACAGGAAGAGGTCACTGAACTTCTAAATGAAATGCAGCACAATGACGTCATCGAGCCATCAACGAGTCCTTGGGCCTCTCCCACAGTACTGGTGCGGAAAAAGGATGGTTCAACAAGATTTTGCGTGGATTATCGTCGTTTGAATGACATCACGAAGAAAGACAGTTACCCTCTTCCCAGAATTCACGACACATTAGACACACTTGCTGGCAATAAATGGTTCTCGACTTTGGATCTTAAGAGCGGTTACTGGCAAGTAGAATTACATCCTGATGATCGTGAGAAGACTGCATTCACCACGGGACAAGGACTGTGGCAATTTAAAGTTATGCCGTTCGGATTATGTAATGCATCTGCCACCTTCGAACGCCTGATGGAGACAGTGCTAAAAGGACTTTCCTATGAGGCTTGTCTGGTGTATTTGGATGATATTATCATTGTGGGGCGCACTTTTGAAGACCATCTACGAAACATTCGAAAGGTGCTGGAGAAACTCAGAATGGCTAACCTCAAATTGAATCCAGGCAAGTGTAACTTGTTCCGTCGTGAAGTGAGCTACCTCGGCCATATCATCTCTGCCGAAGGTGTGAGAACTGATCCTGAGAAGATCTCTGCAGTCGAGAACTGGAGTCGCCCTGAAAATGTACACCAACTACGAAGTTTTCTGGGGTTATGCACTTACTACAGGAAGTTTGTCAAGGGTTTCTCAAATATTGCCAGACCACTGCACAAGCTGACGGAAGCCAAACAGAAGTTCCTGTGGACAGACGAATGTGAAAAAGCGTTCAAGCGACTTAAAGAGGCCTTAACATCATCCCCTATCTTGACATATCCACAGCCCGACAGACAGTTCATACTTGATACAGATGCCAGCCATGAGAGTGTCGGTGCTGTTCTGTCGCAGGAAATTGATGGTCAAGAACATGTCATTGCCTATTGGAGTAAATGCCTGTCTAAACCGGAGCGAAATTACTGTACCACCAGGAAAGAGCTACTCGCCATCGTAAAAGCCATAGAACATTTCCATCATTACCTCTATGGCAGAAGATTCCTGCTCCGGACTGACCATGCATCTTTAACGTGGTTGCTCCAGTTCAAGAACCCGGAAGGACAGATTGCCAGGTGGATACAACGCCTGCAGGAATATGACTTCGAGATACGTCATCGTAAAGGGACTCTACATGGTAATGCAGATGCCTTGTCACGGAAGCCCTGTTCGGAAAGCTGCAAGTACTGCTCTAGAGCCGAACAGAAATACCTGCCGATAAACCCGGTTGCCTGCCAAGTTACTGTCTCAACACCACCAGATCAAGATCCCGATCCATGGAGTGACGAAGAACTTAGAAAAGCCCAGTTGGAAGATCCTGACATAAAGCCAATATTACAGCTGAAGGAGACGACCAGCAAGAGACCTATCTGGCAGGACATTTCCAGATTTAGTCCCATTACGAAAAGTTATTGGGCACTTTGGGACTCTCTTCATATCAGAAACGGCGTATTATACAGAAAGTGGGAATCTGATGATGGGAAAAGCTTCAGATGGCAGATTTTATTACCAAGATAAAAAATTCCAGCTGTTTTAGAACATCTGCATAGCAGCTCTACCGGAGGCCATTTTGGGGTAATGAAGACTCTGCAGAAAGTTCGGGAACGCTTCTACTGGTGCAAGGCAAAGGAGGATGTGGAGAAATTGTGTAAATCCTGTGATGCTTGTGCGGCACGTAAAGGCCCGCAGAAACGAAGTCGAGGAAGACTGCAACGGTATACCGTGGGAGCACCATTTCAAAGGATTGCAATCGACATCTTGGGTCCTTTGCCACGGACCTCCAGTGGAAATAAATACATCCTCGTAGTGATGGACTATTTCACCAAGTGGCCTGAGGCATATCCCATTTCCAATCAAGAGGCATGCACAGTCGCAGAGGTCCTAGTGCAGCAATGGGCGTCAAGGTACGGCACGCCCCTACAACTTCATACCGACCAAGGAAATAACTTTACCTCTGATGTTTTCAAAGGACTGTGTCAACTACTTGGCATAGACAAAACCCGGACAACACCCTTATATCCCCAGTCGGACGGCATGGTCGAGAGGTTCAATCGTACCATCCTGAATAACCTCTCACTTCTAGTATCAAGGAACCAGCAAGATTGGGACTTGAAGTTGCCATTGTTCCTGCTGGCTTATCGAACTGCTGTCCATGAAACCACCGGCTATACTCCAGCCCAGATGCTGTTCGGACGTGAACTTCGTCTTCCTTGTGATCTCCTGTTTGGTTGTCCACCCGATGCGCCTTCATCGCCCGAGGAGTACATCCAAGATCTCCAGGCACGATTTGAGGACGTACACAACTTTGCTCGGGAGCGTATTAACATGGCAACTGAGAAAATGAAGACAAGGTACGATCTAAAGGCTACACAACATGAGTTCCAGGAAGGAGAGAAGGTCTGGTTGTGGAATCCTGTTCGACGCAAAGGACTCTCTCCCAAGTTACAGTGCAACTGGGACGGACCGTACACAGTCTTAAAAAGGCCGAATGATGTAGTGGTGCGGATCACTAAAACACCTTCATCAAAACCGAAGGTGGTGCACTATAACAGGCTACCCAAGTACCACAATTAACGGTAATATTAAAATTTAAAATGTAAATACTGGTAAAATTTGCGCATGCGCACTGTAAATATTTGTATATAAATATTTGTACATATTTGTGAATTTTGTAAATATTTCTCACTTGATTTGTATTTCTATTTTATCGTTATATGCAACTTAGTTTTTGTATTTTAGATTGTGTAAATTTGTTTAGTTTCGCCTCTTGACCAAGGGTTGCACTGCCCGGGACGTGCAGTCCTTGGGAGGGGGGCAGTGTTACAAAATTGTAAATAATTGTGTTTATTTCTGTATAAATTCTTTCAAAGAGGCTTAGTAAGTTGATAAAGTGCTAATTTTGTGCATTTCTAGTCGTTTTAGCGTTGAAATAGCCTTATTTTTCCTTAAAAACGCATTAAAAAGCCCCAGTAATGCAGGTAATGGATTTGGCGCCAAATTTGGCGACTTTTTCCCACCTTGGCGATTTTTTTGGCGACCTTGGCGAGAAAATCCTTATATGGGATATACCAAATATGGAAGCTGTAAGTTGATTGGTTGACCACTTTCTAGAGTTTTCTCGAAAAATCTGGGTTCCATGGAACAGTATATAAGGAAGCGCTTTCTCGCCAAGGCAGTCAGAGTCAGTTCAGATCTCAGCCAGCTTCGCTGGTGCTTGCATTGCTCTTAAGCCTCTTTGAGAGAGACTTGCTTCAAGTGTTATTGCTATACAGTTTGTACTGTGGATTGGCTATTGACAGCTGTTGTTTAAGCTGTGTTTACTGTTTGAATTGAAGCTGATACTTGGTTTATAGACCTGTATTTTTCTGGAACTTTCTGTGAATAAATTACTGAATTTTTTTAAGTTTGGCCTTTCATTCCCGGACAACTCACGAACCCTCAAGTACGCAACAGTATTTATTTATTTATTTATTTTTTTAATGCATGCGATAAGTGTGTGTATTTAGCAATAAAGATTTTTTTCTCCTTCTCGTGCTAAAAAATTCTTCGGTAGTTCACAGTTTTTAGTAAGGCGTTGGTGACTGGTTAAAAGGTCGATTGACTGTACTAGGGTTCTAGGTCTGAGGGAGAAGGAGTGCCTTCCGTGGAGGTTTTTCTAAGGAGACCTAGCCCGTATTTACTCAAGTTTCGGAGAAATCCATGGAAAACTTTAAACGGCTAGATCGACGAGCGCTACCCGGGATCGAAGTGCAGAACCGCTAGGCCGCTGGTGGGTACAGTTATTAAAACGAATTTCTAATTTTGTTTTGATTTTTTTATTTAATTACAGATTAGGGTCATTTTGCAAATACTTCAGCAATTTTGTACTACACATATAAAATATTTTAGAGTCGTGGATAACATGTTCCACATATTTAAAGTGCATATTATTTAATTGGATCCCTAAAGATATGATTTTTTTATCCCTTATTTTTTATGGAAGTATAAGATAATTAACTTTGCTAGTCAGTTACTATAGAGTCGTAATAGTGTTATTTTAAATTCGAATTATTTATGCATTTCACATAAAATATCAGTACAGACCATATGTCTCATTACTGCAACATAATAATTTCGCTATACAAATGTCACTGTGGACTTCTAAGGGAGAATGTGTTCATATAAGTATTCCACTTAAATACGTCAGAGTGCAATAATCTCTATTGACAAATAATTGTCAACTGCCCTCTGTATTGTTGCCCTCTCATTATTCACATTTAAATTATTGTATTTAGTGAGATACTTATGCATGCACATTAAAATGTGTTTCGCGAGCATTAAGAATGCAATAAAGAAGCTCTTTCCATTATTTTAAATGCATTTCAAGAAGAAAATAATTCCTTACATATAGCTTGGCTAAAATATTTATGAAAAAATTAAAAGGAAAATATGAAATTAGAGACAAAGTGTAGCCCTACCTTATTATCTGTAAGCGTAAGGGAAAAAAAAAGTTAAAGGGATGGGATTGAAATACATTTAGACAAATATGACTGTAATTATTAATTATTATTTTTTTCATATTTCACCTTAATTTAACGTTTATATCTATAGCTATCTGAAAAGCTTACTAACTATTTTAATTAAGTATGTGACAAACTTAGGTAATACAAACGATCATAAATTTTAAAAGGGATATATTTTAGAAATAAAGTATTGAAAAACAAATCGCAGCTAACGACAAATCTTTTTTTTTTCGATCGTTCCAGACAACATTTTCATTAAACTTTAAAATTACTTTTAATAATCGAAAATAAAATTTATGAAACACATTTTAATTAATCGTTGATGAATTTTTGAAAAAAAAAAATATAATAAAAATTAATAAATGGTAATAAATATTACATTATAGGCAGCATGTTAAATAAAATTTTAAAAACGCGTAAACTCTTTTTAAAAATTCCAATGTATGGTTCTTCTCTTACCTTAAGTCAATAAGTACCTATTCAAATTTTAAATATCAGCAACATTAAGCCAAAAAAGACTTTTCCAAAACTTTTGGAAGAAAAGTTATAATCATCGTTTTGATTTTCTTTTTAATTACTCTACATATAAAAAGTTTTTAAAGCAGATTTTTTTTTTTTTTTTTTTTTATGCATTCATGATTGATGATTTTAAAATCAAACAAATATTTACACAACGGTGAAAACGCCAATGTTAAAAAAATAGCAAACTGCAGTTTAAGAAGCGTTAAGCGAACCCTCATCAGAGAAGAATGACAAAACGGGTAATTGCTCTTACATGACTTTATTAAAACTAGAATTACAGAAGGTGTCATTTTGACCCCAAGCAAACGTTTTTCTTCAATGTTTATTCTATTTTTCAGATATATCTGAATCCTTTCTTGACTTTTCCTAAATCATTGCGCTTTTCAAAAAAAATAAAGTTTCAAAGAAAACCTTATTTAACTTTTAGTCTTAACAAAGGCTTATACCTAGAAATACGGCCAGGTGTCATTTTGACCCCTGTGAGAAAGAAAGGTATCTGAATATTTTTTCTGTGGTAAACTATTTTTGTTTTTACCTGCTAAACAAAAAACAAATAAAAGAAAAGGAAATGATGTGTTTGTGTAATCTCTCACCTGCCAGTCACGTGAATTGAATTTTCGGAATGCATTCACATGTGAAATGAGAACAGATAACAGAGCTTATGTTCGAGAAAACGTTTGTAGATTTTGTAAGGCATTTTGTTTGTTACATATAATAACAATTTTTGATAAATTATTTTGTTATATTTATGTGAGTTTATTATATACTAATGGCTCATAGAAGAGGACTAACCCAAGAAGAAACAGCTAAATTGATGCAAGATTTATCTGATTGCGATTCTGCTGCTCTATTCTCGTCTAGTTGCCTATTAACCACCACTTGTAACCGTTAACGACAGTTTTTAACTACTGTTCTACCCACCGTAATAACCATCTTCCGTTTAAGTGCTATTCTGGTCTGTCGTTGTTATCTTGAGTGGGAGAATAAACGCTCGCGTTTGAGAGTGACATTTTAAACCAATCAGTTGCAAGGGGTCATTCGTAATCCGTTTTGGGAGGGGAATTTTGTGAATAGCGATGATGACAACCTGTTTTCAATGGTGGAAAATGTGAAATGTCCTTTTAACTGAGCAAACTAAAACATTATACAGACGCGCCCATTTCTACTGTGATAAACGACGATTTTTAAGCTGAACAACTGCCTCCTAGCTGCCAGTAACTTAACGACTGTAAACAAGCTCGAATGAGAATAGTAAATCGTCGTTGTCTCGCTTCACAACAACCGGTTTCCGCGTAACGACTAGACGAGAATAGAGCCCCTGGGGCTCTATTCTCGTTTAGTTGCCTATTAACCACCACTTGTAACCGTTAACGACAGTTTTTAACTACTGTTCTACCCACCGTAATAACCATCTTCCGGTTAAGTGCTATTCTGGTCTGTCGTTGTCATCTTGCGTGGGAGAATAAACGCTCGCGTTTGAGGGTGACATTTTAAACCAATCAGTTGCAAGGGGTCATTCGTAATCCGTTTTGGGAGGGGAATTTTGTGAATAGCGATGATGACAACCTGTTTTCAATGGTGGAAAATGTGAAATGTCCCTTTAACTGAGCAAACTAAAACTTTATACAGACGCGCCCATTTCTATTGTGATAAACGACGATTTTTAAGCTGAACAACTGCCTCCTAGCTGCCGTTAACTTAACGACTGTAAACAAGCTCGAATGAGAAGAGCAAATCGTCGTTGTCTCGCTTCACAACAACCGGTTTCCGCGTAACGACTAGACGAGAATAGAGCCCCTGGTTCTGAAATGGATAACAATTCTTCAAATAGAGATGAAAATCGAACCTCTAGTGATTCAGAATTTGTTATAATGAGAGATCATGTGATATTATCTTCTAGTTTATGTGAAAGTGAAAATGAATAAGTTCCCAGTAATTCAAATTCTGACATAACTAAGAATGTCAAAGCAGGAACTAGTACTATATGCTCAAAAAAGAATAAGAAGAAATTCAACGATATTCAGCCAGCTATTTGTCCATACCCTTTAAAATATACTTTAATCATTGTAATTTAGTTTATTTTTATTAGATTTTCAAAAATATATAATGCTATATAGGGAAATATACATATTTTATTTACAGGGGTCAAAATGACCCCTGCCGTATTTTTGGGTATACGAAGATCGCCGTAATTCTAGTGTTAAAAGGAACACATTTTCACTGCTTCTTATTATCTACTAAATTACAGTTTTGATACCGTCATCAGTGCAGAATGACAAGACAAATAGTTTCTCGTTGATGATTTATTAAAAAGAATACATTTTCACTGCTATCTGTTATATATATTTTAAATTTAATTATTAGAATTTCAGTAACATTTGATTCATATAAGTTTTCTGGATTACTGATTGATTGAAGCAGAACTTTTCATTCAACATTAACGCATATAATCCAGCTGAATCTTGACTGTGGCTTTACGTAATTAGATTAGATCAATAAATCACACAAGCAAAAGTTTGTATTTAACCCTTTTGTGAATAAGGAGATGATTGATTTAGTTGGATAGTTTTATTTAATCGATTGATTAACGATTTACACTTTGACTGCCATGGCTATGATATGTGATAGCCAGTGATGTTTCCGTTGGGGGCACTGTCTATCAGATAGGATGGCCAGTTTTTCAACACTTCAGTCTTTGGCTCTAAAAACCATATCAGATATCAGTCACATGAAAATCGTTCTGGAGTTTGATTGTTGGAGGATTAGAATCTCCCCATGTATTGCAAAATGAATCAGTTTGAAAAATATTTTTTTTATATATGATTTTATGTTGAAAAAAAAATGCAAATTACACAAAAGAATTTTCTGGCACCGTGGTAAACATTTGCAATTTTGGTTCGGGAGTCAAAGTGTTTATAACGACTCATTCCTTAACATCTTGGATACTGTGTCGAAAGTGAAAAATAATCCTGACTTACCTAAAACTGCATAAAAATTCCCTCAGCAAACATAAACTTAGCAGATATATATATTGAAACGATATCCTTCGTCACAAGCTTGAGTGCACTAAACTACGTATATGAGATGGTCATTATAAAAAAAAGAATGTTCAATTAATTTGGGTATATATCCACGTCAAGTGGCGCTGTAAGGCTGCAATTTTGCCTACACGTGAAAAGGCTATATCTGAGCTTCTACAGCGTACAACTACAGCAAACTTGATATATGAGATAGGAATTTAAAAAAAAAAAAAAAAATGCTGACTTTATGAATATCGGCTGAAACAGGATATTTCTATTACTCATCTTCTGCGATCTTCCTTATGGGTACATCTTAGCATTAATTGATTCAGTTTGCACCAAGACTACATATGTGAAATCTTTACTGGGAAAAGTTATCTTTATTATCATTTATTTATTTATTTATTTTTACTTATTATTATTATTACATATTAATAGATAGGTAGCGGCGTTATGTAGAGTTATTAAAAAAAATGCAATGACCAGAAAATATTATAGTTTTAAACATTTATTAAAAATCAGATTTCGAAAATAACAGTATTAATATTTTTAATTTAATTTTAACAATAACATATTATTGTTTGTTTGAATAAAACTCATTGCTGATATAAATTATTTGTCCCTTGTTATCATGTCCCCTTCTCCCTCAACGTAATGTCTAGTGTGCTTAAAAAGGAAAAATAAGAGAAAGAAAAGGACACTTTCCAAAATAACGATAATTACATATCCCTAAAGCATGCCTTCCCCTTTTCAAATAATTAATATCCAGTAAGTACATAAGTAAAACGCAAAGTTTCATAGATCCTTTCCCTCTGTTAGACTCGATCCATCTTTACGATCGGTCATGGAATGAAACGGCCTCTGGATGTTTTAACTAGAAATGACGATTTTCTATAGCCATCTCCAAAAAACATAGAAGTATTACGTCTGCAGTTACATAATACAGCATTTTCATCCAAAATTATTTTTTTCCCTAGATCGAAATCAAAGTTCATTTAGAACTGGCTAACTCTGGTGTCAAGCTTATCTACTGGAAACAACTTTAGTGCCAGTCACGAATGTCAACTTTCTTACTTATAAAATCTTAATTTTTATGTTTTTTTTTTTTCCTAACTGCCGGGTGTATTTTTTATTATTTGGCATATTTTTCAATTTTTTATTAATTTTCGTCACTTTCTGTGACATTGGTTTTAGGAGGTCTAGGCTTGCTCCGAATTGGTCCTTCTCCTAACCTCTGATTGCTCTTGAAGGACTGGGACATAATCATATCGATTAAGCTCGAGCCTTTTCAGTGAGGATTATGAATTCTGTATTGGCTTCTGATTGGTCCACGGGTCCTTCTCAAAACTAGAATCTAGCTGGACTCTCTTGAGTACGGTGTATTATTTCTGTTAAGATTTACTCTGAAATTTTAATTTAATTAAAAATGTATGATTTCCTTATATATATATATATTAATAATAATAATAATAATAATAATAATAATAATAATTGCGGGACTCTGAGCGGTTCCCTGTGTCTTTTGGGACGCCCTGGTCAACTCTTAATTCCTTTTCGCCTTCCAGACTCTCTTGTTAACTCACGCAACAGATCCCCTGTTGCACTTAGGTTTTTTTCAAGGAGTTTTTTTTTTTTTTTTAACTCTTGGTGATTTGCTCTGAATAATTTCTGTTGACGCTAGGACTTATTCAAAGTCTAAATTAAAACCCTTTTGGTTTTTTAAAATTATTTTTACGAAAAATCTTTTTATGTTTTTCGTGACTTCGCTGGAGGTAAGCATTCACCGCGACCAACTGCAGGTACTCCGAAGCACCTCGTTGACTTGATAGGTAAAATGCACTTCATACAATACCCAGCATCATCGACAGCCAAAGTCAATGTTATTTCTTGTTTGTTACTACAATTAGTCATTGTTTTTTTTTTTTTTTTAATTCTGTTTACACATTCAGAAATTTCTCAAACATTATATGAGTACTCGTTTTTTAACAGTTCATTTTATTTTATTTTTTAATTTAAAAAGCGAAAAATTAACTAAACGCACTTTTCGCTTTTTTTGTTAGAAAATGAAAGAGGAAAAATCAATTTTTGAAAAACGAATAGGAAAGAAAAAAAAAGTTCCATTGTGATTTATGGCTGTAAAATGGCTAGTAATAAGTATTAACTACATGGTGGTATAAATAATATTCCGCTATATAAGTTATCCATATAAAACTGGTGAGAGGATGAAGATCAAACTTCAATCATCAAACCTCTCCGACAGCCAAAGCTAATGTTAATCTTTGGTTTCCGCAATTAATTACTGTTTATTTAATTATTTATTTATTTATTAACACATTGAGCGACATGTCATAGCCATTCTAGATTTTAGACATTTTGTCATATATCTCTAAGTACTGAAGGAATCATCTTGAAACTTTAGGAGTGTGCAGAAGATGTTATACTTCAAACATTTCAGTGAAAGTTTTACCCCGAAAGTAAAAGAAGTACCAATTAAAAAAATAAAACGTTGATTGTCCTGTCAGCCATCGGTGGCTGACAGTGTCAAATAGGATATAAAGCCGCGTTAACCATCGGTGGCGGATATAAAACTAAAAATATTACACCTAATGATTGAAAATGTATTAAGGATTTGCTTAATTTTTATTTATTACAGGAGGAATCATTATGGAAATTTAATGGATTTTAAGAATTTGCGTGGAGCGCAACGTGTTAATGCTGTTTTTACATCCAGAAATTTCTTAACCATTAAATTACTACTCGTATTTTAAAAATTTAGTTTTTTAATTTTTAATGAGCTTAAAAGAGTGAAAATTTAACTAAGTGCATTTTCGGTAAAAAGTATGAAAAATAAATTTTATAAAACGTATACTAACTTAACGATTGTGAAATGTCTTATTATGAAAACGGAATTTTAAAATATACATAAAAAAATGAGTATTTGTGGAAACAGATTTTCCCACAGAATAACATTAGACTTTTAAAATCTCAAACAAAATTTGACAGGCGCCGCGTTATTCGAGAAATTATCTAGTTGCATGACAGTTAAAGATTTTAAACAATATGACTCCAAAATAATTCAACTAATTGAGTGATTATAAAATAAAAGCTCTTAATAAATACTTATTATGTAAGATCAAGTATGGAACTATTCACGTTTTTGGATTAAGAATTTTCCATCAAAAAAATCAGCAATTCTCTTTTTACTTTCTCTTACCCATAGGGTAGAGAAAGTATTGTTTTTGGGTCAAATTTTCGAATGCGAGATTTTGTTATATTTACATATTTTAAGGTACCCCTGAATACGAATATCATGTTTTTAGCAAATGGTCTGTGTGTATGGCTGTGTGTGTGTGTGTGTGTATGTGTCTGTGTATGTGTGTGTGTCTGTGTGTGTCTATTATCAGCATATCTCAAAAACAAATTACGGCAGAAAGTTCAAACTTGGTATTCTAAATGTGTATCATATACGGATGCTACAGTAAGCTTTTCGTTAAGATCAAGCAAATGGTTCGTGTACAGGATCAATCAATAGAATTCTAATACATTACGTCTATGGGGGAAATTGCAGGTAAGTAGAGTTTAACGTCTATAGACTGCACTAAACCAAATGAAACGAATATATATTTTTTGTAATAGAGATAGTTAACTGGGGAAAAAAAAAATTATGCATGCAGGAGCATCGCCTCCCCCCCTGGGGGAGAAATCTCCCCTCGAGGGGAGTATTTTCATGATGGGTATCTTTCAAAAGAGCTCGCCAATACCTTTTAAACGAATGGTTGAACCATCGATCTGCGATAATTTAAAACAGAGTTATGGATTTTTTTTTACTTTTAACGAAAAAAAAAAAAAAAAAAACTTGGAAAAAAAAAATCGTATTTTTTTTTTTTTTTTTTTTTTTTTTTAAATATTGAGAATAAAATGGACTTTTTTTGGATATTTGCTGTTATACTACTTCTCTAATATGGAAATCGTCTGCATTATCACAAAAGATAATTTTTTTAAATAATAATTCAAATAAATTATTTTTTAAAAACAGAATTATTTTTTAATAACCGAATTAAATTCTATATAAATGTAGGTGCATTAATGAAACGGGGGGTTGAGGGGGGCGGTAGCCCCCCTCACACAGAACTAATTATCATATAAAACTCTTCCGAAGCCTCATTTGAATTGTTTAATATAGGTTTGCATTGCAGTACTCGTTATCTTACCTCTTAAACTCCAACCTGCATTTATAGTAATAATTTTCAGGGTAAGAGAAAGTCGTGTGAGTGACACACCAGATTATTTAATATTATTTATTTATCTCAAAATGTACTTGCAAACTTTGGAAACTAAATATTTTGTTCAAGAAAAATTCATTCTCGATATAATTTTCTACTAAATCTTTTATTTTATCTAGTGTGGTTTGTATTTTAGATTTATGTTTCCATGTTGATATATTTGATTAAAAAAACATAGAAATTATGAAAGCAATCATTTTTGCATAAAATTGGACACCAAACTATCGAAAACATCAATCTTTGACAATATTTAGCGTGTCTAGAAATATCGGTATATTCAGACGCATGTACAAACACACAGTGTTCTCCAAAGTAACAACATTTTTAATCAGACGACAGCAAAATCTATACAATGCATAATCATTAAAACTAAAAATGGAATGAGATCTGGTAATATTTCTCGTTTCAATAAAAAGGTACTATTTAAAATTATCACTAGATGGTTCTATAATATAAAAATATCGTCAACATGTACTCACGCGTAGTGAATAACATGATGCTGCTGTAGATGAACCCAATAGAAATTGCGCTTGAATGCAAGTTCACTATACAGCAACATGTTTTCTGATTGAAATTCTTCTTCCAAATTGATGACACTGACGCTTGAGTCTTTCAAAGATTTCTGTCTGAAAATGGCCACACATTATTCGAAGACCCAAATTTTTAAACATCGAAATGATTATCTAAAAAAAATAAAAAATAAATGTGCTGCAGCGCGAGTAGTGCATGATGTAGCGATAAAAAACTCGGAGAAATTATATAAGCATGCAGGATAAAGGAAGTTGATTGTTGTCTGCCGCAGACTCTACTAAAACATTGGCTACTACTAGCTACATAAACAATAATCTGGCTACCTAAATGGAAGTCTATACTAACACATTGGTTAGTTTATTTTATATTTTGGCATCTTCGAGAACTAATGTCACAATGACTTTCGTCTCGAACGATCGATACACATAATTTCACAATAACAATGTTAAATGTTTTATATAGCTGTATTACTTAAGAATGTTGGCAAATCTGCTACAAGTTTTCTAGTGACTTTATGACCACTTTCCCAAAGCTGATTGATGAGAAAGAAATGCTGACTTAAGCCATGTTCCAATACGTTGACATAAGTTTTCAGAGGGATAAGAGTATGTTAGAAAGATATGTTTTAGATGTCTAACGCAACTTACGATGGAGAATTCTGATAAAATAAATAAACAGTCACATTTATATATGAACCTGATTAACTCAGCAGTAACTTAGTCACTTTAAAGTTTTGAGTTAATTTTATAAAACTATGTATTTTTGTTTTAACGCATCTTTGTATCATTAAAATCGATATCTATTAATTAAAGCCTGGATCACCTGACTCTCTTCCTTCGAATATCAGTGTATGATGAGATGGATGGTTTAGAAGCTAATCAGCGTAAGTGAAAAAATGAAAATTAATTGGACTTGTTAGATCAAATAGATGTTGAAAATATCTAAATCTTGTTTTGATCTAGCATGTTACATCTATTAGATATCGAAAAAGGCACGTCTAAATTTCGTCTACATTTAAACATCTAATAGATATCTATAATTAGTACAGGATATCCAGGACTTTCAATGGACATTCTTAAGATTTTTTTTTACCTTTTTTGGATCAGTTGGATGCAATTTAGATGTCTGATGAATATAAGTGGCTGTGTGGGGAGTTAATTCGCTCTCAAATTCATGTCTGGAAAAAGGAATCCGCTCAATTCAAGTTCATTTTTAAAAAGGAGCTAAACTCATTACAAGCTCATTTTTGCGGAAATTTATATATATTTTAAATTGATTTTCTCCTTTGAGAACACTTTCATAGATAATTTATATTTTTTACTTTCTTCTATGTTCAATAGAAGAAAGTATTGGATTCTTAAAGGTTTTGACATGCGGTTTTCGATGGATTTACAAGTTTTAAGAGTTCCAAAATATAGTTTGACCATTTTTAGAAAATGTCTGTCTACATGTGTATGTGTGTGTGTGACAATTTTTTGGCAACTGTATTTCAGGAACTACTGCATAGAATTGCATATAAATTTACAGGTAGACGCATATTGACCTACATTAGTGCTCGTCAACTTTTGGTGACCATCACTCAAAAAGTGGCACTGCTATATAGCGATTTCTACAATTTCAGGGAAGGTCATTGTATGAGTGTTCACACATATGTTTTATAAAAGTTATTTTATTTTTCAAGTTTTATAATAACAAAAAAAAAAATGAGAAATTAATATAATTAATAAGAAGATATCCTTTTAAATTTAAGTAATTCAATTAATTAAATAGATAGAATTTCCCGTTTTCTTTTCAAATCAAAACTGATTCATTAAATAGCATTTATTTGTCTTTCAATAGATGCAAGCATATCGTTCTCTGAGTAAAATAAAGCAATTTTTATATCAGGGGTTTTTGAAAAGTAATTTCATTTATACTTCTTCCCCGAAAAAATTAAATCATTTTCGCTATAATTATTTATTTGAGAATGTATTTCAAAATTCGTTACCAGCTTATTCCTAGCATATGTCTGTATTAATAAAACAAAAAATAGGAATTTCCGTTAAAAATTATAATGTTTCTGTTTACATAAAAAAGCTATTATTACTTTTCGAGCAGATCATTATTGTTCTAAAAATAGATTTTTAATGGATTAATGTCGACTGTATGGCGCGGAACTTGTAATCGACTTCGTCCGTTGCTTTGATTGACACCTGGCGTATTTTTTTTTTTTTTTTTTTTTTTAATGCCAAATTGGTTTGAGTTTTAGTAACGACAAATTATATTCAAAAATTTTGTATTAAAATGTACTCAAGACGAAGAAACGGATTCATATTCTTTTGGGCTGAATTTTAACGACGCCAACTTATTGAGTTGGCACTTTTGGACTCTTCTTGCTTCGGTTGTAAAACGAAGATTATGTTGTCGATCTCGTCCTCTCTCTCCGTACCATTTACTATATGGAATTTTATTCTTTTTCTCAATAATTAACAACATGTAGCTGATGTATTGAAATGACATTTATCTTCATGCTATTAATAAAGGACTCGGCTCAAGTGATTTTTCTTTTGCTTTGTCTGGAGAGTAATTTTCCTTCAGCATTTTTAAGCAGTTTGTCAATGCCAATCCGTTTCTTTGTCTTGAGTACATTTTAATAAAAAATTTTGAATATAATTTGTCGTTACTAAAACTCAAATCAATTTGGCATAAAAAATATACGCCTCGTGTCAATCAAAGCAACGGACGAAGTCGGTTACAAGTTCCGCGCCAGACAGTCGACATTAATCCATTAAAAATCTATTTCTAAAACAATAATGATCTGCTCGAAAAGTAATAATAGTTTTTTTATGTAAACAGAAGCATTAGAATTATTAACGGAAATTCCAATTTTTTGTTTTATTAATACAGACATATGCTAGAAATAAGCTGGTAACGAATTTTGAAATACATTCTCAAATAAATAATTATAGAGCAAAATAAAAATTTAAATAAAAATAAATAAATAAATAAATAAATATTTTTTTAGAAGCTTTTTATTGAAATTCGATTTCGTTTCATATCACGCTAATAAATAAGGCACCTCAACTTTAAAGTAAATGCCAGCAGTCCTTATAGTCACTCACTGGCTCAGTTGGTTAAAGCGTCAAATGGCTAATACGATGGTGGTGAGTTCCATCCCCGAAGGATCGATGCGTTAAATTTTGCAGATAATTAATAGAAAATGTGTCGATAAAAGAAATTTTTTCATTGTCTACACATTATTCTAAGAATTTTTGAAGTTTTTTTTTTTTTTTTTTAAGAAGCTTTTTTTAGATACTAAAAAGCAAAAAAAAAAAAAAAAAAAAAAAAAAAAATATATATATATATATATATATATTCTTTTAGAAGCTTTTTATTGAAATTGGACTTTTATCATCGTGTCTTTGTGTCATTCTGAAAAAGGCGCAGCCTCAACTTTAATGTAAATTTAAACAACCTTTTTCGTCGCTCGTTAGCGCATATGGTTAGAGCATCATGGGGATACGCGATGCTCGTGGGTTCGATACTCGTAAGCCGATGTGTTACTTTTTTGCAGATAATTAATAGAAACGATGTCAACTGTGAAAAGAAAATCTTTCATTGTGTACACAGTGTCCTAAGAAATTTTGATAGTTTTTTTAAGGATTTTTTTTTTTTTTTTTTTTTTTTTTTGAGTTACTAACCCTAGTAGCACACTTGTCCACAGAACATCCGGAGGAGGTCCATAGGTTTTCCGTTTTATCCACAGAACATCCTGGGGATGCTTTTCGGAGAGGATGTGCTACTGGGGAAACGAACAAAATAAAGATTTCAGCAAAATCATAAATAAAAATAAAAATAACACTGAAAGTTTTTTTTTATTATTGTGGAGCCTTAAAAAGCCTAAAATAAAAATTTATTCTTGCAGAGACATGCTATAAAATCATAAAAGTATCAACAAGAAGAAAATTCTAAAGAAAAATATAGATATTTCACTTTTGCAAAACATGAAAAATTTTAAATATTCCAAGTATTTTAAAAAGTATTCGCGAAGAATATTCCTTTTTTATTTGTTACAATTTTCTAGAATGTTCTATGATTTTTCTTTACGGTTCTTAAGACTTTTCGTTAGAGCGTCATGCTGATAACGGGATGGTCCCGGATTCGGTCCTCGAAAGACGATATAGTACTTTTTTTTACAGATAAATAATAGAAAAAAATGCCAATTGTTAAATGAAAATCTTCCGTTTCCTACAAAATATCCCAAGAAATTTTAATTAGTTTTTTAAAGGAGCTTTTTCTTTTTTGTAACTAAAAAATACAAAATAAAATTTAAGTAAACAATCATTTTTTAAAGTTAGAAGCTTTTTATTGTGAAACCCTAAAAAGCATAAAGTACAATTTATTCTAGCAAAGACATGCTACAAAGAAATGAACCAAGAAAATTTTAGAGAAAAAAATATAGGTACTTTCCTTTTGCAAGAGATGAACATTTTTTAATATTCAAAATATTTTTAAAAGCTTTCGAGACATTTGAAATTTCTGGATTAACGAATGATTATACAAAAACTAATAACTAAGAATATTGGTCTCGAAAGCTTTTTAAAATATTTTGAACATTAAAAAATTTTCATCTCTTGCAAAAGGAAAGTACCTGTATTTCTCTCTAAAATTTTCTTAGTGTTGAAACTTTCATTTCTTTGTAGCATGTCTTTGCCAGAATAAATTTTATTTTATGCTTCTAAGGGCTTCTAACTTTAAAAAATGATTTTTTACTTAAATTTTATTTATATATTGAAAAAAAATTTATTACTCAAATATAATAGTTTGTTATCAAAATTCTAGTATTTCATTTCAGTGTTTTGCCTTTGCGTATAGTTTCAGCTTTTTTGTACTTTTGCTGATCTCATCCCTGTTATTTAGTTAAAATTCTTCTATTATTCAAACAAATTTGTTGAGTAGTTTGTATATTGGAACATGGAGATTATGAAAATACATTTTTGTTAAATTATTAAAACATTATAGTGAAAAAAAATTTAGCTAATCAGTGTCTTGTCAATTAATAAATTAGATCATAGATTAATAAATTAGATAAGATTAAATAAATCATTTTATTCTTTAGGTTAAAGTAACCGTCTGCATTAACATATTTCATTCATAATAGTAAATGTATACATATATATACTGTTTTCTCTTGACGATTTTTAAACCTAGCCGATACGGCAAGCCAGAAGGGGAATCAAGAGTTGCCAAATTTCAATATTTATAATGTAATAATATACTTATAATCTTTATTAAAATATGAATAACTAAATAAAAAAAATAATAATAAAAAAAAAAAACTATGAATCATTTACCCCTAAATTCTTGTAATGGAAATGTGTGAAGTATCCTAAATTTATTTTCTTTGTAGGATTCAATTTTTAAATATATTATAAATTGCTGTAGATTTGTGCAGGGTTCACATTAGAGGGTAGGAGTGTGAGAATCTTGTAATATCTAAAATCCCACTCAAAAATATATCATGAGGAGGATTTCCGCCATTTTTTTTTCACATTGTTCATTCAGTATTTCATCAATTTTTTAGCTAGTATTGTATTAATTGCTTTGAAGCGTTGTCTTTTTTTTTTTTTTTTTTTTTTAAACTTCTTTAGAATTTCTTGATAAAAGTAAAAAAATAAATAAATAAATAAAGGGGGGGTAGATATTATGTAATTATTTCAAAATACCTTTAATTGTAAATGTTTGTTAAGAGGATTTATGAATTGTTTATTTTATCAAGAAACAACAAAGGCTAAAAAATACAGTAAAGGCTAAAAAATACAGAAATATTATATATTTAATTTAGTTTATTCCAGTTAATGTACAAGGGGTGTTCAAATGAAAAGGTACGAAACGACACTGTGGGTATAAATGAAGACTTTATTCAAAGTATGCACCATAGGTCTGAGCACAACTATCCCATTGATTAACGAGCCGAAGGATTCCATGCTCCCAGAATTCCTGTGGCCGTGACGAGACCCAGTCCTTCACAGCGTCCTTGAGTTCGTCGTCCGAGTTGAAGCGCTGCCCTTTCAGATGTTTCTTCAGGGGACCAATCACATGGAAATCGCAGGGCGAGATGTCCGGGCTGTAGGGTGGATGGTCAAGCTGCTCCCACTTAAACTTGGCCAGTTCCGCGTGTGTGACCCTGGACACGTGTGGACGCACGTTATCATGGAGCAGAACCACACCCTCCGTGAGCAGCCCAGGTCTTTTGTTCTTGATGGACCTGCTTAGGCTTCGGAGTGTCTCACAGTACACATTGGAGTTGATGGTTCTTCTGTGCTGAAGGAATTCAACAAGTAGTGGACCTTGGACATCGAAAAAGACGGTGAGCAATACCTTGCCTGCTGACGCCACATGCTTCCACTGCATGCTGTCCTGCTTTGTCTCTGGCTCGTAGTGATGGCACCAGCTCTCATCACCTGTGACGATCCGCTCCAAGAAAGCGGGGTCTTCATGATACCGAAACAGATTTTGAAGTGCTATCCCCATACGCAGTTCCTTTTGCTGGTCAGTGAGTTGCTTCGGAACCCAATGCGCGCACACCTTCCGATAACGCAACTTGTCGTGGACTATTGTCCACACTGTTCCAACGCTGACATCCACCTTCACCGCCAACATTCGTAATGTGACACGGCGATCACTTCTCACTAGGTCGTCCACCTTGTCAATGAGACGGCCGTGATGACTGTGTTTGCCTGGCCTGGTCTCGGGTCATCAACCAAACTCTCACGGCCTGCACGAAAACGGGCACTCCATTTTCGCACTGACTTGTTGGACACACAGTCTTGCCCGTATACGGTCACCATCCGGCGATGAATAGCGGCCGGTTTAACACCTTCCGCTGTCAGAAATCGGATAACGCCTCGCTGCTCCTCAATCATCGAATTTTGCAACATGAACGCCATCCTGTCTTCTCACGCACTACCGCGTCAATTGGACGGCGCTCTTTATCAGAGCCTCTGCTCTCTCCTGCGCATGCGGGTGCCCGCGCATGCTCCGATCCACAACGGAGACTCCAATCACATCCTTACATGTCTGGCTACGTTCCTCCCATAGTGACATAGGCAAATATGCTAACAATTACGTTGTTTCGATGTTTCGTACCTTTTCATTTGAACACCCCTTGTACTTCTGTCAAGCACTCTTTCAGTACTCAAAATCAAATTGAAAATAAATTTTGAATCAGATTAATTATCGTTAGTTATCATTATAAACGCATTTTTTAAAAAACGTTTTCATATTCAGAAAATTCAAAATCGTTAAACTAGTACTAATTTTCCAAAATTTGATTTTTTAAATTTTTAGTATTTCATTTTGTGGTTAAAGAATGAAAAAAAAAAAAAAAAAAAAGTACAATTTGTTAAAATTTGCATTTTTGAACTCAAAAATAATGTATAAAAATATTTTTTCGAAAATGAATACTAAATTTTCTGAAAGTGAAAACGGAATTTAAAAATACATTTGGTAATGAGTAATTATGAAAATAAATCTTCCCATAACATAGGCGATAGCTGTCGCCAACATAAAGTATTACTTCTTCACATTCTATATCATTATTGCAAATTTGCATCAGACAATTTATTTTTAATTAGTTCATAGATTGTGAATAACTCCAAAGTCATGATGTTGATGTCAAAGTTCACTTACTCATCGAAATTTATATTTAGAATGATAAAATAATGCTCGGTCAAGAAATTTCGTGAATTTTAGAAAAGTGGAAAAGATATAACTAATATAGTGTGACTTATAAAAAAAGAAATTTTTCATTAAAATGAATAGGAATGAATCAGGACTTCACTAAAAGGACGTATAAATGTGAAAGATGTAGGGGAGAGTGGGGATGAATGGGACATTTTTCATGCTTTTATTGATAACATCGGCCATACGTAATTGAGAATTTTGCAACATTGCTCATAAGTACACTTCAGTAATCAGTTACATCTAAACATACTAACTTTTATACTTGAAACATTTTATCCATGAAGCAATTAAATTAATTAAACAATTAAGATATATAACCTTTTACTTATCTTCACGTTACATCTTGGTATACTAGTTTCATCTGGGGCGCCCCAGCTTGGTCACTACCTTTGCTTTGGTGTTCGAAACTGTGGTCTTCTTGTTTTCTTGTTCTTTTAAAGACTTTTCGCCATTGGCGGTTAAGGATAGCACCTTCGTTGCCATTACAACTGTCAGAATTAGCTAAAATTTCAATAGACTCCCTGATCGCTGCGTATCCGTGGTTATTATAGTTGGCCAACTTTTTTACTTCATCAAATTTGATATTAATTTCTTCGTTTTTGTTTACTTGGGTTAAAGCTGTGGTTAATTTACCTGTTTTTATATCGTGTTTATGTTCTTTGATGCGAGTTTTTATTTTTCTCTTTGTTTTTCCTATATAACATTTTTCTTTATTTTGTTCGTTATTGTATGGTATTTTATAAATTCCTGCAGTTTCTAAAGGTTTAGTTTTATCCTTGTCACTTCTTATTAATTGAAAAACGTTAGGGTTAGGTTTTATGGGTATGTTTATATTATGTTTTGCTGCAGTTTTCTTGATTTTACTAGATATTCCACGGTCATAAGGTATGGAGGTAGTATATTTAAGCTTTGGTTTTTGGAAATTACTGATTTCATTAAGAGTTTTTAATCTTTTTCTAAATAATTTATCTATTAATTTATTAGAGTATCCTGCTTTTTGTGTGAATTGTTTTATATTTTTTATTTCATTTTTTAAAATTTTATTGTCTTTACAAATTACTATTGCCCGGTTGATATGGGATTGTATAGCATTAATCTTATATTTAAAAGGGGTTTTACTATTTTTATGGATTATTTCGTTACTGCTGTTAGGTTTTCTATAAACTTGTGTGGTTATTTTATTAGCATGGCGAATGATATTTACATCTAGAAAATTTAGCTGTTTATTGTTTTCTTCTTCTAAAGTGAATTTAATATTTGGATCTATTTTATTTAAAATGTTTAAGATTTCTATGGGATCTGTTTTTTGGTCAATTACTGCAAAAACGTCATCAACAAAACGAAACCAATAAAAAATTTTTTCTTTAAGTTTATTATCAAAATTATTTTCTATTGTACGTAATTTTAACTCAGCTAAAAAACCCGATATGGGAGACCCCATTGGGACTCCCTTGATCTGTTTGTAATATTTTTCATTAAAAGTAAAGTAATTTTCATTCAACAAAAAGTTGGTTGCTATGTTTAATAGCCCAAACTTTAAACATAGCAACCAACTTTTTGTTAAATGAAAATTACTTTACTTTTAATGAAAAATATTACAAACAGATCAAGGGAGTCCCAATGGGGTCTCCCATATCGGGTTTTTTAGCTGAGTTAAAATTACGTACAATAGAAAATAATTTTGATAATAAACTTAAAGAAAAATTTTTTTATTGGTTTCGTTTTGTTGATGACGTTTTTGCAGTAATTGACCAAAAAACAGATCCCATAGAAATCTTAAACATTTTAAATAAAATAGATCCAAATATTAAATTCACTTTAGAAGAAGAAAACAATAAACAGCTAAATTTTCTAGATGTAAATATCATTCGCCATGCTAATAAAATAACCACACAAGTTTATAGAAAACCTAACAGCAGTAACGAAATAATCCATAAAAATAGTAAAACCCCTTTTAAATATAAGATTAATGCTATACAATCCCATATCAACCGGGCAATAGTAATTTGTAAAGACAATAAAATTTTAAAAAATGAAATAAAAAATATAAAACAATTCACACAAAAAGCAGGATACTCTAATAAATTAATAGATAAATTATTTAGAAAAAGATTAAAAACTCTTAATGAAATCAGTAATTTCCAAAAACCAAAGCTTAAATATACTACCTCCATACCTTATGACCGTGGAATATCTAGTAAAATCAAGAAAACTGCAGCAAAACATAATATAAACATACCCATAAAACCTAACCCTAACGTTTTTCAATTAATAAGAAGTGACAAGGATAAAACTAAACCTTTAGAAACTGCAGGAATTTATAAAATACCATACAATAACGAACAAAATAAAGAAAAATGTTATATAGGAAAAACAAAGAGAAAAATAAAAACTCGCATCAAAGAACATAAACACGATATAAAAACAGGTAAATTAACCACAGCTTTAACCCAAGTAAACAAAAACGAAGAAATTAATATCAAATTTGATGAAGTAAAAAAGTTGGCCAACTATAATAACCACGGATACGCAGCGATCAGGGAGTCTATTGAAATTTTAGCTAATTCTGACAGTTGTAATGGCAACGAAGGTGCTATCCTTAACCGCCAATGGCGAAAAGTCTTTAAAAGAACAAGAAAACAAGAAGACCACAGTTTCGAACACCAAAGCAAAGGTAGTGACCAAGCTGGGGCGCCCCAGATGAAACTAGTATACCAAGATGTAACGTGAAGATAAGTAAAAGGTTATATATCTTAATTGTTTAATTAATACTAACTTTTTATTAAAGTTATCATTTTTAATTAATAGTAATTTTTTTTATATGCATGTGCATTGTCGCATTCACCCCCACCTTTGGGGATGAATGGGACAGGACTGGAGTTAACAAAGAAAAGAAAACAAAATGGGAAGTAAATAAAATTTTAAAGTTAAATTGGTTTATGTGATTTTATTGCACACCGTGAATTCACTGCAAATAACATAAACTTATGTATTGACTCAAATTAACACCCAAAGGCAAAAATTCTTTGGTTCGTGCAATTCCTAGTGATCTAGGCTTTGGTAATAGAATCTAATAAGAACTAATCTAAAAATAAATAAATAAATAAGACACTAGAAAGAGATAAATCATTATAATAGAGTAAAAATTATCCAGATACATTTTTGTTTCCGACTAATCGGGAAAATCAACATTCTACTCTGTATTACATTAATAATCACCGGAATTTATTTAATTAGCTTGACTGAAATTGTGATTTTAATCAAATTATAATTAGTTTATTTATTTAATATTGATTTTTTTTATTGATTTAATTTGCATTGAATATTCTAACTTATATATTTTTTAATCATAATTATTATAAACAAAAATCAGAACAATTAATTTCAATTTTTTTTTTCTAAATCCACAAAATTTAGGATCCTGATATTCAATATGGCTAATTTACGTTTTAATATAATTCTTGTGTGAAATTTTATTTTCGTTTTAATATAATTCTTGTGTAAAATTTTAAATTAGTACATAGTGGGGAATGTCCCACTCATCATCATTTAAACTGTCCCATTCATCCCAACCATCACATGATCATATAAAACATTAAATAGACTTAGTGAATAACTGTCAATATTCTTTTTGGATATCATAAACACAATAAAAGATTATGCCTTTTCACCATATAAGAGTTATTTTAACTTTAAGCAAATTGTTAATTTCATAAGTACTACCTAACTGAATCAGTAAAAACTTACTTTGTCAACTAAAAAAGACACTTTAATTTTTTGCTGTCCTTCTATGAAGAGCACAATTCTGAAACTACACCTCAGTGCTGCCATATATCAGAAAAATTTTCAAGCTTCCGGTGCTTGCAAAACGTACGTAAAAATTTCTTTATTGTCCCATTCAACCCCACTCTCCCATAGAAATTGGGTTTTGCTGTATATATAATGGAAATTTCGTGATTACGATAACTTTCGACATAATACTCAAAATTGTACCGAAGTTATACAGCAAATAACATACAAATATCTTGTATGAGTTCGTTAACTAAGCTGCTTCGCATTTTGTTTTCAAGAGGTGGGTACATGAAAATTTATATCCACATTGTAAAAAACTTAGTTAATAACGGATTTGCTTGAATTTTGATGTTTACATTGACCACATACGTGTCTCAACCAAGTATTTATTAACGAATTTTATCTGCCGCTTCTAACAAAATGACCACTCTCTTAGTACTTTCGAAATAATACTCAAAATTAAACCAAAGTTAAACAGAAAACTTATCTTACAATTATCTTAGATGAGTTTGTTAACTAAGTTGCTCTGCAGTTTGTTTCAAGTGGCGGCTACATGACAATTTCAAATCCACATTGAAAAAAGTTTAGTTAAAACCGTATTTGCTTGAATTTTGATGTTTGCATTGACCCCATAAGGGTCTCAACGAAGTATTTATTAATGAATTTTATCTGCCATTTTTAACAAAATGACCAATATCTTAAGTTCGGCCATTTCAAATCAGGCTACCACTTGTAAAATTATCATCAGATGAATTTTGAAAGACTGAATCAGTTCAAGTTAGGCATTGAAATTATCACACAATTATCGTGGATGAATTTTGTTCTAGCATTTAGTTTCCAAGTTGCAGCCACATTAAACCAGGCTGCTACTTGAAAATGTGCCACCACAATAACTTTTAGAATACTAAACTGGTTCAAATCAAAGAGTGGTAGTGAACTTACGATTCAAATATCTTGGATAAGTTTGCTAGGCAACTTGCTTCACCATTTTGTTTCCAAGTGGCGGCCACTTAAAATTTTGTTATTACAATAACTTTTGTAATACTGAATCAGTTCGAATCAAATTTGCGCAGTTGACATATCATTCAAATATCTTTGATAAGTTCACTGGGCATCTCAGTCACTCTGTCCTTTTGTTTCTAAATGGTGGCCACTTGAAAATTATCACAATAACTTTTGAACCGATTTGCTTAAAACTCCATATATACATAGCCCTCATTAATAAATCCACCAAGTCCATTAATAAATCGTAGCTGCCATTTTGAAAAAAATGGTGGCAACTTCATAAGGAAAGATAAATCAACCTAACCTTCCTATGATCCGGAAGGACTTGTTTTAATTTTTTGATCAGTAACCTCTAAAAAGTAATGATATCAGTACAAAAACCCTTAACGTGTTAAAAGTTTGTGACGCTGCTACTTTATCGCTATAAGAATTTAAAATATGAGTTTTAAAAATAATGATATCAAATTTTAAGTGACGCTTTACTATTAGTTAAAACATACATAGATTTTCTTATTTGATCATTTGCTTTTTTTGTTTATTTATATTTACAATGCAAACATAATATTTTTAACTTCAAGATAAGACAGATATATAAAATACGCTCACTGATGCTTTTTCATTTGCATTTAAAATTCAAAGTAAGTTTTAAAAGGAATTATATCGAAATTCCAGTGACGCCTCAATGTCACTTTAAAAGATTTGTTTTTAGATTCCATTAAAATTACTTTTGTTTTGTCTAACAAAGTATATTTACACATTGAAACAGTGCTTTTAATTTTCAAATATACTTTCAAATAATCACACTTTCACTGAGTTTGCATTATAAATTAAAATTATTTATTTCAATAAATTGATTTGTCTTTTGCGTCACGCTATCCAAAACTGCAAGTAAAATTTGTGTAAATGTTTTCTTTGCTTCACACTATCTCTTTGTGCTAATTTTCACTTATTTGGATACTATGATACAAAGTAACATTTATATAAATTTTACTCACAGTTTTAGATAGCGTGATGCAAAAGACAAATCAATTTATTGAAACAAATAATTTCAATTTATAATGCAAACTCAGTGAAAATGTGATTATTTGAAAATTAAAAGCACTGCTTCAATATGTAAATATACTTTATTAGACAAAACAAAAGTAATTTTAATGGAATCTAAAAACATATCTTTTAAAATGACACCGAGACGTCACTGGAATTTTGATATCATTCCTTTTAAAGCTTATTTTGAATTTTAAATGCAAATTAAAAAACATTATTGAGTGTATGTTATATATCTGTCTTATCTTGAAGTTAAAAATATTATGTTTGCATTGTAAATATAAATAAAAGGGAAAAGCAAATGATCAAATAAGAAAAACTATGTATATTTTAACTAATGGTAAAGCGTCACTTAAAATTTGATATTATTATTTTTAAGACCCATATTTCAAATTCTTATAGCGATGAAATCACAAGTTTTTAACCCGTTAAGGGTTTTTGAACTGATAATAATACGATAATATTAAGCCTCTGATGGGAAAAGAAGAGGCATATGTAATAAGCATTTATTAAAATTCATACTTCCTAATTATCATCACTACAATAGTTGTCCGTACCAAAAACTGTCACACACGGGCAAAAGCATGCAAACTTATGCAGTGAATAGTTCTGATGATGATGGTGATCATGATAATGAACATCCTGACTAAATATTACTTTATGTAATTTTTAATGATAAATACACCTATTCAATCCGTTATGCATTTTCTATTTTACATTATTTATAACATTACATTGCGAAGTACAATGTCAAAAAATAAAAAATGTGCAGCGTACAAAACAAGCATGTCACAATTTTTGAGTTTCTGGTTAATGTTTTGAGAAAATAATTTGCTTTTTTATGTTCAACCCTAGAACACTAGCGTGTTCATATTAGCCGCTATCACTAGAGATAAGTATAAAATTTATGTGCTCAAGTAAAAGTCGTCTTATTTGCTTATATTACATTAATGTTGTTTTTAAATTCGCTGTTTTACTCAATATTCCTAACTATTGATTAACTAATTATTTCGAAGCACTCAAGGTCAAACAAGTATATCGGTAGAAGGGAAAGGGCAGAAAAGAACCAACAAATGAAGACCACAAGTAAAATTTACGTACCATTAGTGTTCGAGGGTTAATAACACAAAAATGTTCAACAACATTTTATCTTTAAACTGAGGAAAGATTTTCCCTTTATTTTCTGCCTGAATTTTGTATTTTAATTCTAATAAAACTTTCATTTTCTCAGTTTCAATTTTTTTGACTTACACCTTTTGAAGCATCAAAATATTGATTTAAGGTAAACACACCAGTAGCGGACACTTTAATGACATTTCCCGGCTATTTTTTCTGTAATTTCCTAAATGTTATAGTTTCAAAAAGTAATTAATATTTCACACCTTTACTAACTCTTTCATAACCCGACTGTATTAAGAAAATTGCTAATTGTAGCATTTATATACGCAAAACACCAAAATTCCGGAGAGCTTAAAATGAGCCAGTAGTGGACACACTAAAAACCCAGTAGTGGACCCTTCTTTGTTCCAGTAATTGACCCCTTTAAATTTTTGCTTTAAAATTAAGGTGACCAAACGTTTCTGTGTCTTGGGAACAGACCTGTTTTAGCCGTTTGTCCTCACACACATGAATTCCCGTTGAGGCCAACGTTTAGGGCTGAAATTTTAGTGAATTTTATGTTGCACTAGTGCTACACTATTGTTAACTTGAGACAGTCTGGGAATCACTAATAAGGCTAGTCAGGAGACATCCCATCACAATGTTCCTCTAGTGGCCGCAGTGTCCTCCATGTTACCATCAAAGATAAACGTTTGAGGGTTATCAAATATCTCAGGACTATCCTTAGGTGTGAGTTTCAGACCGTCGTTAACTGCCCATAGTGTAGCACTAATGTGACATAAAATTCACTCATGCTCAACTCTTTAAATACTGACCGTAGTTATGCTATTTCAATGTCTATGTTTCAATGGAAACCGAACTTAACCAACTAGTCCAATATTACCCCCCCACCCACCCCCCCCCTCCCACCCCAAAAAAAAGCGAATAAAAATATTAAAATGTCCCAAGATTATCTCATGATTCAAGCGAATTTCCATTTTGTTCACTTTTCTAAATTTGGTGGGATCCACCTTCTCCGCAGAAGATCAAAATTGTGATAGCAAGTCTCCTTACCCTCCTAGGAGTGAGTCCCAGATCAGCGCGAATTGCGAAATGCGTAGCTTTAGAGTCACGTTTAAAAACACTGAATTCAACTCTAAAATTGCGAGATTACAGAATTATGTCCACTACTGGATCTGACCTTAAAAGTCACATGATAGTTAAAAGTGGTCAGGGCTGTCCACTATTGGTCATGATGACATTTTTTGGTACCAGTAGTGGACACCCACAAAAATATTATGTGTTAATATAAGATTTAAAAAACAGCAAAAGAAAAGAATCCTGCATACTTATTTTAGTCATATGAAAGCAAAAGGTAGAAAAAAAAATCAATTAAAAATAAGCAGAGAGAGAGCAAATAAAATTTCATTTCCTTATTGAAAGTGATAAGAAGAAAACGGCAAAATCACAAAAAGTGCAAATTTTTTTAGTTAAACTAACATTATTTTAAAATTAATGGCCGGAATTATTTTTAGTTAAAGGGTTTAACAGTAGAGGACTATAACTTCCTTCCTGAACATTGCTCGAATCTTCAGAATTATTAGGTAGCTTATTTTCAGAGTTTAAAAGTGTCCACTACTGGTACAGAGTCCACTACTGGTGCGTTTACCTTAGTTACAAAATATTTATTTATATATTTATTTTTTATTGTCAATATGGTTTAATTGACTGAAGAAATATCGAGATGTTTCTTCATCGATGCTACATTATTTTCTCCCTAAATTACTTTATGTAATCTTACTGACACAAATTTCGATTTAATATCAGCATCACGTAATTATGATGTAAAGTGGAAATTTCAGAAATGATTATTTAAATCCAATTGATTGAGAATTTGCTCTACTTCAATTTCCGTTAACTGACGAGTTACTTGTGGCTTTAAACGAATCAGATTTACAAATCGAAGTCAGATGTTCCTGATGGAAGCTTTATTCAAATTCTAATTTGAAGTTCGATACTTGACATTATACATAACGGTGTGATGTTTCATTTTAAACATTTTCCTTTCATTTAGACGATTCTAAATAAATTAACTTTAGGGTAGGTAAAGTTGAGAAGAATATATTTTAATTGTTCCCCTAAAAGTAGAAAAGAGCACACGTTTCTTTTGAAGCATTTTAGAGGCAAAACTCTCGTTTTTTTTTTTTTTTTTTTTTTTTTTTTTTTTTTTCTAGATTTTAAAACAATGAGGTTATAAATTACAGGTAATGTTTCAAATTATTTTACACAAATGTAAATAAAATATACTTATTATTTTGAAGAAATTTTTACAAAGTGTTTAAAAGTTCCATTTACAGTGGGTGAAAAAATTAATATTATTTGTTTATTAATTTATTTATTTTGACAGTTATTCTGTTTTTAAAATAAATACTGAACGAAATGTCTTTGAAATTCAGATTCACAGACCGTTCTTAGAAAGCACTTTCCAGTGAGATTCTAAGAACGATTCAGTAACGATGTAACTATATATATATATATATATATATATATATATATATATTTTTTTTTTTTTTTTTTTTTTTCGTATCGTTCTGACTTTAAGTAACAATGTAGTTAAAAACACTTAAAGGACCAACAATGAATTTAAAAAGAACAAAATTAATGTAAATTATGCAGTACCATAAAAACCTATGATGCAAATGACTTGTAATTAACACATAATTTCACTTACTATTTTAAATATATATAGGTTTTTTTCTAGGAATAGAAGGAATACTTATAAAAATATTTTTTTTCTTTTACTAAAATAATATTTTTAGCAAGTTTTTTACTTATAGCAAACACTTCAACGAAATTTTATGAAACTTGCAAAAAAATTCAGAAAAAATACTCTGAAATTTAATTTTCGATTAAATAACAAAAAAATGTAATAAACAAGTTTTTTTTTTTTTTTCGCATGCTCGAATAATAGAACATTTTTATTACCAAGATTAAAAGCCAAATATATATGGCAATTTCTGTCAAAAGTTCTTTTGAATGGAATAAAAATTTAAGAAAGTTTAGTAAAAAGAATAAACTGAATTTTGTGTTTTACTAAGAATTAAAGTTTCATAAGGAGTTTTTCCAGATGTCACTCATTTAATTTGGAGACTTAGTTATTTCAGCCACATATAAAATAATTTTTATGAAAACCCCCTTATGAACTCAAAAATCTGAATAAATAAATAAAATGTAGTTTTAAGGCTGTTCTCAAATGAGAAGCTGAATTTTGAACATACTTTCTGCGCTAAGATAAAAGTAGTTTTTACTTTCACATACATTAAAAAAAAAAAAATTAGTCTAGTTTCTTGAAAATTTTATAAAGTTTTCCTTTTTCATTCAAAACAAAAACTTTTATCAAAGAAAAAAAAAAATCAAAAATTGGCTTTTTTCATATTTGTAGTGTGAAGTTCTGACATATTTCAGCACAGAAAAACAGAATTAGGATTAAAAAAAAAATAATAAATAAAAAAATACATTCTACATATACGTATGAATTATTACGATCGAATTAAAGTTTGAAAAATTTGATTTAATCTTTTAAATATTTTTAATCTCGTATTATGTGGGAAACTTCCGGAATTTCAGTCTATTTAAATAAAATCTTTTTGTAAAAAAAAAAAAAAAAAAAAAAAAAAAAAAAATGGAACCGGCACCAAAAAGCAACTACTATTCAAACAACTAAAAAAAAAAAAAAAAAAAAAAAAAAAAAGGCATAAAATGGAACTGTAAATTGCGCCTAAAAGTACAAAATAATTTCCTTCGCCAAACAACCTAAACTGTTAGGTATTGATATACATTTGCCTCACTAGAGGGCGCCAGAGGTCCCGTTGAGATGAGATTCGAAGAGCATTTTTTGTTTACTCTCGCGGGACATTAGTTTTGGTTTTAGTTTGTCTTTAGTGAAGAGAGCAACACAATGAAATAGAATGCTCTCGGGGCCTTTTTGGCCTAATTTTATTATTCATAGAGCTACGGTTAAAGAAATAGAAAAAGTAGCTGATAGATTAGATTAGTTTTATTATAAATCCATTTTTCTCAAAGTATAATTTTAGAAAAAGTATTGCTAAAAATAGAATGAAATGGATGTTCGATGTGCACGAAAGGAATACCTTTTTGTAAATAGTGTTTTTTCATTATGTAAATATTTTATTTAATAAACTGTATATATTTTATCGTCTCAAAGAAGAAGCTGTTGTTTTGTAGAGAAACTTGCAGATTATTCGTCTTCATTTTTTGACGTCGAAGAATTTTACAGGTAAGAAGAATATTAAAATATCAGTTTGAAGATTATAACTTTGAAATTAAAATGGTTTGAAAATATTAAATTATTTTGATTAAATGAAATAGCCTGCAATCTTTATATTTCAAAGAGTCTAGAAGACTCGCTTTAAGCCATTCAGAAGAATGGCGTTTTATAACATAAACACTACAATTAAACATAACTTTTGAAGTCGGCGCAAAATTAAATAATAATTGATACTTTTATCCAATACAAAAATCATATTCTATTCAAAATATACATTTCACTTTAGCATCTGCAAAACATAGCCAAAAACTACTTTGATTCAAATAAACAAGTAAGATTTCGTAAACTACAAAAAATGGCGGAGCTGCTTGTATCTGGCGTCCTTGATGAAAAAAAATCGCCAAATTATATCGGTAAACATATTTAATTCCTTTGAGAAATCATGGTTATTTTAATAAGGAATATTAAAATAACAATGAAGAATATGAAACAATATTTCTTAGAATATATATTATAAAAATATAAATCTCGCGCGTATATTTTTGCCTTATACGTTTTGATTACCAAATCCAAAAGATGCCAAAGTCGGTGTAAAATTAAATAAAATTTAATTCGTTTTTAGACCGGTAGCTACAAATGCTGTTGTCTCAATGTTCCAATTTCATGTTTCTTTTATTATTTTATCACTGTATACAATTGGTCCATTAGTAACATCTACATAGAACAGTGAGCTTTCTTCGCAATTCGGTATTCATGTTTCTACGAAGTTATTAGAGTATTCTTTGCACACTTCGTATAACTTTGATAACTATCCTCCTTGGCAGCTTCTGGATTTGGTGATTAAAACGTATAAGGCAAAAATTTACACTGAACTACTATACTCGCCTTTTAAAGTTGTGTCACTTTTCTTGCATTTATCGGTTGGTTGGGTTTTACGTAGCTCAAGTGCTGTGCAATGGGCAACTGGCGACGGTCTGTGACTCGACCCTAAAGGTTGTCCGGAAACATGCCATCACAATTTTGATCTTCCACAAAAGGGATAGTTCTCCCGCTTCAGTGGTCTCCGCCTTTATCGGATACGAGAAAAAACTATCTATTGAATGACCACGCATTAAATTAAATATGCTTTAGAAATGTAAAGAACGGATACGCTTTATTCGTAACCAAAAATTCAGTTAGGCATGTATTGACTTTACAGTGAATATGTGTTAATCGTTACGCTAGAATGTGTGAAGCGTACAGTTTAAACAAAGATCAAAATAGTATGCATTGCAGCTGACGGACAGAAGTTTCAACATCGAAATAAAGAGTTTTTAATTGGTTTACAGTGTAGAAAACTGCAAACAAACAGATGCACATTTAAAAATCCTGTTCTTAACATTTATGTCTACAAGGTGTCTTTTCGTGCTAAATCAATGATGCTGTACAACTTTGTAATTTACCCTTTCTCTCGTACCTTGCACTGTTTACGAAATAGAAACGCTAACTCCGCTATCTTCCCACCAGGTGGCGCTTCTAAGGGCTTACATGATGTCACAGAATAAGGGGAACTTGACCCAGTTTTTGGTATTTATTTTTTTTATATTTTTTGTATAACAGTTGGAGCAAAATAAAAAATATAAGCAAATAGTCTGTTGTTTTGTACATACGGTGGCTAAAAATGATAGCATAATTCTTACTAGAAATGGTACAAAAAAAAAAAAAAAAAAAAAAAAAAGAAATCGTTAAGTTAGCACATGGGTCAAGTGTCCGTAAGCCTAGGAACACTTGATCCCCTACTTAGGGAGATATCAGATATGACACATCTCATGAAAGTGAGAAAATTCATAGGTATTGAAAGGAAAAACACAGGTTTTGCGATTTAAACATTTTCTAGTTTTATTTTGTAGAAGATTTTAATGAATAAATAAATATATATATATATTGTTTTCTTTTATTTTTCTCATACTTGTACTTTTCAAATTAAAAGTTTTTTTCTTTTTTTCTGCTTCTTGTCTCTTTCTTTTTTCTCTTTCTCTCCTATTTGGTGTGACAGTAGCTAATATATTCTTAGCCTTCTTCTTTTCAGTTATTCATTATGTAAAAATTCATTGGGCTCAATTGCAAGAATCGTACTCTCCACCCTTTTCAGTACGCTCTCATAAATGCAAATTTTTTAAGTGTAATTCTACCACTATTTTCATAAAGTAATTTTTACCCTGTATGATCGCCGCACATTATTATAAATGTATCACATGTATTTAGTAGTGGCAAAACAGGCGGAAATTATTTATCTCTGAGAGTGAAGTGAAATAAGGATTTTACTTATAAGAATGTATACAAATAAGTAGTGAATTCTTTTAAAAATTCATTTAAATGTAGTGACCAGCGAAATGGCCATAGCCTGCTAGTATAAGAATAATTGTATTATAAATTTGCATTTTTTATTACAGTTTAGAAATATAGGTAAAGACAAATAATTTATTTATTTATATTTTCAGTCTATGGATTTTTATTTTTATTATTATTTTTTTTTCTGTGTGATTGTGTTTAAGCACAAATATTATTGGGTTAAAATAATTTAGTTACTTATCTTGAAAAACCTGGACCTTGCTTAAAATTAACTCTCCTTATCTCATTAGATTCAGTTTCTAAAATAACATCAATGAAGTAAGTTCTATCATGATATTCTTCTTTGAACTTTATTATAAATTCCATTGTTTACATTGGTCGTGATCAGCAGATTTCTGAAGTCTACTGAAACTTTCAAAATCTTGTTTTTTATTATGTTAAAAAAAATTCTTACATTATTAGTTGAAACACACACACACACACACATATATATATATATATATATATATATATTAAGCTCAATAAAAACCAGCAAGTAAAAAATTACATAAATTCTGTTACAAAATAAATAAATATAATAATAAATAAAATAATAATAATTCAATTTATTTATTTTTATTTATTTTTTACTTTTCTACCAATTGTTATTGCTTAGTTTATCAATACATAATTAAAAATTATGTTATGATAATTTCTGAAATACTGAATTAATTTCAACAAATTTGGGCTTATAAAACTGAAAGTAAAACCTAATAATTAAAACAACCGAACAGAGAAAAAAAGTTTAAATGAGTATTTTCTAGTAGTTCTCATTTGCTTGAAGATGTAATACTATGAATTCGACTGATTTTAAAAATGAGTTGGCCAGCAGATAGTTGGAATGAAATTCTACTTTTTATTCTGTTTTACGGAAATTTTTATTTATTTATTTATTTATTTTATTTTATTTTTTTAATATAAATGTATTCATATTAACTTTTGTGTTTGTATATATTATTTAAGTGAATAATAATAATGATGAACTAAGTCTTATAATATTAAAAAAAATTATGCCTGAGTAGACCATTTTGGCAACTAATAAAAAATAATTAAGTGCTGACGCCTGTTTTTCCCATTCTAATTTCTAACTTTGGGCGTAGCATATATATTTCCCAAACTTTTCTGCATCCTAGTTTCCAAGATTTTTAGGATTATTGCCTTCAAACAACACTCTTCTGCCAGATATTTAACATTTTTAAATGCGCTTGAAAAATTTTAGTGTAGGCGAAACGGGGGTTGAACCAATAATGATGATTTTCCCTTTTTAGGGGAATTTGTCAACGAAAGGGGGTAGGAAATTTTAGTGTCGGCGAAACGAGGGCATAACCGAGAGTACGACTTTGGCTCACTGATTAAAAATATTTCAGTTATTTCTTAAATAGAAACAATTTATTACACCTAAATATTCACAATGTTTTACTTATTTCTTTAATTATATATATATATACATATCATTAGGCCTAAGTCATAATATTTCAGTTATTCATAGGTTAAAAATTCATTAAATCAAACAAAGAACATTAAATTAACATTTTCATTAAATCTGTACGCCGCTAGTTGGCGTCGCTTTCCGCAATTCGTATGTTATTTATTTCTTATGAATATACCCAATATTCATATTTATACAATCAATATACTATGGATACAGCTACTTAGGTTATAAAGAATATTATTATAATGTATATCTATTTGCAATATTAATGTGAATACAGAAAATTTTGCCCTGATATGTTTAACTCGGGAGAATAACGCCCACAGGTGGGCCTTACTCTCAAAAAGACAAAAGCATGCGGTCGCGAAAGTGTTAATCATTGGGTCAAGTCTCCCTAGTTTGCTTGGGTCAAGTTTCCCTAGTTTGCTCGGGTCAAGTCTCCTTAAGTTGTGTTGTTTTGTTAATCCTAATTTTTTAGCAACTTGCATTACAGTTATATGAAGTTACTATATACCAATATGTAACTAAGACAGTAACTAAAACAGCTATACTTTTGAAATTGACTGGCCTCAAAACTGGAAGTTCAAATTCAACAAAGTCCAAGATCTTCAAAACTTACTTGAAAGATGCAGGATGCAGTATTAATCAACACTAAATTGCTAGAAAATCACTGATAATTCTACACTGGTTGTTCACTGTAAAATGCTGTTGTATGATTAGTCAATCAAAAATTTCCTAAATTTTCTCTTTCATAGGAAAAACCCTCATGGGTCAAGTCTCCCTAAGGGTCAAACCTGCATAGTTTCTCCTATTTAGTAATTGTGGGAGGGAGAAATGCCGTAATAGTACTAAATCGATGATATTCTGTAACTTTGCAATTCACTTTTTTCCCCTATCGTGAACCGTTTCAGAGATAGGAACGCTAACTCCGCTATTTTCCACCAGGTGGCACTGTAAGCGGTTAAATATTGCAGCTTGTGGACACTTTACTATACCTACATTCCACTTTTATGACTGTAGCTGCAACCGTTCAGCAGTTAAAAGAGTCGGGACTGATATTTTTGGTCTTCCTGTATTTTCTTTTGATCGTAAAGATATTGCAATGGGACCTATTTCAGACCAAGCACTTTACAACAAAACAAAAAGTATAAAAATCGGAGCATTCGTTCAGAAGTTATGAGCTAACAAACAAAAACAAATACATACGGTTTGAATTGAGAACCTCCTCCTTTTTTGAAGTCGGTTAAACATATAAACCAGTAAAGTTAGTTTCAGAATAAAAATTTAAGTAAAAAAAACATTTTTTAAGATTAGAAGTTTTTTATTGTGAAGCCCTAAAAAGCATTAAAATATATATATATATATTGAGGTAAAGACATGCTATAAAAAAATGGAAGTTCTAATACTAATGAAATTTTAGAGAAAAAATATAGATATTTCCCTTTTGCAAGAGATGAAAATTTTTAGTTATTCAAAATATTTTAAAAAGCATTCGAGACCAATATTCTTAGTTTTTAGTTTTTTTGTATAATAATTCGTTATGACATAAATTTCAAAAGTCGCGAAAGTTCTTTAAAATATTTGAATATTTAAAAATTTTCATCTCTTGCAAAAGGGAAATATCTATATTGTCTCTAAAATTCCATTAGTGTTAAAACTTTCATTTCTTTACAGCATGTCTTTAACCCAATAATTTTTTTTAAATACTTTTTAGAGCTTCACGATAAACAGCTTCTAATCTTAAAAATGATTATTTACTTAAATTTTTATTTTGCGCTTTTTAGTTATAAATAAAGCTTCTTAAAAATGTAATCAAAATTTTTTAGGATACTGTGTAGACAACTCAAGATTTTCTTTTAGATACTGGCATGTTTTTTAATCATCTGAAAAAAAAAAAAAAAAAAAAAAAAAAAATAGCACGTCAGCCTTCGAGGATCAAACCCACGACCAATGCGTTATCAGCATGGCATTCTAACCAAAAGTCAAAGAATAATAAAAAATGTCAGAACATGCAAGAAAAATCTAAGTAATGGAAAAAAAAATATTGATCTTGAATGCTTTTCGAAATACATTGAATACTTAAGAATTTTCATCTCGTGTAAAAGTGAAATATCTACATTCTTCTTGAAATTTTCTTATTGTTGGAACTTTTAATTTTTGTAGTATGTTTCTCTGCAAGAATAAAAATTTTTATTTTATGCCTTTTAAGGCTCCACAACAAAAAGTTTCCAGCGTTTATTTTATTTTATTTTTATTTTTTTGTTCTTTTTAGTTACTAAAAAAAAAAAAAAAAGCTTCTTAAAAAAACTAATCGAAATTTCTTAGGATACTGTGCAGGCTATGAAAGGTTTTGTTTTTAACGAATGACATCTTTTTTATTAATTATCTACAAAAAAGTAACATGTTCGCCTTTGAAGTCTGAACCCACCCACCACCATCGCGTCTTCAACATGGTGCTTTAACCAACTGAGCCATTGAACGATGTAAAAATTCCTTACATTTACTTTAAAGTCGAATCGCTTTGTTTTTTTTAGCATGACACGACGTGATGACAAAATCCAATTTTAAAAATAAGAAGCTTCTAAAATATTATTTATTTGTGTATTTTTTACTTAAAACTTTTTATTTGGTGCTTATTTTTTTCTATCAAAAATATTTTGTGATTTTTAATATTTAAAAAAAAAAAGTTTCTTAAAATACTCCTCAAATAATTTTTAGGATACTGTGTAAGCAACGAAAATTTTTCTTGTATCAATTGACACCTTTTCTACTAGTTATCTGCAAAAATTAACACGCTGGACCTTCCGGGGACCAAACTATCGTGTTATTAACGTGACGCTCTAACCAACTGAACCAAGGAGCGACAAACGGAATGGCTTATATTTACTTTTAAATGAGGCGCCTTGTTTACTAGCGTGACACGAAGGCACAATGACAAAGTCAATTTCATATAAAAAACTTCTAATAATATATTCGTAGATGTATTACTTACAAACTTTGAATAAACACCATAAAATGCAATAAACTCGCAACAATTGTTTCAGGTCGAAAAAACACACGACCCTTCATCAGGCGAATAAAGTAAGTACGAGTGCTGCAGTCAAAGTCAGAGTGCTGCAGTCAAAGAGTGCTGTGCGTTGCCGCTTTGACTGCAGCACTCGTGCTTACTTTATTCGCCTGATGAAGGGTCGTGTGTTTTTTTGACCCGAAACAATTGTTGCGAGTTTATTGCTTTTTCTGGTGTTTATTCAAAGTTTGTAAGTAATATTTTTACAACGCCAGTTTATTGATGCTTCTTTATTAAATATTCGTAGATGGTTGCACGAGCGTTCTAAACGGAGATGAATCAGGGTGTATTTTTCAATTAGCGTTAATCAAATGTTTCAAGCCACAAAATATACAATGAAATGTAAATTAACAATTATCACACTGATTTCCGTGAAAATGTTAAGTATTTTTTATGTACATTTAATGAAACAAGACTGTTTTCGATTATCCAATAAAACTGTTCATTTCAGGTTTTAACCAATTACAAAATTAAAGGTTTGTCCAATTTAAGGGTTAAAATTGCCAAACTGTAGTGATAAGCAGAGCTATGCCAATTATACTCTAAGTAATAGGCTTCAAATGATTTTAGCGTGAAATACTAAATTCGTTTGGAACCTAAGTCTAATCTAAATATGTATTTTCCAGTTGAATTATGTTAAGCTTATTTCATACATTCCTGAATTTCATTTTTGTTAGAAATGAATGAAATTTTAGAGATATGACAAATTATACAAAAATACACTCATTTCTATTTTACTTACTTTCTTACGTATAGAAGAGAAAATTATTGGATAAATTTTCGAAACAGAGTTTTTGATATATTTTCAAGTTTTAAATCCGTAAATTACATTTGTTAACGAATTCTCTGTGTGATTGACTGTTAGTACATAAATCTCTCATCAATATAACTCAAAACCAAATATTAGAAGAAAGTTCAAACTCTATATTCTAAATCACTATCATTTCAAAATGTTACTTGAAAATTTTTATTCAAATCAGACAAATAACACTGCTCTCCATGAAAATTGCTTCTGACAACCATTTCAGCACATTCTTATGTAAAATGACCTGAATCCGAATAGGACGCCCAGTTTGCCCAATTACCCACTGTTTTTAAGGAACGGCCCCCTATTTTTAGAATTTTTCGGTCATTTTATGGCTAGAAATTTGATTTTTAGGGGGGGGGGCATTATTTAAACCGTTAAATGCCTTCTGCGGGTCTACAGAGTTGGAAAAATGTAAAACATGGACATTTGCGGCAAGAGAAAAATTTTGGGGGAATTTGACACTAAAATTATCTATTACATATCTCATATATATATATATATATATATATCTGTTATTAATGTTATTTTTTAAACTTTATACTTTTTTGTATTTAGGCATTAAATTAATTTTTTTATTTCTTCAAATAAATTCATGGTCATAAAATAATCCAACAGGGAAAAAAATGAGGAAGGGGTAGTGTTTCTAGAAAACGGTGGGTGACTGGGCAAAGTGGGAGACATATTCGGATTTAGGAGGTCATTTTACATAAGAATCGGAAAGAATGGTATCAGAACTCGAAAAAAAAAAATTTTTTTTTGGAAAGCAGTGTAATTAATAACGGCTTTGAATGTTTTTTGAATGTTGATGAATAAATAACCATTAGTTTGAGGCAAATGTCTCATCTTTTTTTATTTTCAAGTACATAAATAACTATAAATTTGATACGTTTATGAATATATGTAAAAGACTGTCAATATGTCAGATATTAGCAAATTCGGATTTTCGAACTGCCTAAAATAACCATCAAACACCTGACAATCTTTAAATAAATGTTTACGCGTGTATTTATATATAAACTGTAAAATTATTTTCTATTTAAAAATGTAACTTACTCAGCGACAAAGATTATTAGATGTTTGTTTTTAGAAGTCATGATTTTTACAGAGTTCATCTCCCATTTTATTTTTTTTATTTATTTATTTATTTTTTAACTCAAACAAAATTAGGTTTTAATATTTAATTAAAAAATGTTCTAATTCTAATTTAATTTAAAAAAATTGGAGGAATCAAAGGAACAAACAACTTTGTAGTTTCTATACAGAAAAATTTCCATCGTCTAATATTTCAAGCGTAACAATTGTGTGTGTGTGAAAAGGGGAGTGGGGATATAAATTTAGCGATAAATTTTGAATTCAGGGCTGCGAACAGTCAGTTGTTTTAGTTTCATTGATAGAAACTTTAAAAAAAATACTTTTTATTTTTCCGACTGAGTGAAAATAATGCCTGGACCGGGACTCGAACCCCGGATCTTTGACTTACAAGGTCAATGCTCTACCAATTGAGCTATCCAGGCCGACACCCCGGTCAGCATTACTCACTCAGACAACCTATAGGCAGTCAGTAATGCTGACCGGTGTGTCGGCCTGGATAGCTCCTTGACCTTGTAATTCAAAGATCCGGGGATCGACTCCCGGTCCAGGCATTATTTTCACTCATTCGGAAAAATAAAATTTCAATAAATATGATTTTCTTCCACAGTTCATAGTGTGATTTTAATAAAAATTGTATTTAAAAAAAAAAAAGTTCTTATAATTGTGAAAAGATATAACCTCATGGAATGAGAAGGGGGGGGTGGGGGGTGGAAGGACTTATAACGAAAGATTCGTGAGATCAGAGAAAACTAAATTTTAAAAATTTCTTCCAATTTACTTTGTAAGATTTTTCAATTCTAGTTTTTTTTTTTTTTTTTTCCAAAAAATAAATAAAGAAAGAAAAGTTACGACTGAAATATTTAGTGCAATCGTTAGAAATTTCTATAACCATAAAGGAATATTAAAATTTAATTTCAGTTAAATGCATATAAATGTTCGCTATCATTAACAGCTATATATAACATTGAAAATAGATAAGTTCGTCAAACATAAAAGGAGAGAATGTACGAGTTTTGATTAACTTTACCAAAATGCACTTCGGTGGGATTTCACGAAATTTCTATGCTACTTGCGGAGAAAGAGTTAGGCGTGTAAGTCATGTCGAAAGCAGTGGGGGATACGGACTCCTCATGTGTGGAGCGGAAAAACCACTACGGAATGCAGTGGAAACTTTCTTTCAGGTTTCGACAAATTTTGGTCACTTTTTTTTAATACATACACGTGAAATTTTTCTTGTTATTCAAAAAGAATCTGAATCAAAAGCATTTTTTTTTTTTTTTTTTTTTTTTTTTTAAGGAGGGGGCAGGGCTCAGTTTTTAAACCATATTTCGAAACGCATAAGTTCGCAGATAATTATTATACTTATTACCGCCTACAATTATAAAAATGTTACTAATTAAATCACAGATTAAGACTTAGAAGTAGTTTTAGATGTAATCCTCTTTCAAACTTCTTTAATAAGGATGCATGCCTTCTTATCAATGTACATAATATATTTCTAAAATATATATATATTCGAGCCTATAGAATATGCTGCGGCTACATATTCGGTAAGAAGTAAACTTGGAAACTTCCCTGAGATCTTAAATTCAAGAATTAAAGGAAAAAAAAAAAAAAAAAAACGTGTTTGACTGTGGATGGGGGGCGGCAGGGTGTGAAAAAATCATGATTTTTTTTAAAAAATCAAAAAAATCGGATTTTTTTTATTAAAATCGGATTTTTTTTATTTAAATCAGATTTTTTTTAATTAAAATTATCTGACTAAAAATAAATGTTAAGACATTAAGCATGAAAAATTTTCAAACTTAAATGTGAATAAATATAAGAAGCAACAAATATAAATAAACTAAATTAAAAAAAAATATATATATATATGAGGATATTAAAAAATTAATAATAAAAGTAGATTTAAAAAAAAAATTGTAGTATTATCCAACATAGATACATTCTACCTCCCCACCCCCCCCCCAAAAAAAAAGAAAGAAAAAAAAAAAAAAACTAAATAAATAGTTTAAGTGAAAATATTTTAAAAGCATATAAGATCTATTATTATTATTATTTTATGTTATTAAAATATGCATATAATATAATAAGCCGTAATCTTGAATATCACACTACGGAACTTTTTGGAGAATCAATTAATCAATTGAAGGAAATTAAAAAAAAAAAAAAAACTTTTTATATACCATGTTTTTAAATTTTCTGTTGAATCATGTAAACGTGATAGTTGTATGTATTAATAAATTCTTATTTATTTATTTATTTTATTATTATTATTATTTTTTTTTTTATGAATTATTCCATCAATTTGAAAGAAAATGATCAAATGTATAATAAACAGAACAATTGTAAGAAATTTTCAAACATTTATTAATTGAATAGAAGTATTAAAGAATGCATTGTCATCGTGTTCTGAGTTATTCTAAAAGTTTCAAATGTCTAAATTATAGCTATAGAACTATATTAGCACTTTCATCAATGTGTATTAAATTTTTAAAGTGATAATGATGTCAATTCTTATGAGATGCATAATTTATTTTCTTTTTTACAATTTTTTATTGTTCATAATGTTTTGACGACAATTAAATTATAAATAAAACTTAAATGGCTAATTTTAAAGCTATTATGAGGTTATTATTTTCACATTTTATTAATTATTTAAAAGAAAACATTTATTAATTGAAGAAAGTATTTAAAAAAAATGTATTGTCATCGTGTTCTGAGCTATTCTAAAAATTTCAAATGTCTAGCTAGTCAGGAAGTTAGTTAAAAATTGATTGCAAGATTTGTACTGAACAAACAAACAAACAAGAAAGCAAGTTAATAAAAACATGGTAATAAAAGACATATAAATTCAAGATTTTTTTCAAAAAGTTTAAAAAATTTAAGAAAACTGAAATAACTGGACAGGCCATTACCATTTCATTTCAAATTTTATAAAAACCAAATTAAAAAATGATAGGAAAAATTGCTTACGAATGCATTGGTCAGTTCAAATATATAGGGATTACAATTAGTAATATCAAAGTTAAAAATGAAAAACAATATTTTATTTATTATTATCATTTTAACACTTAAGGCAGAAAACTTATGGTTTTGTATAAAAAAAATTTGAATCCAAAATAAGACTAGAAGATAGAGTTGGAAAATTAAAAGAATCATTTTTAAAATTAATAAACACTTTTATTTTTTGGTATGGGGGAAGGGGAGCTATTTGATGTAAATAACAAGTAAGTTCAAGTTTTCTTATGTTCTGAGACATATAAAACTACATATTCCTCCAAAATTATAAAATTTTATTTTCTAAAATGACTTAAGGTTGATGTTAAAGAATTTCTAAATTATAAAATTTTATTTTTGATTTAAATCAATGATTTTTTAAAAAAAATCAAAGTGATTTTAATCACGATTTTAATCATGATTATAATCAAGCTGATTTAAATCGGCGTACCCTGGGGGGTGGGGAAGATATTTTGATTCACATTTTGAAAACCAGCAATCGCGAATATAAGTTATTAATTTCCCACAATTACAAAAAATTTGCTGTTTAAATCGCAGCTTGAAATTTAGCTAGTTTTAGATGTATCCAGCTTTAAACTAGTTTAACAGCAGTATGTAATATACACATTTTTATCAATATGCTTTCTACACTTCTAAAAATATATCAAAATTAAAATTTGCAAATTTCTGTAAAAATTCTTCCCTTTTCTCATTTTTCTTCACATAAGTATTACGTCATCCGTTTTAAATGCCCGCTTTAGAGCCCCTATATAAAATAATAGGCCGGGGCATCACCGTCAATTTTTGGCCTCGCAAGAGGACAGCATTCCCACTTGGCGTCCTTATCGCTTCCCTAATGATTTTATGATTTTAAGAAATCTTGATCTGAAGCTAATCCGGTCAAGATAAGAGCAATAAGCAACAATAATATTCCTAAAACCACATTTTTTTCACAGTACATTCTCAGGATGTCATTTTATTCTGAGATGTACGATGGATGCACGATGTGCTGTTAGGGCAGTTTCTGTTTCTTTTACAAAATGTCGCCAAAACTCAAATACACAGTAATAGAAGGTCTGAACACTTTATATTCACTTCTTGAATGATTATAGCAGTTTAACGCTAAACAAACTTCCATATCATAGTTTACTTAGCTAAAATTATGAAATATAATAAAACAAGTTACTCTAAAGTAACGTAAGACGATAAAAAAAAATGTTTGTGGTTTGTTTATCAGAGAAACGCGCTGGGTACATGTGGCAACCCTAAGGCAACAAAATGCCTGATGCGCCAGCTCGTATATATAGGAGCCTTTGCCCGCTTTCTTTCTTTGTGTACGTTAGATAAAACGCTAATATTTTTACAGACAAGTAAACAGACAATAAAAATAATTGAAGGGATAAATTTTGATAAATATATTCGTGCATTTAATATATGTTTTGTGCTCCCGTATAGAATTGATCTTGGATACGCTTCTGAGATATTGTTAATTAACGAGAATCAGAAGCAATATCTTTATAAATTATTTTAAATATTAAAAAAAAAAAAAAAAAAAAATTCATTTTCTCCATTAATATTAAAGCTTATATTTGAAAACAATAACCTATTATGAAGAAAATTTTATTTTTTATGGATGTTGAAATAATAATAATAATAATAAATAAATAAATAAATAAGAAAGGGATTAAAAGTCAATCTGATTTAATTTTTACAAGTATAATGCAATTTTGAAAGAATATGACAAACTCCCCATCACTAATAAAAAAAAATTTCCCCAAAGATAAATTTTAGTGTGGAATTAAATCTACATGATTAGATAAAGTTGAATTATGCAAAATACGAGCTCGGGAAAGGGGGGGGGGGGATCTTACATTTTAAGAGTTTTTCTATTACTTTAAAATATGGCCTGAAATTATATATGTTACATAAAAATATCATGGTGAGTTAAAAGAATGAAAACTATAACTAGTTTTATTTTATTTTTACCAGATTAATAAAAAATATGCTTGTTATATAAAATATTTATATTTTCATATTTAAGTGTTCAAATGTTATCATGCGTGGGGAGGAGGGGGCAGAAGAGAAGCGCACTCCTTTTTCGGTATATATTTTTTTTTACAAAATTAAATATTTATATTAGCATTTATTCCATGTTTGAGATTGAAATAATTTCAGTTTGCCAATTTCAGGGCGCTTCCTAAAAGCAGTCAGGTTGTACGCATAGGTATTTCTACATAGGTTTTAAATTAAAAAAAAAAAAAAAAAATGAACTTCACATTCTTTCATCATAGTCGCTAAAATAACACGGTTATCGAATGGATATAGGCATTTACAAATGTGAAGAATTTATACATTTCTGCATTCATCTCAAAATATATTCTATAAAACTAATGTCTGTAAATAGAAAGTGTTTTTTGTTCAGAAGCGAGAAAAAAATTCATTTAGTTTTTACAATAATTTAATTTCCATTTCGGAAAGAGGGTTAGGGGGCTTAGTTTTTTGCGTGAAGGTTAAGTACTCCTCCGAGTTCCTTCCCCGTATCTAGCGTCGCACTATAACATAAAAAATTATAACTCACTCACATTTATTTCTCACAAAAGCACTAAATATCTACGAAACTATCACATTACGTCAGAAGAAAACAAAAATTTAACCATTTTATGCTACTACAGAAGTTTATGGTCCTTCCTGTCCACTTTTTCTTTATCAAGAATTTTTCGGAAAAGGTGTAAATTTAAAATGTGAACAATATTTTAGTTATTCGTTTTCATTTGTTTACCCCCTCCACCAAAGGAGAGAATTGTAGAGCACTTATCTCATAAACCTCTATTGGCGTTGCAAAGAGGTTTGCTCGCTCGTAAAGGGAGTTATTCAGGTCCCACTGCCTTTAGAAGCTTTTACTTCCTCTTCCCAAGTGGCAATGTTTGAAGTTTCGCGAAATTCCACCAAAGTACATTATGCACACACTTAAAATCAACACTCAGACATCAAAATTCGTCATTCTAAGATAATGTACTTTGAAGGAAATTCAAACTTGAGAACGAGTTTTTTGCCAAGAGAAAGGGGTAAATCCCTTTAGGGTGCCCGTTGCCCACACGTAACCAACCGACACCTGAAAAACTCGCTTTCTTGAGATAATTTGGAGCTGAGTTATGTTTCAAAATCTCTTTATACTACGTACTGGATACATATAACCGACCCACATATTTAATACCACTTTTTAAAGCTATTTTGGAGCAGATATAGGCTTGAAATCTTGTTTTTTAAACCCCTCTCTACCGTGTAAAAATAATTTTGTCGTGTGAGTATTGGGTACGCATAACCAATCGACGCATGAAAAAGCTTTCTATATTTAAACTGGAGCAAAGTTACTTTTGAAAACGTGTTTTCCTCCAAATTTTAAAGGGAGAGGGAAGTGCAAATTTCTCAAAAATCATTTATAATGTGTCTTTGGTGCGCATAACAAATCCACACATAAAAAATAATCTTATTTTGAAAATTTGGAGCAAGGTTGCGCTTGGAAACGTATTTATTATCCCCGACACCCCCAATTCAGAGGGAAGAATTTCATAAAATTCCGTTACAATAGGTTTCGAATACATATAAGCAATTTACGCACCAAATGTCGCGAACACAGATCCCACAGATTTCCTAAAACAAATTTAGAGCTAAAAGGGGGAGGGGGGCCTCGAACTTACCAAATTGTAACATCTTACCCCCCCCCCCCCCCTCAAAAAAAAAATCGAAAAAGAATGGGCTTTGGAAATATTTTAAGGAAGACACATGACTGTTTTCAATATCTTTGGACTATTTTTAGTAGAGCTCTACTAAAAAAATGCGAAATTCGTGAAATATCCACCCTAAAAACGATTTTTTTCACTCCCTCCATTAAGAATAAAAATTCCAAAATCGCACATAATGCTTTATTTGTATTCAACTTTTATCTACTCAAGTGCAATTTCTTCAGTGTGAAGTAAATTGGCACCAAAGTAATTAACTACTTTCAGTTACTTCAACGTGAAGAAATTTGCTATGATTTTTTTTTCGTATTGTCTCCAGTGTGGGAGGGGGAATTTCGAATACATCTGTTACTTTCGATGAATAAAGAATCATATAAACAATCTAAGTACTAAAATTCTTGACCTCAGCTGTCATGCATTTCCCGGGGCAAATGTGTGTCTAAAAGGGAGTCTCGAGTTTGCCCCCTCGTAACAGCCTCTTTCAACCCCTCCCCCCCCCCAAAAAAAAAAAAAATCAAAACCCCTGTTACGAACATCTTTGTACATTTTTTGGTAGAGTTCTAATCTAAAACCCGGAATTTACGAAATTTCCCACCAAAATTCGATTTCCCCCTTCTCTACCCTCAAAAATCGAAAATTGTTAGATCGCAGGTAATGTTTTATTTGTGCGCAAGTCTGGTATCGTCATGCACAATTTCTTTACTCTGAAGTAATTTGGAGCAGAGTTATGCTTACAAACGTGTTTTTGCCTTCTGCTCCTCCTCCTTCCAAAGTAAACGGAGGAAAACATCGCAAATATTGGTAGATAAAATTTTAAGTTGAGTAATGTTCTAAATTTCTGCCAACCATCGTTGAATTTCGTCTGGTTTTTCTCACGTGATACCCGGACACAAATAGCATTGCAGACATACAGACATAACGACACAGACACATACACAGAAAATTTTCTGAAATCTTTTTTTGCTTTCACGATGTGTGAAACGTGAAGCTATCGCGAAATTGTTTGATTCTAAGAACTTTACTGAAAAGAATCTGATTTTATATTTACAAATGGCGAATGGCGAAAATAAACAACAGAGATTCTTAATTTTTCTGATATTTAACCACTTTATTTGACTACATTAATATATGTATATATATATATATATATTTGAAAATTTCAAGGAAAAATATATTCTTTGCCACCAGGAAAATCGAGTAGAATTCTTCTAAAATGAAGATATTCGAATAAACGTCTAAATGAAAAGTGCGCTGTTTCCTTCTATATTTCTTGCATAACTGAACTAAACTTTTATGCGGTATTTCGAAAGACGGAGTGTAAAGAAATTTTTATTTTCCAAAACTGCAATGTAAAACAAAAAATATATCCATTAAAAAAAAAAAAAAAAAAAAAAAAAAAAACAGAAATTTGTTAATTATGAAAAGATCCTTGGTCAAAACTTAGCCTTTCTTTCTATTTTGAAGTTCATATTCAATAGTACAAAATTGAATTGGTGGGGAGGGGGGGGGAGATAAATACAGAAAATACAAATACTGACAAGTTTCGGAAAATTTCAAACGGTTAAGTAGAGAGTGCAAGTTGGATTCATATCCGGCGCTACATAAACTGGAGGTATTTTTTCAATAATTTTAAACTGATGACTGTTTTTAAAATGCTTTAGTAATAGCTATCTCAATTGTAAATAAAAAATCGTATGCAAAAATAAGCTTTTCATGTGGCCATTCGATTTGATTCATTTTAACAACTTAAATTTATAAATGATACAGCAACATTACAAATCTAATATTTTTATAACTTTTTAATAAAAATATATTATTTAAGTTCATTGTAAATTCACTTGAAGCAAAAATCTTGTTATTAGCAACACCAGTAGTACATTAGATACACGAAATTTATATTATTTGTTTCAATATATATATATATATATATATATTAATTTCGAATAAAAAATTATATTTACAACATCTCTTTCTTCTACGATTTCAAATGTAAACAAATTTCAAATGTCGAAAAATACAAATAATATACTCAAATCATTTGAGCTGGATTAAAAATCAACGTATTAAAAATGGATCGAGATATTCATGCGAATTAATGTTTAGTGAGTCAGTTTATCTTTTAAAACGTAAAACAAACGATATCCGCACACCAAATATTGACATTAAAGAGACATTTAGCGTATTTTACAAGTTATACTGTTGAATGTCTTGCTGCATACATTATAAAAGTAGGTAACACAAAAAACAAATGGGCTCTCTTTTAAATTGATTCCCCTGTATCTTTCAATTTATCGGTCTTTCTGATAAATCTTGCAATGTGGAAATTTGAACACCAAGTAATGAAAATTTTCAATATTCAATTCTCCCCCACCCACCTTATAAACTTTGTAAATAGAGAAGGTAGAGAAAAGAATGGACGCAATTAAAATAATAATAATAATAAAGGGAAGGAAAAAAAAAGGAATATACATATATATATATAATCAAATGTCTGCTTGGGGAAGACATCACAGTACCGAACTAGAAAGACGAATATCTGAATCTATAATTCATTATCCAAGATGGTGAAATTTCAAAACTTCATTCCAAAAGACTTGGTAGACGCATATCTATATAAGTAAGTTTTCATGCTAATGCAATAATGAATCTGTTTATTATCAAGTTCATTTGAATCTTTATATGAATCATATTCGCATTAGATACAAAAGACTTTTCTCCTTTTTAACTTTTATTGATTCTTGTAAATATCGATAACATCTGAAAGAAGAAAACATCTAATATTCCATTTATACATAAACATTTCACTATTCATTCCAAATAGTGAATTCTTAAAACAAAAATTCCATTGTTTCTCTCTCTCTCTCTCTCTCTCTCTTTTTTTTTTTTTTTTTTTTTTTTTTCCCTGCCAAAAACGAAAATTTATCGGCCAAAAATAGATATTTGCATTGAACTCCTTTGATTTCTTGTAAAGCGTCTATTGGCTTTTAGATAAGTTTAAAATTAATTATTTTAGAAGGGGTGGGAATTAAATTCTGTTAATTTTCTTTTAGAAGATCTATAGGGGAAGGGTGGGCAAAATGGGGTACTTATAAGATTATTCTGGCCAATAACTCTGTGAGAAATAGAAAGAAATGCAATAAGTATAATATTTATTTCAATTTTATAATTGTTGTCGTTATTCTGCAGTATTGGAATTTGAAATACACTGCATATTTTTTGATCTGCATATGCATATATTCAAAGCTGTAAACTTCCCCATTTTGCCCTATCGGATAGGGCAAAATGGGGTACCTCTCAACTTAACCCGGTGGAAGGCGCGCGCTAACCCTCGAAAAGTTGGAATTCAGTTGGAGCGCCCTCATGCCATTAGTGTGCTATCTCGCCAGAGATAGCAAACTTTCGTGTTGTTTGTTTTTTCTGCTCAGTTTACGTCATCGTTTTTTTCGCAAACAGAGTTAGAGCCCCTAAATAAAATAATAGGCCGGCGCATCACCGGCATTTTTTGCCTCCGAAGATGACAGCATTTCCTCTTCGCGCCCAGCTCTAGCTTAAATGGCTTTGTTATTATTAAAAAAAACTAGCATGTTGTGGCCACCACAAGATTTTCTTCTTTATTTTCCTATACAAATTCACTCCGTAACAAAATTTAAAAAAAGAAAAAAAAATGCACTTCCCTCCAGGGGCGAAAGCGATGCCCCCCCACATGCACAAATTTTTTTTCCTAGTTAACTGCTACTATTATCAATTCATATTAATTTTACAATCAGAAGTTTAAAATAACTCTCATTATGCCCATTTATACGAAATATTGTCCTATACTGCCATGTTAAAAGTTTACAAAAATGCTATCACTGCGCCACCTGTTGAGCGATTGATCCCCAAATCTAATCAGCACCAGTTTATGTCAAGGTGCAACTACATACCAAGTTTGTTAAATTTCATTCATTGGTTCGTGAGATACACTGGCCACAAAATTCGTGATACACACACAGAGACAGACAGACATTTTCTAAAAACTATCAATTCGTGTTCAGGACATCCCAAAACGTGTAAATCCATCAAAAAACGGAAGTCGAAAATTTTCATGAATCCAATACTTTCTCTATATTACATATAGAACAAAGTAAAAAAAATACAGGTAAAATATTAAAGTATGTATGTGTATTAGAATTTCAATTTGATTGTGCTAAATAGCTGGGCTTATCGGTCTCTCTCTCCCAGATCCATTTTAAGTTATTCCAAATAATGCACTTAATTAATACCTCTTAAATACTTCCAGTATGCTTTCAAATTTTCCAGCCTTTACTTTCTTCTATATGTAATATAGAGAAAGTATTGGATTCGTGAAAATTTTCGGCCTCCGTTTTTTGATGGATTTACACGTTTTGAGATGTCCTGAACACGAATTGATAGCTTTTAGAAAATGTCTGTCTGTCTGTCTGTGTGTATCACGAATTTTGTGTCCATTGTATCTCACGAACCAATGAATGAAATTTAACCAAAATTGGTGTTTAGTTGCACCCTGATATAACTGGTGCTGATTTGATTTGGGGATCAATTGCTCAACAAGTGGCGCTGTGATCGTTTTTTTTTTGTAAACTTTTAACATGGTAGTATAGGACAAGGTATAATTAGTATAGGACATAAATGTGCATAATGAGAGTTATTTTAAACGTGTGATTGTAAAATTAATATGAATTATTGATAATACTGTTAGTTAACTAGGAAAAAAAATTGTGCATGTGGGGGCATCGGTTCCCACCCAGGGGGGGAAGTACCCCCCCCCCCCTGGCGGGGTAAAATTTCAAAATGGGTATCTTTCGAAAGGTCTCGTCAGTACCTTTAAAACGAATGGTTGAACTATAAATCTGTGATAATTTAAAACAAAGTTATCGATTTTTTTAACGAAATTTAACGAAATTTGGTATATAGTTGGCCCCTGACATAAACTGGTGTTAATTAGATTTGGGGATCAATCGCTCAACAGGTGGAGCTGTGATCATATTTTTTGTAAATTTTTAACATGGCAGTATAGGACAAATTTTCGTATCAATGTACATAATGAGAGTTATTCTTAACTTGTGATTGTAAAATTAATATGAATTATTGATAATAGTAGTAGTTAACTAGGGAAAAAAAATGTGCAAGAGGGGACATCGCTTTCCCCCCTAAGGGGAGTCCCCCCCGGGGGGGGTATATTTTCCCGATGGGTATCTTTCGAAAGGTCTCGTCAATACCTTTAAAACGAATGGTTGAACTATAAATATGTGATAATTTAAAACAAAGTTATCGATTTGTTTTACTTTTAACGAAAACAAACCTTAAAAAAAATATCGTATTATTATTTTTTTTTTAATATTGTTACTCGATGAATTTGTATAATAAAATATAGAAGAAAGTCTTGTGGTGGCCACAACATACTGGTTTATACTGGTTTCAAAATTTCCCTAATGTTTGAAAACTGGTATCAAAATTTCCAGTATGTTTTCATACCGGTTCCAAAATTTCTAGTATGATTCCATACTGGTTTTGAAATGTCCAGAATGGTTTCATACTGGCTTCAAAATTTCTAGTATGATTCCATTACTGGTTTTGATATTTCCAGTATAGTTTTATACTGGATTTAAAATTTCCAGTACGTTTTACTGGTTCCGGTATAATTTTTACTGGTTGTGGTATTATTTTGATACTGGTATTATGAAATTTTTCCAATAGGGATAATTATTTATGTAAGTTATTTTAAAATATGGTTCATTACATCTTATACCAGTCTCGCAATTAATTATTTTAAAATATGTACTACCCAAGCAGCACCGAAACGTTCTCTGAACGTTCAAAATTGTTCTGCAAACAAGTTCTAAGAACGTTCCCTTCGAACGTGTTATAGACGTCCATTTGTCCATCTTGAAGACGTACAATAGTACGGTTCAGGGAACTTTCAATGAACGTGTAGCTATCACCATCGGTGTTATAGAAGCGTCCAGAGAACGTTCTATGTATACAGTGTGAGAACGTTCTAAATGTTTTTAGAACGTATTCAAAACTTTATACACATTTTCAGAACGTTCTAGAAAACGTACTGTAAACGTTCTAAAATAGTGTAGAAACGTTCTGAAAACGTTCTATACACACGTTCTCACAACGTTATGTAAACAATTTTTGAACGTTCTTTGAACGTGCTAAAAATGTACTTCATGTATAATAAAATGGAAGAACTCGCAACAATTGTTTCGGGTCGAAAGAAGACACGACCCTTCGTCAGACGAACATAATAGGCACGAGTGCTACAACTACAACAGCTATGTTGCAGATTTTTTGCAGCACTCGTGCCTACTTTGTTCGGTTGATGAAGGGTTGTGCCTTTTCTCGACCCGGAACAATTGCTTCGAGTTCTTGAATTTTATAGTGTCTGTTCAAAGTTTTGCACTTGTTATTTCATTTACTTATTTTTTTCTTTCTTTTCTTTCCTTTCCTTATTTATCTTTTCTTTTCTTATTTTTGTGTAGTTTTTATTTTATCTTTTTTTTATTATTATTATTATTATTATTTCATAAATAATTGTCTTAGTATTATAAAATTTTGCATACATGCATTGAAATATCTTATAACAAAAGATCAAGTATTTTGAATATTCTAGATAAATATTTGAATTCAAAAACAAATAAATTCAAGTTCTGGAATATTTTGAAAAATTTTAAGATAATATGCCCCCTGCTAACTAATTATTATTCCCCCCCTAGTTTTTGCATCATTATAATTTAACAATAGAATATAACCATATTTGGATATTAATTTTAATAAGTTAACGGCTCTCTTCACTTACAGTCGCCGGTAGCCCGAGCCAATGTTATTCTATGGGGAAACTTTCTTTACAAATAACTTATTAACTAGTACATAATTTTAAATTCTGTTTTCACATTCAGAAAATTTCCAACTGTTAAATTGACGGACCTTTGAAAAAGTATTTTTTTAATTTTTAATATTTTATTTTGAAATTGCAAAATGAAAAAAATTCACATATTGAAAATTCGTATTTTGCAGCTTCGAAGTAAAATATAAAAAATTAAAAATGGTCCGTCAATTTAACAGCTGGGAATTTTCATAATGTGAAAACAGAATTTAAAAATATGTATTACTTAATAAGTTATTTGTAAAGAAAAATTTCCCATTGAATAACATTAGCTTCGGCTTCCAGCGGCGGTGAGTGAAGAGGGCCCTTTTGAAAGTTACTGCAAACTTTTAGCATTCAGACACAAAAGTATTTTATTAAATTTTAAATTATCAATGAAATCTCAAATTAATGCCCAGATATGTTACATATTCTATTTTTAAACTATAATAATGCATAATCAATGGAAAACAAAAAATAAAAATTAGTTAAAAGAAGTACACATGTGTACAAAATTTAAACAATAAACTGTTTTCTCGTTTTCTTTTTTTTTTCCCACATAATTCTTAAACAAATAAACACAGAAGTATAAAATTTGGATAGTAGGTTTTTTAAAATACCATAAATCGAATTTTACATAACTTTAGCATAAGTAATAATTTTTAAACTAAATATCAGTAAATTTTTCTCAAAAGTAAACATTGAAAAAATGAAAAATTTCAGCAATTTTAGAAAAGAAAACTTAATGAAAAATGGTCATGAAGATGCATTACAGATAGGTTAAAGATGTACGCGCATCCATGCGTTAGATTAAAATCGTATATTTCTTCATGTAGTCACTTTTTTGTTTCTTCTTTTTTTTTCATTTTATCGCGTGTGAATAATTTTTTAAAAATTTTACATAGAAATATGAAAATCGGATAAGGCGTTCATTATTAAATTATTTATCGACGTTTTTATTATTCTGGTGATGATCACAGTTTATACAAATTAGTAATTATTATTATTATTATTATTATTTTCAAAAATTCCGTTATTAAAGTCAAAGAAAAGTGAACACAGAAAGTAAAACCAGGATTTTGTTTAACATTTGAGGACATGTGCGTCTTCATTTGTCCATAATGCATCATTAACACAATTTTTCATTAAGTTTTCTTTGCTAAAATTGTTGAAATTTTTAAATTTTTCCAAAGCTTACTTTTGAAAAAAAAAAAATAATTATTAGTTTAAAATTATTACTTATTTAAAGTTACATAAAATTCGATTAATGATATGATAACGAGCATGGCATTTAAATTTTATGTCCATGTGTTTATTTGTTTAAAAGTTATGCATAAAAGAAGAAAATGGGAAAGCAGGTTTGTTCCTTTAATATTGAACAGCGGTGTATTTTAAATACGTTTAAAAATATAAAAAATAAAAATTATTATTATTATTTTGTTTTTTTATTTAAATAGATTACGTGAAATTTACTTAATATTTTCATATTTCAAATCATGCGTATGCGAAATTTTTTTAAATTATTGATTTTGAGTTTATAAATTTTACATACACATGCAGTGAAATATAACAGTATAAAATGTGGTGAAATATTTTGAAAAATAAATAATTAATTAATTAAAAGTTTATTCTGTAAACAAATAAATAAAAATAAAATAAACAAACTTCAAAATTTAAAACATTTAGCAATATTAAGATTCACCTTAATAACTATTTCTTTTTTAATACTTCTCCCTGCTTTTACATTTTTACAGTGTAATGTAAAATGTAAACATACATGATCAAATCTATTTATATATTTCTTTAACGTGGATCAGTTGCAATTAATTTTTGCCGAAACGATATAGTAGTGTAATTATTGAAATACGCAAGGATAAAAAATAATATTTAAAAATGAACAATATCTAGGCATGCGGACTCAACTCAATGAACTAATAAGAAAATATTACGACATTTGTCTGCTTACATTATTTTATGGAAAACTGTATTTTAAAAAATTGCTTCTTCAATCTTTATAAGCGTCATTTTAAACACAGAAATACTTTAAAGATTATACAGAATGTGAATAATTGTCATAAATTGACTAAAAATCATAAACATAAAAATATAATCAAAATAAGAATTATTATTATTATTATTATTATTTTACAAAATATTATACCAAAATAAATAAAAAGTCATCACCAAAAATTTAAAAGGCATCATGGAAATCCTATACTATAACTGTACTGCATGAAACTGGGCCTTCAACCATGAATTTTATTTTGAACCCTTTCTTTGAATGATCTTGGTGTCACTATGCACAATATTAATTTGGTACTAATAATAATTTGGCTTCTGGTAAATTAAAATTTTAATTACATGAGGAATTCTGTATAATATTTATGAGTTTCAAATTTTAAAAGTAAATAAGAAAAGAAAAGTGCGAAAAATTCGCATGGGTTTGCTAGTTTAGACTATAACGTTGAACTATAATAATAAAATGTCAAACGAAATAAATTTAAGAGTTAGCGTGAAAGATGTAAAAAATTTTAAATTTTCAAATTTAATTTAAAAATATTATATGTTTTTTGATAAATTTTAATAAACTAAATTTTGTAAGATTTTAATGCACACGTATGAAAATTTTATAAAAAGGAAAAGTAAGTGAACGAACTTATCTGTATCTTGAAGTTAGTATTCGAAGTATCCGAAAGTTAAATTCAAATCTGAATGTAAATACAAAGTATGGTGAGTAAGAAAGCAGTAGTCAGAAGCTTTGGACTTTGGATCCCACGGGCCACCCCAAGATATATCAACTTCCTGTGCAACAACAGAGCAGATGGCATTTACACGCGGCGAAACTTTCTGTCGATCAAGCAACAATACCACCCATTTCTAATAAAGATTTTTTATACTGTTCAAAACTTAACCTTTTTAAAAATTATTATACTGAGGCCATCCTAAAACATTCTTCTATATTTTCCTGCGCAGGTCGATGTCATAAATATAATTTGCTAAAATAATCTATCAAAATTATTTTTCATGGTAAATGTATACGATTTTCATCTCAAACAAGTATAACACTAAATAGCCAAAAAATCAATTTTATAGTATACAAAATATGTATCTTAAGAAATGTATTTTACGTAATGAAAAATGTAAAAAGTCGCTAATTTTGTTTTAAATTATCCCAGATTTAGGGTTCATCCTTTCGCTTTAAAAGTATAGACGACTTTTCTGACAAGAATATTGAAAATTTTAATACAATAGCAAAAGCGATGAACTATAGAAATTGCCCATACTTCTTTTTTAATTAAATATTACTAATATAAATATATATATACACATATTTAATTTTCCAGTGAAAAGTTAAAGCAATGCTCACTCATGTACATTTATACGAAATTTTGACCTATTATGACATATTAAAAATTCTGAAAATAATGGTATGACAGCGCCACCTATTGAACGATTTATTAACAAATATAATCGCCACCAGTTTAGGTCACAGTCCAAGTAAACCAAGTTTGAATAAATTACGTTCATTAGTTCGTGAGATACAGCATCCATAAAATTTTAAAATTTATTAATTTAATCATAAAATTTAATCAACACAGGTTTTTATAATTAACATTTTTATATATGAAATTTTGTACATTTTTCACCAAAAAATACTGAAATACAGATATCTGAAAAATCGCAGAAAGCAATAGGAGCACCATCCGTCGGTGGATATATACGGAAACTGAAGCAGCACATTTTGTCATTATATATATGTCTCACGTACAAGGTTTGATAAGTATTCGTATTATAGAAGGTGAGTACAGGCATTCCGTAAGTTGAAACGTAACAGTGCCACCTGTCATTGGATATGTACCCGAAGTGAATATAAAATGAGCTATTGCGTTCCGTTCCCTTGAATAAAATTAAATTGCAGCATACCAGTGCCTCCAGTTGTCCGATATGCACGCAAAATTATTCTGCAAAGTTTTATATGATATTAATTTTACATACCAAGTTCAGTGTATTTATAATTATTTATATCACAAAAACTGAATTATTGCCATTACGTTAACGGGATTAAATTGCAGGAGAGCAGCGCCACCAGTTGGTCAATATATGCACCCGAATTAAATCAGAGTAGTGTTACATAATATCTGTTTCACATATTAAGTTTGTTGCATTTGTGCACTGTAGAAGCTGAGATATAATCTCCCCATAAAAGAAAGAATTTACAGAATAGAAGCGAATTCTATCTGGTGATACATTCCAGAGGCTAATGAGCACCAAAGCTGATATTTAGATAAATATCTAATTAAATATTCCTGATATTTAGCAAATTAGTTTAAAGTCTAACTAAACATCAAGTTTGGTTAAGTTCCGTCCGTTGATTTGTGTGATATAGAGACCACAAAACTTTGATAACGCACACACACACAAAAAAAAAAACAGACAGACTAGCATTTTGAAAGAATGGTAGAATTGTGTTCTGGACATCTCAAGAGTGTATAAACCCATGGAAAACCGGAGATCAAAAATTCCCAATTATCCAACACATTTTTCTTGGTATATACAAAATAAATAATAATAATAATAATAAATAAATAAATAAATAAAATTAATTTTTCGTAACTTAATTTATCAATAATTTAAGAAGCAAATAATAATGGATATCTGCAAAAGTAATCTGGAGTAATGTGTTTGACAGAATTCAACAACATAAAACTTAAATAGAATTATAAATAATTATAATGATTATAATAACATATAATTAAAGCTTAAAACTTTGTAATTTTTTCTCACCGCGTCTCTATTACATTTCAATGATTATTCTACATGTCAACAAAATTTAAAACTGAAAATAAGGAAAAAAACTGAAAAAAAAAAAAAGGCATTTTGTCATATTTGTTACAATCACACTGTGACAAAACGTGTTACGACGGTGATACACTTGAACGTTTTTCACAGAACTAGACTTGTTCGTTTCATAGATGGTACAAAGCAAACCTTTTCAGAACTTTCTAAGTAATACTACTTTTGAACGTCTAATCGAACGTTCTCTTGACACGAAACACGGTGTTTGAACGACTGTAACAGTTATTACACGTTCACAGAACGTTCCCGTGCTACTTGGGTAGTTTGTTTTTCTTTTAGTATGTGAAGTTTTCAACTTATAACAATTCAGATGTGTTAAAAAACGTTGTATAAAGTTAAAAAAAAAATGCATTTTGTTTTGTAGAATAGCTTTTCTATATATTTATGGTAGATTTTTGTTCTAACTTTTATCTTTGTACATTAGATAAGTCTCAAGGTAGATATGTAAATTGATTAGATAAATGTGAATAATGTAAAGTAATTTTTAAATTTAATTAAAATTTTATAAATGTAAACTTAACTTTCGAGTCTGTTTCATTTTTTTGGAAGTGTAAAGTCTACTATGCTGCTTCTAATTTAAATTTAACTGAAACTTTTTACTACCATTAGCGTTAAGCTAATTTATTTCTTTTGAATCTAAGGTGTTTTAGGATTTACTGATAATCAACTTAACTTAATTTAAAATTAAATTTCTAATTAAGTGACTCATTAATTTTTATTGTTTATACAACGCAATCTCTGAAATTAGGGGTTTTAATGATAGATAATTTATCTGAAGGTTAACTTTAATTAAATTTATTTTATTGGCATGTTTTTGTTTGAAAGCTATACGATCATGTGAGATAATTGCTTAACGCATGTTTTAATAATAAATGAGAATTAAAATTAATAATTAAGCCCCTAAGGCATTATTTATTTCAGTATCATTAAATAAAAATTTTACAGATGAATGGGATATTCCCCACTATGTGCTAATTTAAAATTGTACACAAGAATTACATTAAAACAAATCGTAAATAGATTTTCAATATTTTTATAACCTGTATTTCAATAGTTATAACATGGAATTATAAAAGTAGCATGGATTTAGAGAAAAATATTGAAATTAATTGTTCTGATTTTTGTTTATAATAATTATGATTAAAAAAAATTGTAATTTAGAATATTCAATGCACTTTAAATCAATAATATCAATAATTAAAAAAATAAATAAACTGACAATAATTGGATTAAAACCACAATTTCAATCAAACTAATTTAATAAATCCTGGTGATTATTAATGTAATACAGAATAGAATGCTTATTTTTCCCCATCAGTGGGAAACAAAAATTTATCTGGATAATTTGTACTATATTATAATGATTTATATCTTTCTAGTGTCTTATTTATTTATTTATTTTTTTATTAGATCTCATTAGATTAAATTACCAAAGCATAGAGCACTATGAACTGCGCGAACCAAAGAACATTTGCCTTTTGATGTTAATTTGAGTCAATACATCAGTTTATGTTAATTTCAGTAACTTCATAGTGTGTAATAAAATCACATAAACCAATTTAACTTTAAAATTTTATTTACTTTCCATTTTGTTTTCTTTTCTTTGTTCACTCCAGTCCTGTCCCATTCATCCCCAAAGGTGGGGGTGAATGGGACAATGCACATGCATATAAAAAAAAATTACTATTAATTAAAAATGATAACTTTAATAAAAAGCTAGTATGTTTAGATGTCACTGATTACTGGAGTGTACATATGAGCAATGTTGTTATCAGTAAATCATGAGAAATGTCCCATTCATCCCCACTCTGCCCTAGTTATTGTAATAAATGTGTTCGAATATATAAATCAAAATCATTCGGAAATTGGTAAAAATAACGAAAGTAAATAAAATTATTCCATAAAATTAAGACTCGAAAATTACCATAGCAACGATGGCATACTTAATGAAGGGTAATGACAAAGATTCGACGTTAATAATAGAAAATCTTGGCGAAGAAGTACCGCAAGGCGGAAAATTAATAGAACTTACAAAAATTATTTTGAACAGCAAAGAGTATGATGAAGAAACTGTAAAACAGATGCTTCAGACTATCATCGACGATAGGAAGGAGAGAGAAAAAAGGGAAAGGCAGCAACAGAAAGAAAAGAAATTACAGAGAGAAAGAGAAATGGAATAAAAGAAATTACAGAAAAAAAGAGAAATGGAAGAAAATAAATTACAGAAAGAAAGAGAAATCGAAGAAAAGAAATTACGTATAGAAGCAGAAGAAAGAAAATTACGTACAGAAGCAGCAGAAAGAATAGAATTAGAAAAACTAACGTTACAACGGTCAAACACTTTTGAAAATCAAAGGCTCGATGATGATAATGTTGCATCTAGAGAAAAGTCAAAATCAATTGAAGAATACGTGAAAAGTATTAGATTATTAACGGTAAAAATACCTGCCAAGACGGAAGATTGGGATTATTTTTTTGATAGTCTAGAGAAGGCTTTTACAAGTTTGAAGGTACCTTATGAAGTAAAATTTCAAATATTATTATGTTTACTGGGCGAAAGCATTTCAAGGAAATCATACTAAGAGAATATCAACCTTCGGCACAAACATGTTTAGAAAATTTCAAGAAAGCAAGAAGAAGAGATGATTAAAATTTCATTCAGTTTACAACTAGATTAATTTCTCTATGGGAATATTATTGTAAGCTGAGGGATGGGAAAGACTTAGAAACATTGAAAGAACCAATAATATCGGATCGTATTATGGAAACTCTGGATCATGAAATAGCAACACACATAAGTATAAAAGAAGGTGATGGTTGACTTAGATCTACAGAGTTGGCAAAGGAATGTGATTTATTTTACTCAGCGAAAGGAAAATCATATAAATTAAGGGCTACTGACAGATATATGTATTATGATAATCAAAAATCACATGAGACTGAAGGAATAACACAAGGATCTCAGCGAACATATAGAAAGGAATTGGAATCCAAATGGATAAAATGAGAAGGACCAAAATTGTATAGTAAGAAGTTTGAATGTTTCATTTGTGGATCACGAAATCATTTTAAAAGGGATTGCCCAAGATGGCGAGAGTAAAACATTATGCCACGATCAGAAGCAGAAAGGGTGGCCAGGGTGAGCAGTTCACAGAGTCCAGTTGCCAGTGTTAAGCAAAGAATTGTCATGGCAAAAGTGGAAAATTTAAGATATGTACGAGATAGAAACAATGCAAAGGACGGATTGAGTATATTAAACCGAACCTTGATTAGTATACATGGACAAATTGTAGAGACAAGAATAGATTCAGGAACGGAAATTACTGTACTGAGAAACGATAAAGTTAGGAATATACACTTAGGCAAGGGAAGGACAATTTTTTTGAAAGGAATTTTTAGCCCACTAGTGCAGTGCGAACTAGCTCAAATTCCATTAGCAGTACCAGTGGGAGGATCTACTAATGTGATGCACACACAAGTATGGTGTGCGGTAGCTCACGGTTTGTCAGAAGAAATGTTAATTCCGCCGGACATCCATGAGAAATGAATAGGTGAGACGGAATCAGGAGAAAAGGATGTAGCTGGATGCCATTTTGGACATGGGAGAGTAGAAAATTTTGAAGAAAAGGAGAAGGAAGAAATTGAAACTATTTCTGATGCGGGAAAAGGAGAGTGGGGAATAGACTCGAGCGATGGAGAGCTTCTCTCAGAAGAAGACTCTGAGGAGGAGACAGAAGGTTTTCTATCCAGTCAGTTTGCAAAGGAGCAGAAATAATGTTTAGAACTGCGAAAGTTATGGTAATTAGCTAAATAGAAAAAGGGTAATTTTTACATTTCACAAAGTGTTCTCTTTCACAAAGATAAGATGTTGGGCGAAGATACAGGACAGTTAGTCCTACCAAAATTTCGAAGGAAGGAAATATTAAAGTTAGCTTATAATTCAGTTATTTGGAAGTCATCTAGAAGCTAGGAAGACAACAGAGATAATTAGTTACTCATTTTATTGGCCCGATATGAAAGAAGATATACGGAAATATTATGCCACATGCACGGAATGTCAGTTAAGAAAACCTATAAAAACAAAGGAAAAGGCCACCAATTACTCCAGTAGTTAGACCAGGGTTACCATTCCAAGTGGTAAATATTGATATTATAGGACCAATTGAGCCAGTGAGTTCCAAAGGACATAAGTATATTGTGTGACTTGTGGATCAACATACAAGATGGGCAGAAGCAATACCATTGAGGAATCTCACAGCAAAAGGTGTCTGTGAAGCATTATTAGAAATTTTCTCTAGAACAGGGATACCAAATGTGATTGCATCCGATAACGAGACATGCTTCAAGTCAAAATTGACACAGGAATTTTATAAGATAATAGGATCAAGTCCAAGATTCTCTACTCCACCTCATCCTCAATCTAATGGGTTAGTAGAAAGATTTAATCAAACTTTGAAGCAGATGCTACACTACACTATCAGAAAACAAGGTAGAAAGTGGCATCTATATATATACCCTTCATATTATGAGCACACCGGGAGATACCGAACAGTACTACGGGAGTAGCACCATTTCAACTTCTGCATGGCCGAACACCTACAGGACCTTTGCCTATTTTAAAGGATTCCTGGACAGGAGAAAACAAAGGTGTATAACTTGACACTAAACCCATATCAATATTTTTGCAAGAACTGAAGAAGAAACTTGAACAAGTACCGCAAAAAGCAGATCTTAAAACACAAATTCAACCAGAAAGAGTGGCGCATTACTATACTCTAAGGTCATCCAATAGACAATTAGTAGGAGATGAAGTAATTCTGCTAATACCTGATTCGCAAAATAAACTTTATCAAAGATGGCAAGGTCCGGCGGAAATAGTCAAACAAAGAAGTCCTCATTCATTTGTAGTGAAATTGACAGATGGTACAATCAAAGTCGTACACCAGAATAAATTGCGTCCATATTCAGCAAAAGTATCGGCAGTAAATCTGATATTAGAAGACGATGTAGCATGGAAACGTAGAAGAAACTCCAATATTTGATCAAGAAGATGAGAAATTTCAGAAAGCAATAAACACAATCAAGCCAGAATGGTTCCGAGATGGATCCGAGAGTTGAAAGACTTACTATGGAAACAGACACAAAGATTTGTGACATCTATGAAAACTGCGAAAGTTCGAAAGCATAGGATTGAACTTATGCCAGGAGTAATTCGTAAGCAACCACATAGATATCCAGTTCCAGTTGTTTACCGTAAAGAAATTGATCGCCAAATAAAAGAATTGCTAGATACTGGATTGATTGAACGATCAGTAGCAGAGATCGCATACCCAATAGTATGTGTTGCTAAAAATGATGCTACAGTTTGATTATGTGTAGACTATAGAGCGCTGAACACAGCAACGAAATTTACTCTATTCCCGATGAAAGACAGGGATGGAGTGATATATGTAGACGGAGCAGCAAACTGGTTGACTAGTTTAGACTTACTCCGACGATACTGGCAGATACCATTGGAAGAAAGCAGCAAAACACTGACAACGTTCGTAACTCACAATGGTACTTACCAGTGGAAAGTAATGCCGTTTGGATTAGGAAGTGCAGCAGCAACGTTTCAGCGAGAGATGAATATAGTGCTAAAAGATCACAAAGACTATGCTCAAGCTTATATAGATGATATAATTTACTCGCAAACTTTTGAAGAGCGTTTAGTACACCGTTATGCACATTTGCAGCGTTATGCACATTTGCAGCTAAAACTCTAAAGTATTTAGGACACATAAACGGAGGTGGTAGTCATGGACCAGATGGATAAAAAATAAAAACAATAACTAAATTACAACCACCTACTACGAAAAAAGATGTCCGAAGATTATTAGGCTTAATTAATTTTTACCGGTCTTACATACCAGGCTTTGCACAAACATCAATACCACTAACGGAACTAACAAGAAAAGCTGCATCAACTCATAAAATTTTATGAGAAACACGTCATCAAAAAGCCTTTGAACAATTAAAACAAGCTTTATGCCAAGCGACATCTTTGTCAACGTCAGATTTTAGCAAACCATTTCAGTTACATGCTGATGCGTCGAATATTGTGGTTGAATGTTTTTTTACTCAGAAAGACACACAAAATAATTGGAAACCGATAGCCTTTGCAAGTCAGAGACTTACATTAAGCCAACAGAAATGGTCGACTATAGAGAAAGAAGCGTGGACCATTTTATTTGGACTCAACAAGTTTGATAAATGGATCACAGCCAGCAAAGTGGAAATAATATCAGATCATATTCCACTCAAATTCCTGTTAGAGACCACACCGAAAAGTGCCAGGTTAACTAGATGGGTTTTATCTTTACAAAAGTGGAGACACACTATTACTTACTGTAAAGAGGCTCAGAACGTTGCAGCTGATAGTTTATCTCGACTGGAAATATAGAAAGAAATCCAACCATCAGATCAATGAGCCTAAAATAACAGAACTGTAACCTATAAATATCATGAACTGCGAACATAGTATTAGTCACAGATGTGTTATATATATTTTATACAACTTAATACTTTGAAATGTTGGCAAATTTTTTTTATAAAAAAATTGTTTTTCTTATAGGGCTCCAGGTTACGCGACTTTAGTAGTATATTTCTTTATGCTATTTCTTAGGTAAATGGAAAGGGATAAAGTAAAGAAAAAGAAATTTTTTTTCCTTATTTTGGGGGGCGCGTGTCACGTCCTTGAGGAAAATTCATAGACAAGAGAGTCCACGGGATACTTTCTTAGCCAAAATAGCTGAATATCTAAATTAGAATTATTATGAAGAGTAAATAAAAAAAAGAGATTAAAAGCATAGAAAAAAAAGATATATAATAAAAATTTAAATTATACCATGGTTTATTAAAATTAATATAATATTGAATTTAGAAAATAAAAACCACGCGCACGTGCAGGAAAATGAAAATTAAGAAGGAAAAGGTGAGAGAAAAATGGCTTTTGGTTTTAGTTTGGTATTTATTATTTATTAGGATTTTTGAGGAATAGAATAACGGCAAAAAGACTTAATATTTTTCCTGGAGCTTTTAAAAAAGACGGTCTGGACTGATGTAGCTCTTAGAAGAATAAATTACACATAGATAACTCAGCATGTGTCATTTCTACTAAAGCGAAGTGTGCGACATATATATAAAGTTATTTCAACTAAAGCGACAATAATAAAACACTTTCCTCTCAATCCTAATACAGTCGAGCCTCGTTAACGTAAATTACTTTTAACAAGAACTCTATCCACAATCCCCGTCAAAATGAACATTACTTTAATTATACGAAGATTATTTACTGATAGCATCAACTACTGGTAACATGAACGCATTTTTATTCTGTTTGAGATTCACGTTAACGAAGTTCCACTGTAATGTTAAAAGGAATTTTGTTTAATCCATGAACCTATAAGTAGAATTATGTCGTTTCAATTATGTAACCCCTAATTATGTAACTTCATGGTTTAATCCTAATAATTTTTCTGATTAAACGCACACCGCGGAGGGATACAGTCTAAACAACTAGCGTAGCATCTACAGCGAGAGCCGAACATTTTGGGTCCGGATGATGTACGCATGCGCTCCAAAGACCATGATGGACCATGGTATAAATTCGTGTGCATGAGTGATTTATTTTTATTTTTATTTTGCTTTAAAAATTTTTTAATTTATTATGAATAACGATGAAACAGAATATTTATAATTACAAAATACTTCTTTTATTTTAAATATTATCTAAATACTTTTTTTGACGAAATGGGAAATTTTAAAATTAAAAATATTTTCTTCATGACAAAAGACAAAAACGTATTTAAGTAAAATTAGATTTAGTATATATACAATAAATATTTAAAACATGTATTAAAGTATTTTTGCGTTAAAAAAAAATAATAATTAAATAAGTTTATTGACACCATTCACGTTGGTCAGCCAACCTACGTGACCAACTCAAGCCTTGCAAGTAAGAACCACATATGACGGCAATTTCGCCGAAGAAAAGCATGCAATTGGCGAAGTAATATAGCTTCACTTTTAAAATAAATTATATAAAAAACAAGAGCTTTCCTGAGAAAAAAAAAATCCCATTAACAACATATATTAAATAAAAGAAAATCGTTCGTTCCGTTTTAAAGATATTTTTCATGACTTTAGACCATTACAAACTTACACCATCGTTTTTCCCATTTGGTTTTAAATTAAGATTTCAGATCTCAAACATACTGCGAGTTGAAATGTAAAAAAATTCAGGATAGATTAAGACCGAAGATAAAAGACTATTTTGAAAAGATCAGAACAAAATATCGCATATTGGATGAGATAATTAAGTGTCAGCTTTTACAAATCTGTTTGATGTCAAACTAGCCGTGTATATGAGTTCTCAGCGTTCCGTTTGTCCTTCCGCTTGCGTCACTCGAAAAAATGCCGTTTTTCATGATAAAATATATAATGTATATTAATAAATAACACCAATCGACTTATAAGGCCTTCCATACAATTCGTTTACGTGAATCCCAAATCATCGCTACTTGCTCATTGAATAGTTCTAGTACGATGTTAAACCAACTCATCCATCCCTCTTTCCCTGCAACAAACTAATTCTTCTTTCGGCAATTTTCTCGAAAAAGGAGTCTACTTCCGACTTAAACCATTTAATAATCAAATCAAAACATCAGTTGATAACAGAGTATTTTATTACTTCTTAGTTATATATCCTCCTACCGATTAGATTTAGAAATGTCACGCATTAATTCTTGTTTGTGCGAGAATTTGTATTTAAGATAAACAGAGAAATCGAATTAAAAATTTTAAAAGACAGTTAAAAGTCACAAATCGTATCATTTTATAATGTTAAAGGAGTCAGAAAAAAAAAGTATTTAAACCCTGTTAAAATTACTCTTTATAAAACAAAAATATGAAAGACAAATTTAACTTATTTATTATAAGTTAAAATAACTTATAATAAACTTATTACTTAACTTAAAGTTTAAGTAACTTATTTATTATAAATTAACTTATTTATTCTAAGAATGCCTTTACTTGGATAAAACTAAATAAAAATATATTAAGAAACTGCAAATATTAAATCTCAATTTATCATTTATTAACTAATTACAGATTTTTTTTTTTTTTTTTTCATGGGGGTTACCTTTAGACGTATTAAATATAGTTTTATTGTGATACAGCTATTAAATAGAATTTCAAGGTGCGCTATGCAAATAATTTATTCATTTTGTAGAATATGTAATTAGTTAGCAAATGTATAATTGAAATATTGCTGTAAACAACGAGATTAACGTGCACTTTCCATTATGGGAAAATTGTTAATGATATACATAATACCCTTTCAGAATTTTCGGCCAACCGACTCTTTAACAACCAAGGTATTTATTCAGTATTTTAGACGTTTATTTTCTGGGTTTCGGATCACGCAACATTTACGCAGTTAGTTCTACGGTGCTAGGATTTCGTGTAAAGCTACATTTACCACGGATATTCTTCTTTTTCACCATTTCCTGCGACGTGTACATGAATTCCAAATGAAATTATTTAAATAATAATAATAATAGAGAAAAATTTGTATTCTGTGCTAAGATTAGAAAATAAATTAATGCCTTAGAAGCGGATTTAGAAAAGAATCTAGAAAAACACGTTTCAATAGTTAGTTTATTCTTTCAAATTGATGGTTCATTTATTACTTTTAATGTTTGCATTTAACACATAATTAATCTCTTAAATTATCAAAAATTATATGATTTATTGCATTCATACAGGACAACTCTAATGTCAGTATGTCTAGAAACAGATGTATTTTTTCCTTTTTTTTTTTTAAAAGTACATAAAGAATTATAACTTTAGTATATAAAGGTTTGAAAGTATATATATGCATTTATTTCTACGTAAAATTGTAATTCAAATTTAAGTATACTCTGTTTCCACTTATATACGAGTAGACTGTTTGCACTCATTTTGAAATTAATTCATCACTTCATGATTATTTAATTAGAAATTTAATAATTCAAAAGTTTGATTCAGCAACTTAATTAAGCCACTTACATACACACCTAAACTTAGAAATAAATAAATACTTTTATATATATATATATATGAGATATAGGGTAGGTGCTTCAGTGATTGGCATGCTCCAGTAATTGACATATATCCCGAAATAATTAATAAATAAGAAAAATAATAAAATCATACATTTTGCATATAATGATTTTAACATTTTATGTCAAACACTGGAGCATAAGGTGCTAATAACTGGTAAAATAAATAACTAGCAGTGTCAAACACTGGAACATAGGGAGCCAATTACTGATAAAATGAAAATCTGGCAGTGTCAATTATTGGAACACTGAGTTGGTGTCAAATAAAAATTCATTAAAAAAAAATAATTGTTATCAAATGTATATATTTTATGCAAATTTTATACATATATGTGTTTCTGAATGTCTTTCATACCATATGTACTAACTTAAGATTTCTAAAAATATTTTCTGATGACTGGAACTTTAAAAACATCAGAGATTGCTCTAAAAGTGTCAATCACTGGTGCACTTACCCTACTTTTTTTTTTTTTTTTTTTTTTTTTTTAAGTATTCGATTAAAAGATTATTTTTAAATGTTTCTGAAATAAATGGTTAATTTTTAAATATATTTACATTTATTTAATTAAATTTTATTAATATATTTTAAATTAGATATTAAAATACACTTCTTGAATAAATATAGATTTTAAGTACAATCAACAATGATAAGGTATGATTTTTCTATGATAACCTAGCTAAAAGAAAATCTTCAGAAAATCTTTAAAAAAAAAAAAAACTGCACAAAACTGCTGATGATCTGAAGATATTTGGAGCAATAACAAGTTTAAGGAGGGGGGGGGGATTACTTGCTTCCAAACTGCAAATATTTTGCTTTTAAACTGCAGTCATTCTGCAGGTTTTATAATTTTAGTTCCAAATACGTTCGCTTCAGATTCTCTGCAGCTTTTTCTGCTTTTTTTTTTTTTTTTCTTTTGTTCTGAGAAAGGTTTCCCTTAGAAAATATTATTTAATTTTTTACTGTCATTTACTTTTAGTAGTCACGCAAGGAACAGTTTTTCTTGTTTTAAAGGAACAGTTCATCTGTTCTGCTTTTCTTCCCTGTTAAAATAAATAATAATAAAGTAGGGTAGACCGGGGCTAGTTGGCCATAGGGGCACGTTTAACAGTTGGGATATTTTTAAACTTTTCATCAGATGGCTTTGTCACTGTCATGCAACCAACCTCTCCCCGATTCATTTTTATTCAGCCAACCAATCTTCCAGACCACTGTAAGCGGGAGAAGATGTTTTGGCGGTGAGTGGAGTTTTGGCCTTCGGCCTGCAATGTAGGTTGCAATCGGCGCACCCGAGTAAAAGAATTGATTCTGTTGTTTTATTATTGTTTTATAACATGAGTACAAATGTGCTTATATGTATATAAAATCTCATTGTATATACTCATATTCATATTAGGTGTTATATTAATTAATTAAAGAGTAAAATTTCATAAAAGAAAATGACTATGAAGAAAATTTCTATAACTCTATGTTCGAGTTATTATAAATTATTATTAATTATACACAGCTATATTACAACACATTCTCTTTTCGTTGAATAAGAGTATAGTGTTCTCAAAAATTTATAATATAAATTCGATGGATACAGTATAGAACAGTGGCGAAGCGTCCATGGCGTCCACGCTTCCTCTATTTAATTTTTTAAAAAAGTAATCAAGCTTCGTCGAAAGATTGAATTGATTCTTTCTCTGCTTTTGGAACGCTTCCCTTTGGCGCTTCCATAATTTTCTGAAAAACGCCTCGCCCTTGGTATAGAAAGGAGAAAATTTGAAATTACTCTGTTGTGATAGGAATTAACATTTTAAGTAGGAATGTTCAAGAATGTAACTAAAGCCGATCTACTTGCCGTTTTGCAAGAGAAAGATGAACAAGCTGACTCTCTTTTGAAAGTAGTGGAATTAAAAGACTTATTATTGAAATCCAAAGAATACACAAAAGATAAAGAATTTGTTAGTGAATTTCTAGCAATCACATTTGCGTTACATAATTCTAGTAATTCAGAAAATGTATTATCATTAGATAAGCTTTTAAAAGCTATAACAACTTTGGTAATACCAGTACCTAAAAAGAATGAACCAATGGAATCTTTTTTTTTTTTTTTTTTCTAGTATTCCATCATTGAAAGAGCTTTTAAGCATAAAAATGTTCCTAAAGAATATAAATCTGAGATTTTACTAAAAGTAATTGGCGATAAAGCCACGAATATTCTAAATAATTTGTGTTAATGAAGAAGAATTAAATGACTAATGAAAAAATTAAATCCTTGATTCTAAAAGAATATGAACCGTCCCCTTTTACTTGCTAACTTTAAAAAAAGCTACAAGATTATCTGGTGAAACACACCAGCAATTTGCTTCTCGTTTAAGATCGAGTTGACTCCGTTATACACTGTAAAAAAATAACTATTACCAGCTGCAAGAAACTCTCTGTGATTGGAGAAAATATTTATTTTCTCCAATCACAGAGAGTTTCTTGCAGCTGGTAATAGTTATTTTTGTACAGTGTAGAGATGGGATAAACAGTTACTTTTCAGTAACAGGTTACTTCGTTCCATACTACCTTTGGTAACCTTGTAACATATCTTTATAACCTAATACTCTTTAGTTTATATATGGCTAAAATCTTTCTACTCCTTTCGGGATATACATTATATACATGGGTCCTGCATAGTGGATGCGATTCATGTTTTTGAATTCCAATGCTTTCGAAGTAATCTCCACTTTATTTAACACTAGAATTTCTGCAATTAAAAAAAAAAAAAAAAAAAAAAAAAAAAAAAACCGCTGATATGAAATAGTGGTAGAGTCAAAGTTTTACACAAACGGTCGTCCCAATTGTGTAAGCATAAGAGTCTGTTAAATCAATTCATTAAACACGAAAACAGAATACTTCAAATAATATCAAGTTACACTTGCCATTTTCCGTAAAAAAGAATTCTCATATTAAAAGTTATATAATTAAGAAATAATTAAATAATAATAAGAAATCTTTAAAAAAATCTTTAATGCATCCCAAATTTTAAACTACCGAGTAACTGTCTCTTTTGATCTTCTGGAGAATTTAAACATTCCAGATTGACAAGGAAATTAATAGTTTCTAATTATACTTAGGAAACAGCCAATTTGAATATGTTTTCTAAAATTAGAAACACTCGTTTTAAATTATAAATTTTGCTTACAAAAACTGCATAAAATGATTTAATTTCTCAGACTTTTAATTTTAACATACGACCTTAATTAACTATTCTTAACACCTTTACTCATTTTAAATCATTAAAAATAGTCTCGAGAAAAAATCAGATCAAAAAAAGGAAAAGAAAATCTAAAAAGTAAAATAAATACATAAATAAATATTAGTTTTCTTATCAAATTATTCTTGATTAAAACCACAATAAATAAATGATCACCAACACTATCAGTATGCGATTACGCATTTTCAATTTCAGCTGCAATAAATTTCAAATACAAACAAACACTCTTCATCCTTCTTCCTTCCTCTCCCTTATCATACATTCTTTCTAAAAACTACCATCTTCCCCTAACTAACTGTTACCAATACGCAAAGTATAATCCTATTCTCCATCTTATGACGAAATAATCAACACGTAATAATCATCCTTTATCTATCTCATGATGGCTGCTTAAATTAACATCCTGACGACATTATTTCGTTACACCGTGGTATTAAAATATCTTCCACTTTAAATGTCACGAGCACATAGACTATACTAATATTAAACTAAACTAATACACAATAATGATCAGTTTAGAATTAATACTTTGAATAAAATACTATTAGAAAGATGTAAAACAATAAAAGCTTTTACTTATTTCAAAAGAATATTTGAATCTATGAAGAATATTTGTAATCTACAAAGCAACCGTATGATCTCGTTACTGAGATGATACTGGTATTCTTCCAGACTCTGTAACGAATCGGTATTTTCGAATTCGACCATTACCGTTACGAGCAAAGTTCGAACATAAGTTCGGGAAGTCTGATATGTGAAAGATGTTTTTTTCTTTTCGTTACATGCGGTATGCGGGGATTATGAGATTCTGAAAGGTGGGTGTTTTATTCGTTACTCGCGTGATATGATTCGGTCTACTAGTTTACGTATGATTTGGATTTCGCTAGAAGCGATGTCTATTAGTTTGTTTTTCTAAATTCATTATGGGAAAGAGAGTATTCAAACTCGTTACTTGTATAATGCTGTATCATATAAGTTGTTCTTGTATGATTTAAATAGCGTCTGCAATTTTGTTTTAGAACAAAGAAAAAGAAGTAAATTCTCGAGGTTTTTTTTCCCTAAAAATATATGATTACAGAAATACGTTCATTTACTTAAAAAAAAGTATTATTATTATAGTTTTTATAACAGGCACTTTTCTTTTCTTTACGTGCAAAGAGATAAGATGGAAGAGTTATTTATTTAATATGATCTTTTCAGTAATATATTACAGTGCTAATAGGTTCTTATGTAATAACAGTATTATTTATTTTATTATGTGAAATAAATGCCCATCTCTACTCCATTATTGTAAAATTCGGAATGTTAATGATTTTGAATCTTTAGTCAATTTGATTATATTATATAAAATACAGATAATAATTCATGGAAATAAATACATTTCAGTACATAATATAAACTTAATGAAAGTGATATATTTGACTGCGTATTTGAAAATTAAAAGCAATATTTCAATGTGCAGACCCGTATTTCAAATTCTTATAGTCATAAAGTACATTGCTGCGTCACAAACTTTTAACCCGTTAGGGTTTTTTTTGTATTGATAACACTACAATTAATCATAACTTTTGAAGTCGGCGCAAAATTAAATAAAATTTAATTCGTTTTAAAAGATTTGTTTTTAGATCGTTAGCTACAAATGCTGCTGTCTCGAATGATCTATTTTCATGTTTCTTTTCTTGTTTTATCACTGCATACGATTGGTCCATTAGTAATATCTACATAGAACAGTGAACAACCTTCGCAGTTCGGTATTTATGTTTCTACGAAGTAAGAGTTTCCTTTGCAAACTTGGTATAACTTTGATAAATTGGTGAATTTTGGAGAATTTTGGTGAATTTTGGATTTAACGTAATGCAAAAATATACACGCAAGATGTGTATTTTCATAATATATATTGTACGAAGTATTGTTTCATATTCTCGATTGCTCTCTTAATATACCTTATTAAAATAACCATGATTTCTCAAAGAAATTGTATGTTTGCCAGATAATTTGGAGATTTTTGTTTCACCAAAGACGCCAGATACCAGCAGCTCCGCCAACTTTTGCAGTTCACGAAATCTTACTTGTTTTCTTGAATCAAAGTTATTTCCGGCTGCGTTTTGCAAGTGATAATGTGAAATGTGTATTTTGAATAGAATTTCATTTTTGTATTGAATAAAAGTATCAATTATTATTTAATTTTTCGCCGACTTCAAAAATTATAATTAATTGTATTGTTATAGGTTGTTTGGCGAAGAAAATTATTTTATACTTTTAGACGCAGTTTACAGTTTTCTTTCATACCATTTTATTTTTTTCTTTTCAGTGAAACTTTATTCCTATAACAGAACATCAACAGACGTTCGACGTCAGTTTCACAGATCACAACCCCCAAGAAAAGTGACATAACTCAAAAAATGATTTATGTCACTGAAAAAAATATGAAATTCACGAAATGTGAACAAAAAAGTTACATCTCCATCTAGAAAATTATCCGTTCCAGAGACAATTGTGTCAGTTTTATTCTAGTCAAATTATCTTTCAGTTGATTTTTCTCAAATGCTGCATTTTTAACTCTGCAAATGAAAAGGTCTTAAAATAAGACATAAAAACATCTGAAACGGCATTTAAGACACGTAAATGTCTTAAAATATCGATTAGACGTTATAGATATTTTAATTAGAAATATGTCTGAAATACCAATTTAGACACAAAAATGTCTGAAACACGTAAATACGTGAATTTTCAGACAGCAAACGCGTTTGATTTTTCAGTCTCTTGCAATACTTAGAAAATTTTTCATATTTAATCCACTTTAAGAAAATATGCTTATCCTACTTCTTTTCACATTCAATAAATATATTATTATTTTATATAATAAGCAGTGAGGCTACTTAAACTATGGTAGCTTTATAAAATTAAATTTTTATGGAATAATACTCCAGAGATGTTAATGATATTTGCATGCTATTATCTTTAACATAATTCATAAACAACAAATTTAGATACAAAGCTCATTTTGTTAAAACCTTGTCTTTAAAGGTTTATAATATTAAAAGAAAAATTGTGAAGACGGACGTGGCAAGTAATTTCTAGAGAAAAAAGCGAATTTATAAGTGAACAATCATGAATAATTTGTACATAATTTTTTTATTTTTTTCTTCTTATTATTATTCATTTAAAAACTTTTTTCTTTCCCATTTTCACATATTTACCTGCATGTAAAACTTCAAATTTTCTTGTATTCAATTATTATAGTTTGTTTTATTTAAATATCACTTTAAGGAAAGAAATCGTTATCATCGAGGTCTGCAACCTTCACATACTTGTAATGCATTATTAAAAAATTCTAGACCTCTAGATATGAAATTTAAGATGATAATATTTATTAAGATCAATACTTTAAATAGTTTTATGGCAAAAAATTAGAAATAAAACATAAGACTGCGATTTGTTTCACGAATACTGCAGTATATTTTATCATAAAAACACATATTGCTGTACTCGACGGTGGCGTGATTGGTAAATGCTTGACTCCGATGATGCTTGGCTTGAGGTTTCGGTTTCCATGGACAGTGTGAGTTCAAATCCCAACGCCGGATAATGGATTTTCTATTTTATAATAAATATTTCCCATAATTGCTCTAAACAATTCTAAAAACTATTTTTAACAGAAAAACATAATCGCATACCATATTTATTTATTTATTAAAAAGCCTTAAAAACGGTAGTGCTTTTAAGCCTAACATGGCGGTATTTTTAAGCTTAAAACATGGCGGCGTTTTAAGACACTTGCAATGTCATAATATCAAATGCAAAAAGGTGTCTTAAAAAGGAAGACATTTTTTTTTCGCTTAAAAAAATGACTATCCATATAAGACACATTTTAACTAAATTTAAAACATTTACGTTTATAATGAAGTTGTGTCACTTTTCTTGTCTTTATCGGATATGAGAAAAAACCTATCTATTGAATGAACATACATTAAATTAAAAAGGCTTTAGAAATGTAAAGAATGGATAAGCTATATTAGTAACTAAAAATTCTGTTAGGTATATATTGAACTTTACAGTGAATACTTGTCCCCCGCTACGCTGGAAAGTGAGCAGCGTAAAGTTCAAACAAAGAGAAAAATATACATTGCAGCTAACGGACATAAGTTTCAACATCGAAATAAACGTTTTTTGATTTGTTTCTAGTGTAGAAAACTGCAAACAAGCAGATGCATATTTAAACATCTTGATTTTAACATTTATGTCAACAAGGTGGGTTTCAGTACTAAATCAATGATGCTGTACAACTTTGTAATTTACTTTTTCTCTCGTACCTTGTACTGTTTTCGAAATAGAAACACTAACTTCGCTCTCTTCTCTCCAGGTGTCGCTGTAAATGGTCGTATCTCGTAGTGCATGACCACGTTACGGTACTTACATACTACTTTTACCAGTGTAGCTGCATACTTTCAGCAGCTAGAGTGAGAACGGACTTTTGTGAGTATCCTGTAATTTGTTTATATCTTAATGAAATCATAATGAAACCAATTTCTGGCCAATATGTTTACGACAGGAAAAAAAATATATATATATAAATATATATATTAAAATTAAAGCATCTCTTACGAAGTTATAAGCTAACAAATTTCAACAACAACAATAAGAAATATGGTTTGTATTGAGAACCTCTTCCTTTATAAAATTGGTTTAAAACGTCTATGCGTTCATCGATGTGACCTCTTACAATAACCATACTTTAAATTTTACATTGCATAAATATCCCCCGCTACGCTACAACGTATGCAATGTCGTTGAAATGTGCACAAAATAGGAAATTGTGAGCAAACAAATGCACGTTTTAAGCGTTCTACTTTTAGCATTAATGTTTACAAACTGTCTTTTCGTACTAAATTGATGATGCTCTGAAATTATTTTATAATTCATTTTTCCCCCCTATCTTGAACCGTTTCCGAGATAGGAACGCTAACTCGGAACGCTAAGAGATAGGAACGCTAATTGTAGTGTTATAGGTTGTTTGGCGAACAAAATTATTTTATACTTTTAGGCGCAATTTACAATTTGATTTCATACAATTTTTTTTTTTAAGTTGATAGTAGTTCCTTTTTGGAGTCGGTTCTACTTTTTTAAAAAAATATTTTTTTTTTGTGAAAACTTATTCATATAGCAGAATATCAGAAGACTTTCGACAGCAGTTTCACAAATCACAACTTCCAAGAAAAGCGACATAACTCAAAAAATACTTTATGTCACTGAAAAATACATGAAATGCACCCAATGTGAACAAAAAAGTTACATTTTCATCTAGAAAGTTATCCACTCGAGAGACAGTTGTGCCAATTTTATTCTAGTCAAGTTATTTTTAAGTTGATTTTTCTCAAATGCATCACTTTTAAGTTGTGTCACTTTTCTTGCCTTATTCCGATATGAGCAAAAAACTATCTATTGAATGAACATACGTTAAATTAAAAAGTCTTTAGAAATGTAAAGAACGGATACGCTGTATTCGTAACCAAAAATTCTGTTAGGCATATATATTGAACTTTACAGTGAATACGTGTCACCCGCTGTGCTGGAAATTGCGCAGCGTAAAGTTCAAACAAAGAGCAAAATATGCATTGCAGCTGACGGACAGAAGTTCCAACATCGATACTTACTTACTGCTTTTACCAGTGTTGCTGCATGCAATCAGCAATTAGACTGAGAACAGACTTTTGTGAGTATCCTGCAATTTGTTTATATCTTAATGAAATCATAATGAAACCTATTTCAGGCCAAGATCATTACGACAAGAAAAAAAGTATTAAAATTAAATCATCTCTTACGAAGTTATAAGCTAACAAATTTCATCATCAACAACAACAATGAGAAACATGGTTTGTATTGAGAACCTCTTCCTTTATGAAGTCGGTTTAAAACGTCTATGCGTTCATCGATGTGATCTCTTACAATAACCATACTTTAAATTTTACATAGCATAAATATCCCCCGCTACGCTACAACGTATGCAATGTCGTTGATAGGAAAAGGCACAAAATAGGAAATTGTGAGCAAACAAATGCACGTTTTAAGCGTTCTACTTTTAGCATTAATGTTTACAAACTGTCTTTTCGTACTAAATTGATGATGCTCTGAAATTATTTTATAATTCATTTTCCCCCCTATCTTGAACCGTTCCCGAGATAGGAACGCTAACTCTGCTGTTTTCCTCCAGATGGAGCTGTAGGCAGTTGAATCGCGTAGCGCATGGGCACTTTACTATAACTGCATACTACTTTTATGACTATAGCTGCAGCTGTTCAGCAGTTAAAATTGTCAGGACTGAACTTTTTGGGCACCCTGTACTTTCTTTTAATCGTAAATGTATTACAATGGGACCTATTCCAGTCAAAGACTTCTACAACAAAACAAAAAGTATGAAAATCGAATCATCTGTTCAGAAGTTATCAGCTAACTAAAAAAAAAAAAATAAATAAATAAATAAAACATACGCTTTGAAGTGAGAATCTCCTCTTTTTTGAAGTCGGTTAAAAAAGGTCTAAAAGTAACTCACAAGCGACAGAAAAATAATCTGTAGTAACCCACATAATGTCGAAACATTTACAGAAATGTGAAAAATCGGAAAAAAATAACTTATATCCCTTACAGAAAGTTAATATTCATGTCGCAGGTAAACAAATACCCTCAATTATTGATAGCGGAACTGAAATTTCTACTTTAAATAGCACTTTAATTCCTGATCCCCATATTGGGAGCAAACGTAAAATTCTGTTAGAATCCGCCTTCCGGGAATTAGTCGAAGCAAAATTAGCTGTAATCCCAGTTTATTACAAAAATCCAAACAGTTCTATTTTTACACATAGATATATAACAGTCACTCCAGTTAAGTATATGCTGTCTCGTTTCTTCCATATAGACGTCATTGAAGAAAAAGCGTCAATTAAAGAACCTGAGAGGATTTTCACGTTCTTGCTAAGATTAGTAAATTTCCTTGCTTATAAACAGATTTTTTTTTTCTTTTTGTAGATTATATTTTAGATTATGCTAGATATTATATAGGAAGATAATTGTGTAAAGTTATAGGGCATGTTTGTTTATTGAAATACTTTCGGTACAAATTTATACTCAGGGAAATCGAAAATGCAGAGCTGCCAACCTAATCTGGCAAATTGATTTTTAGAGTAATTCTCTTCAAATATATTTACGATGAATTAAGAAAACAAATACTCTAAAAATATATTGGTGTAGAAAAAGGGGCAGTACAAACAATTTGCCGGATTAGGTTGGCAGCTCTGAAAATGGCTTTACGTGGTTAGTTGGCCGATTTCACATAGGGCACGTTAGCCCGGCTGATCAACACGCCCTGTAACATCACCAAAAACTAAGTGTAATGGAGGACGGTTTCAAAATCAATTTATTTACTAGCTGGAACCCGTCGAATTCGACGATCATTTTATTGACCGTAATGTTTCAAAAAACGTCGCATCATTATTTAAATGTATTTCAAGTTAAAACATCTAATATAATTTACGACATTTCACTTAAAAAAAAAAAGAAAGTCAGAAAAATGCTTATAAATAGAAATACTATATATGACATCACTTTCTACAAAGTACAGTGAATGTGACGTCAAACTGACTCCAAATAAAAAGTTCCTATCTTTCATTTTCTATTTCGTTTAATACTAAGGCTACATGTTAGCTGACACGTCCGGCGTTTCGCGGGCCCATGGTAATAACCTTAAATGAACCTATTTGTATGGTTTTACATCTTTAACTCGATTTTGTTTGAATTTCTATTTTTAAATAAAAGCATCGTTAAAAAATAATCATCTGTAACAAAAAAATTACCTAGAACCGAACGAAACTCTGCCTTGTGACCCTGGTTCCTTCAGCAGCGCATACGCCGGCCACTAATAATATAAAAATATTCCCAAAAATTAACCTTGAACCGAACGAACTCGCCAGGTGTTGCCCGGGCCCATGATACCTTAAATGAATCTTAAATTTGCATGATTTTATACCTTTAACTCGATTTAGTTTGAATTTCTGTTTTTAAATGAAAGCGTCACGAAAAAAATAATAAGCTGTAACAAAAAAAAAAAAAAAAAAAAAAAAAAAAAATTACCTCGAACCGAACGAAACTCTGCCTTGTGACCCCGGTGCCTGCGGCAGCGCATACGCTAGCCGCTAATAACATAAAAGAATTCCAAAAAATTAACCTGGAACCAAACGAACCCGCCCGGCAATGGCCGGGCCCATGATAATAACCTTAAATGAACCTTAAATTTAAATGGTTTTATATGTTTAACTCGATTTTGTTTGAATTTTTATTTTTAAATAAAAGCATCACACACACAAAAAAAAAAAATATATCCTCAAACATAACGGAACTCGGGCTCGTGACCCGGTGCCTGCGGCAGCGTATATACAGGCCGCTAATAACATGAAAAAATTCTCAAAAATTAACCTTGAACCGAGCGAACCTCTGACTCGTGTTCCCTCTGCCTGTGGCTGCTGCACTGTATAGCAGGCATGCATGCTACGCACGCGTTGCAAAATCCACTTTCCTCCACCAGGGGATGCAGTATGTTGTATACGAACATCACCAATCGCCTTGAATTTCCAAGACTTTTCAAATAAGGTGTCACTGGTTGTTTCAACTGCAAAATCCTTTAGTTGCACTTTCCACCGCCAGGGGGCACAGCGTGTTCTATACGAACAACACCAACGGTAAGGAAATACCGCGACCTTTAAAATAAGGTGTAACATGATAGGGTCGACTGCAAAATCACCTAGTTCCATTTTTAACCACCAGGGGGTGCATTATATTGTATACGAACATCCCCAATCAACATGAAATTTCAAGACCTCTATCACCAATCTCCTTGGATTTCCAAGACCCTTTAAATAAGGTGTCACATGGTGGTGTCAACTGCAAAATCCTTTAGTTGCACTTTCCACCGCCAGGGGGCGCAGTATGTTCTGTACGAACATCACCAACGGTCAGGAAATACCAATACCTTTAAAATAAGATGTAACATGATAGGGTCTACAGCAAAATCACCTAGTTCCATTTTTCACCACCAGGGTTCGCACTATGCTGTATAGAAACATCCGTAATCGACATGAAATTTCAAGACCTTTAAAATGAGGTGCTACATGTGTGGGTCTAGAACGGATTTCCCTCTCAAACTAATTTCCCCCCTTTCCCCTCCCCTCCAATCTACTTTCCCCCTTTTCCCCCTCTTTAAAATCGAAAATTCCAAATTCGCAGATATTAATTTTTTAGTATTCGACTCTAGTCCCCATATGTACAATTTCTTCACCGTAAAGTAATTTGAAGCTTAGTTAAGCTCGTAAACGTGTTTTTAACCCAAACGGGGGGAAACGTTTCCCCCGGGGGAGAAAAGGTTTCCCCCCCGGGGGGGGAATCCGTTCGACTTTTTTTTATTTTTCTCTTCTCATAGCACATCTACAGACCAAGGCCTTTTTTTAGACACCTCAACCAAATTTTTACACAAAGTAGTTCTCTCAATATAGTGGAGACAGACAAAAACATGTTTCAAATTAATATATAGATGCATTGGATAACCAGAATTTAACTTCTTGTGGCGGTTAGGATTGGAATCTTGATAACTGTATAATTGGTGAAGCTTATTTGAATTCCTGATTATTCAAGTCAGCTTTGAAAAATGAATTTATAATGTAGATTACCGTCCCTTAATATTAAATCAGCAGCTCGGTTGCACAAAAAATCTATTTTTACAGAATCAGATTTTATGCTATTGCATATTTCAGATCGGCTTCCTTCAAATTCAACATCGGGAATCACTGTAGGTACCACTCTAAAGCTTGGCACAGACCAGGGCTCACTTTAGACGCACAATGTCGGCTCCATTCAAAGTCCTTTGATGCGAGATTTGAGTTTGTGCGAGCCTCGAAGGTCGATTCTTTCCTCTGTCAAACCTTCTGCTACGATAATTGGCATGGAAAACTTGGATTTCTTTCGTAAAATTCTTCAAGAAGCGTTAAAAAGTATGTCCATTATAAACATGCGCAAAGTTCAAGGGTCACTTTCCGATAATGGATAATTTATGACCATTTTTTGCACTTTGCACGTCCGCACTCTGGTGTGTGCGAAGCCAAAGTTTGCCACCGATTTCAACGATTATCCATGGAAGGCCATATGGTACCAACCAATCTCTCTCTCTCTATATATATATAAGAGTACTTCCACTCACTCACTCACTGACTGACTGACTCACCAACGCACAGCAAAATCTACTGGAGCCACTGACTCGAAACTGTGTCAGATTATAGAACATGTAGTGTAAGCACCCCCTAATAAGCGATTTTGCGAAATTTGCTCCCCAGCGGGGGTAGGGGGGCAAGACGGGATTTCACAAAAACCGCCATATCTCAAAGAAAAAAACAGATATCTGTAAAATTTTTTGCATTAAAACATAGCTAAAACAAATGCCTAAAAATTAATTACTGAAATTTTGGAAATTCGGTCCACAAGAGGGGGTGCATGGCAAAATGTGATTTCTTAAAAAACCTTCATATCTCAAAGAAAAAAACAGATAAACGTGAGATTTTTGTTTCAAAATATAACTAACATAAATACCTGAAAATCAATTCCTGGAATTTTAGAAATTCGGCCCCTAATGCTGGGCAGGGGGGCAAAACGTGATTTCACAAAAACCTTTATATCTCAAAGAAAAAAAAACAGATATCCGTAAAATTTTAGCTTTGAAATATAGCTAACACAAATACCTAAAAACCAATTTTTGGAATTTTAGAAATTCAGTCCCCAAAATGAGGGGAAGGAAGAAAAACGTTATCTATATTATATCTTCTATATATAATATGGATATTTCTTCTATAATAAAGTTTTAAAAATAATTATTTTAATTTTTAATTGTTGCCAAATAATTTACGAGTTTATTTATTTTACGACATATAATAAAATATATTTTCACGCGAATAATAAAAGAAATATTAAATAATAAATTTGCTTAGGCTATGACAAAATGACGTCATTATAAAATTAAATAATAATAATAATAATCTAACAATTTTTTTTCCAATTTTGTTTCATAATCTTTTTTAACAAACCTCAATTTTAGATTTCTTTTTAATAGTGTTTTAATTAATTTATTTATTTATTGGTGCGTATAATATGTTTGGCATGAAAGCTAATTCCGCATTATATTCAGGTTTACTTATTCATAATGCAGGGTAATTTTTTTTAATTTTGATGCAGAAGTAGATACGACATTTTTCGCCAAGGAGTCTAATTTCGTGATAGTCACTTTAAGCCAAGTAGCCCATAGAGCATATAAACAAATAAATTATAAAATATTGAGAAAAAGAAAAGATAGAAAGAAAGAGAAATAATAATCTCAAATTAGGTATTTTTGTTTAAAATGGTGACAAAATTTCAAAAGTCAACAAGGGGAGGTATAATAAGCCTGTACCACGATAAGTTTAAATATTTATTTATTTTTCTATATACCAACTACTGCTAACTAACTATGAAATATAATAGTAACTACAACCTTAAAAAAGTTAGTTGTCTCACAGCATATTGTAATATTATATTTGACGTGAAATTGTTGTCATTTTATGGTCGACTGAAAAAATCAAATAAATATAGGAATTAACGTAAAAGTAAATATTATGTACAGTATGTACAGTATTGTTCATATGTAATTAAAATTCAAATATAAAAGGGCTACTTCAATTTTTTCGATAATGTCTGTTTCGAAATTGTCATTTGATAAGCACAGAAGTGTCCACTGGTATGGCATTGACGCCTGCAATAGCGGCACACACCGGAAGCGAGCTTTTGAGCAATTTCAATGAGCTTTATTTTTTATCTATAAAGCGATATAGAAAAGAATTTTCGTTAAATATAGTGATTAGCCAAGCGGGTAAAATTTGTCCGAAGAAATCCATAGGAGCTGAAGCCACAATTTTTAGTGTGTGGCTTATTTACGTGGCTTATTAACACCCATTGCAACGGGATTTTGAGAATTTTCCCATTTTCCTTCTTAAGGAAGGGAGAGCAATAAAGACCTAAGCATAACTTTGCTTAAAATTATCACAGTAGGATTAATTTTTATGTGTGGTTTGGTTATGCGTTCTCAACACGCACTATCAAGAAATTTTATGAAATTTCCCTCTGCCTACTTCCTTTAAGGGCGGAGTGGGGGCAAAAACACATTTTTAAGGGTAACTCTGTTCCAAAGTACCTCAGGAAAGCGATTTTTTGATATGTCGGTTGGTTACGCGTACTCAACACACACACACACTACAAAGGGGTTTTGTGAAATTCCACCCTACCGCTTTTGGAAGATGGGGACAAAAAACACGTATTCATGTGTAAGTAACTCTTCACTAAATTATCTTAGGAAGGAGATTTTTGATGTGTGGGTCGGTTATATGTATCTAACTCACAGTATAAAGAGATTTTGCAAACTTCCCTCCCCTGTCCCTCCTTTATGAGCAGGGGGGTAAAAAACACGTTTTAAAACATAATTTTTCTTCAAATAATCTCAGGATCTCGATTTTTTGTCATATCTGCTTAAGTATGTGTATGTAAGATGCACTATAAAGGGTTTTTGCGAAATTACCCCCCCCCCCCCAATCCCTCTTCTGGGCTGGCGGGGCAAAAAACACGTTTTCAAGCTTAAATATACTCCAGATTACCTTAGAATGATGAATTTTGATGAGTGGGTGCTGATTAAGTGTACGGAATATGCACTTTGATGGGAGGAAATTTTGCAAAACTTTCAACATTATCCGTATGGGAAGGGGAGTAAAAAATAAGTACGGTACTGCCGAAGGCATTGGGGCTCGTGATTCGAAAAGTGTGGGGAGCAGCGGGAACTTACATTTTGGCCGATTCTTTCTTTCTTTCTTTCTTTTTCTTTTCTTTTCTTTTTTTTTTTTTTTGAGATTTCTTGTATTATTAATGATATGAAATATGGAGAATTAATTTAGATATAATGACTAGCGAAGCGGGCAAAGCCAGCTTGTTATTAAATAAAAGCCTTGATAGAATGATTTTTCTTTTCCAGACGATGAGTGTTTTTCCGAATGCTAGAACCAAGGAAAAAATTGCAGCGAAAGAGAAAATGGAATTTTGTAGTATTGACTGACACATTAGTCAAACATGCATTGCGAGAAGAGCAAATGAAAACAAAACAGCAGAAAGAAAATCTGCTACAAAAAAAAAAAAAAAAAAAAAAAAAAAAAAATCAAGAAAATTTTTTTTCCGAAAAAAAAAAAAAAAAAAAAAAATAGCGGTTGAAGCCAAACGACATCGTAGAAGCAACAAACATGTGGTGAGTGAAAATGAAAGGAGGATAACGACAATTTGTTTCTTTGCTGTCTTAAACTATTTAAAATCATTAAACTGGGAAAAAGAAAGGACTGAATTTACTATCTGCAAACACTGGGCCATACCTTATGTGTTACTACCATAGAAACGATGTTTTATGTTTGTTTTCATTGAAAGTTATATCAATAAAAGCAATAACTTCTTATTTGTAACTTAAATAGTTTTTTTTTCCTCAAGTCTTCCTTTACTCACGCATAAATTTGCATTTTTATAATTTTATTCCTTTATTAAGGAATATTGCATGAACGATTCCCATAGGTTATATTATGTTTTCGTTCACAAGATATAAAAATTAAGCTTTGATACAAATTTCAAAAATTAGAACTATGATTTCATAGAGATTGTTTTAAGCTATGTTTGATGAAAATCCATTTGAAAAACTTTTTTTAAAATTAATCCAATTGCGTTTTTCTAGGCCACTTTTCATTGGTATTTTAAAATGTGCAAGCTAGCAATCTTACATTTTCCAAATCCTGTTAGTTAAAATGTGCGAGCCAGCAATCTTTTTAAATCATGTTGGATTATAAATAACAAGGTTTTTGGATGGAAGCATAAAGAGGTTTTTTGGTAAAATTAATTAATTAATTAATCAATTAAATAAAAAAAATTACAAAATGACTCGAGAAGTGATATCCAGTACATGAAAATAGCTTGGCAGACAGACTTTTCTAATACCTAGCTAATCACCGATTTTCATGAAATAAATACTGGCATGAGATTTAATCCTAAATAGTATTTTCCTAATGTATTAACTGCTGAGTCGCTAAAAAAACTATAAAAAATTACTAAAAATTATAACATGTCTGTAATCTCCCTAAATAATCATCTATTTGTAAGTTCCATTTTTGCGATTTTCATGTTAAGAAGATTAAATACATGTAGATGTTCTATTGGTAACAATGTTCTGTTGCTTATATGCTCAATTTTGTTAGCCCAACGAACTTCGTAGAAAGTCGAACACTTGACAGTACATAAGATTTTAATGAGGGGCATACAATCCAACACCCAAAATTCTAGATAACATTATTCAATATTTAGGGTTGATAAAGCGATTAATCAGATGTAGATGATTGTCCAGATCTTCGAGATTTACCCAGACCGCCGTCAATTACCCAATACGCAGCTACAGAGTGACGTCGAAATTTCTCACTCATAATGTAAATATAACGTAATGTAAAGAGAAATATAAAAATAAACCTAAAATTTAATTTGCATTATTTTAAATTTTGAAATATTGATATTGAGTGGGTTTTATGTCGAACTAATGTTCGGAGATATACCATCATAATTTTGATATTCCACGGAGGGGATGGGATTTCACTTATGTAACTTATTCCACAGTGGTATTAATTTCGGGTCATGTAGGACATTGCGACCACGCCGGATTTTACGTGCACAGGCAATCATTAATTAACAATACAGCTTTCGGCCCATTCTAGCATCAAACCCGTAATCTTCCACTGGTGAGCTCGGCAGTCTATTAATATTCTGAATTAAATACTCGAGTCGACGACAGATCGTTGTGTATTTAAATGGTAGCTGGTGTGCGTAAAATCGATCGTGGCCGCAATGTTCTCCATGCTCCGAAAGTAATATCTCTGAGGGTTACATGTGCGGGGGAGCCATCCCCTCTGCAGGGGATAAAAATTGTGATGGCATGTCTACGGAGTACCCCATGAGACGAGTTCTGGACCGTCGCCAATTGGCCAAAGCCTAGAACTATTGCGGCATAAAACCAACCTAATAATCAGCGACAACATCGGTACGGATTGGACGAAGACCATCGTGTGAACTGATGCAGGCTGCTACATGTAAAATCTGTCATGGTTCCAATGTCTTGCATGTTCCGAAATCAATACCTATTGGAGTTACCGAAGCGAGAGAGCTGTCCTCTCCGAAGATTATCAGAATTGAAATAGCGTACCTCCATATCACATCTAATTGCCCAAAGGTAGCACTAGCGCAACATAAAACCCACTCAGTCACCTGGACCGCATCTAAGTATAAATCCTAGACCGTTGACAATTGCACAGAGCGTAGCTACAGTGTGACAGTAAACTCACTCATCTTATGTCTTACGTTTCTTGTCATTACTAAACGTGAGTTAATGTAAATGTAATTTGGCTGTGACTTTCTCGTATTTGGCGAAGAAAACATAAAATTTAACGATTTTCCTGAACTTTTCTGTTACGATTCAGCAGTTAAACTTTTTACCAGTGAAAGTATAATGTGAACGATTTTCTTTTTTTTTTTTTTTTTTTTTTTTTTTCAAGAAAATCGTCGATTAGCACTTGAAGGAGTTTCCTTGTAAGTATACATTTAATGGTTTATTTTTGAATTCCTGCTCAAATAAATTTACAAAAAGCTTCTTCTGTGTTTGCATGTTTGTCTTATTTATTACCTTGAAGGTCGATTTCTTAAATTTATTACCATTAGTTTCTTGATAAATGTCTTGCTTACATGAAGGGTCATTTAAATACGGTAGACCTTGAATTCGTAAAAAGGATAAAATATTATACATCATATGAACATTAGTGCCTACGTACCCCATAAAAGGCATTTTACTACTTTAATATTTAAGAGAACTAAATAGGAAGTAACTCGGAAAAAACATTTATGTATAATTGCAAGATTTTTGTTCTTCATAATAAATATCTTTCTCAGCACAGTTTTTATTCTTGAATTGAGCATTATATTAAACATATTTATATTATTAAAGGTTAAATACTAAGGAAAAATAAAAAGTATAATTGTAAAAATAAACAAACTACTGCTACATTTAAATCTGATTTCATGCATGGTTTGCACTTTTTTCAGATTTATTATACATATACTATATATATACTATTCATTATAAATGTGATAAAAATGTTAATGCAGACTTTATTTTTAAACAGACTAAAATTTATTATGCATCATACAGTATGTACGTCGGAAGGTCGCCAAGCAATTTCACATACTCTAAATCATTCATAGAAACTTTGAAAACATTCTGAGATTTTTATTCGGCACTCGAATGATGACGCATTTTCATAAGATTCACGTTTTTGAATTACGTCTTTATTTACGAGTTGTTTCTGGTGGCACAAATTTGTTTGTTTTATTATTAAATTGTTTCAAAACATTTTTTATTTTATTATTAAATTACTGGAAACTTTTCGTCGGATAAGGAAAAAGTTAAAATTTGCTAGACAAACAAAGAAAGAAGTTAAAAATTTATCATTTTCGAAAAGATTCTTTCTGTAATCACAAGTCGATAGTCTAAATATCTCTAAATCCCGATGCAAGGAAAATTTTAAAGAACAACTTTTCCATCAAATGAACAAGAAGAAAATTCGGAAATGGAAACGAAATGTTCTAAGAAAAAAAATGTGAAAAATAAATAAATCCTACCCATTATAATGTGAAACGACAAATTTCTCTTTAGAAAAGTCAAAAAGTTATAAGAAAATCGACTGATGTACGCCTTCCAATAGATCAGACAAAGAAAACTTCTTTTAAAAAAAAAAGGCAAAAAAATCTGTAAGAGAAAAAATTCCGATGCAAAAGAAATTGGAATTTAAGCACTCTCCCGAATATTTTTACCAAAGAATCAATGTTTTGCTTATTTAATATTCCTGGTGATTTTGGAAGCACACAGATGTAAGGAATTGCTTCTCATCACTCTACAGAAAAGGTAGGCAGAAAAAGAAAAGTTGTCTTCAAACTGAGAAGATTTTAATATCGCATTAATTTTTTTTTTTTTTTTAAATAGGTAAAATTCTTATTATTACCCATTAAATAAAGGAGAAGAAAAACATTTACGCAAAATGTTTTGCGAAACTAACATTTGTTTAAATAAAATATTTTTTCTTAATATAAGATCTTTCTAAATTACAAAAAAAAAAAAAAAAAATCATTTACCATTAAGTTTGGATAAATATAGCTTGAACATTAATATCATAAAATATTAATTACACGAGTATTTAAAATAAGAAAAATGTATGCAACATTGTTAGAGAACAAAGAAAATAAGTAGTTTTAGCGCAATCAAAAACATTGCGAATAGAATGAGTAATGACAGATGTTAGATTTACGTCCGATTGCCTAGGGAAGAGTCCTAAGCTTCGGAGAAGAGCTATAAGTAAGGGTCTAACTATGAAGTTTAGCCCATATTCATGAGATTTAAAAAGGAGAAAAAATAGTGAGAAAAAAGAAAAGAAACCGTGAAAACTTATTCTGAACAACTTGGCAAAGGAGAGTAACCTCGGTTCAAATGTGGCACTTCTTGTTTCCAAGCTTCGAGAGTAGAACTTGTCGGCCATTTAAGAGAAGATTAATAATAATTATTAATCTATGCCTGAGTAAAAATTTTAAAAAATTAAAAACGAGTGTTTTTAAAAATATGTCATTACATCAAATGCAATTCAACTTCATGAAACAGAATTTTAGTTTATAAAGTCATTTCGATAAATTTTAATTTTTAGAGATGATCTGACTAATAGAATAGCACAATCGTTCTACTAAAAAAGCAAAATGAAAGGAATGAGGGGAAGTCAATACACCAACGAGATAAATGTAAAAACCTACCAGTGAAGAATTTTTCAACCAATGAATGCAAATAATAACTCGAAAGGATATGCGCATTTACAAATAATTTTGAAAAGAATATAGAGGACTCTTCTCATGAAGTTATATCCCTACAAACATGAGTCGTTGGCCAACCATCAGATAATGGTTCGTGCGGTTGGCGCTTGGTTAGTTGAGATAGTTGCAGTTGGTCCCTCCGTTGGCTTCTTATATGTTGGAATAGCTATGGTTGGTCCACCGTGATGAACAACTTTGATCCAATAATGTCCATGTGTTAAATTTCCATAGAACGGTTTCCATAGAACGGTAACCATAGTTAAATTTCCAATTTTTAATCATTGCGTAACTTCAAAGAAATTATGTAATTTTATTACAAGCATTAAAATATCGTCGAGGATATTGATTATTTGCAAGAAAGATAAAAATAGCAAATGATAAATACAGAAATGAATTACTGAAGTAAAAAACTGCATATGGGTCAAAGATTTGCCAACGATTGAGACATCAATCTAGCCAACGGCCATTTACAAACGTTGACCAACAAAAAACCCATCGTTGTTTCAATGTCGGCCCATATAAATTTTGTTTGTGGAGGTATTTTTATAAAAATAAATAAATAAATAGATAAATAAAAATAACGAAAATGGGCCTTTTTTGGAGATTTTTTGCTCATTTGCAACGCAAGGAAATTTGAAACAAAGCGGTTTTTTAACGTAGTATAATCTTTAATTTATATTTTTCATATTAAAATACTTTAAGTAAGATTACATCAAATAAACCTTTTTATAACTGCATTTTTGTCACATGCATTTATTTATAGGTGTTTAAATTAAAACCTAAAGATCGTATATATTAACAACTTTTGATAATTGCGGCACATTTAACTTAAAATTTATTTGAGCTTTACGTGATATAGCTTATAATAAAACATTTAATTATTTTGTAATAAAAAAGTATATAAACGAACATAACAGTTTACATATGAAGAAATACCAATCATTTATCGGAACGCTTTTTTATGTTCATGGAAAACTGATTAAAATCCCACTTGTTTAAAAAAATATTTAAACTAATTAAAATAATTTTTAACTCAATATTGCAGAAAAAATTTTAACATAGCATATAGAAAATAACACAGTTTTCCGGACATTAAAATTTTATTACCACGAGTTGGATAAAATTTATCGAAAAAACATTTTCAATTCTAACTTAATTCAATACAATTTTATGACTAGACGTTTGGGAAATATGTATATATTTCATTCAAATTTTAAATGCTAAATTATGAATGGTTCAAAATTTTAAGCACACATTCAATTTAATTTATAGTATGAAAGAGAGTATATTAAACAAAAGTTCACAAAAATGAATTCATGTCTATTAGATTAGAATACCGATTAATATTAAAATGTGTTAATTAAAATATGAGACTCGATTCCATACTTCCCCATCAAAAGAAAGAAAAAATAATTTTTATGGTTGATTCTCTTTGGGAGGAAAGGGGGTGTAGGATGTTAAAAGGATCTCTTGCTGAAAAATATAAAATGTTTCTCTTTCATTCATTAAAGATATTTTTATAAAAATATTCATTATATATTCTAAATATATTATTTCTATCAAAGGGAATCAGTCAAAAAATTTGAAAATAAGATAATGTATACACACACACACACAAAAACTAGTATGTTGTAGCCACTACACGATTTTCTTCTATATTTTCCTATACAAATTCACTCAGTAAAAGCAATTTATTAAAATTATTATTTATTAACCCTTCACTGCATATTGTATCAAATTTGATACATAATTTATTTTTTCTGTTAATAATCAATTGAAAGTGTTTTGTCTTCTCGTACCTGCTTTATCTATTTAGAAACATAAGTGAAAGATCAAATAGTCTGCATTCGGATTATTTTTAAGTAGATAGATGACAGTACAAGTCAGACTATTCGAACTAGGTAACTTCATATTCGTTTCCTGCTGCAAACACCGACATATTTACTAGGACCTTTGATGCTTTCCTCAACTACTCTTATAGGTATGTACCATTTAAAATCCTTCAGAGAATATTTTTCATTACTTTTTTTTAAAAAATGAATAGTTATTTCAACTTTGTGTATAAAAAATGATACAATGTGTAATAGCATAACTTTTTTTTAGAAAATGGCGAGGAAAGGAATTCTGACGCAAAAGGAAATAGGACTTAAAGAACAAAACCTGGAGTAATGAGAGTGAAGATGGGTTGAATTTTGACAGTGATGATAGCACAGATTATAATAGTTATATGCCAAATCAAGAAACTGATGATGTTTCTGAGGGTGATGGTTTTTGAACAATGATAGTAAGAAGGCTGTGGATATCAAACACGTCAAAGAAAACGTGCCAAGTACTAGTAAAAAAAAAATACAATCAAATGGACAAAAACAAATTTATTACTGATTAAAGACCAAATTTTATTTCGGGGTAATGAAAACCTCCCCTCTGAGATTATGAATTTAAGTACAACTTTTAGCTTTTTCAAATATCGTTTTACAGATGATTTGATTGAACATACAGTTCAACAAACAAATTTAATCAGTGTACAAAAAAACCTTGAGAAATGTGTAAATGTAAGAAATTTCGAAATTAAACAGTACATTGGAATTTGTATAATGATGTCAAACCTCAGAGCATATTGGTCATCTGTGATTGGAAATGAAGTTCTAAAGGAATGCACGCTATTAAGACGCTTTGAAAAGATGAGAGAATTTTTACATTTTAACGACAACTATGATCGTTTATATAAAATTAGACATGCTGTTAGAAAGGTTTCGTATTGTTCCTTTCTGTAGATGAGCAAATGCAGACATACACTTAAGCAAAAAAAAAAAAAAAACCGCACAAATGGGGGTTTAAACTCTTTGTCTTATGTGGCATCTCAGGTTATACTTATACGTTTGAGATTTATTCTGGTCAGGAGAATGATCAAAAGGCAAATGAACCTGATTTGGGGGGCAAGTGCAAGTGTTGTTATGCTATGCAGAAACATTGAAAGAAATAAAAACTTCAAAATATATTTTGACAATTATTATACATCATTGAAGTTAATATCTTACCTGGCCAAAGAAGGAATTCAGTCTTTGGGCACAGTAAGACGAAATAGAGAACCAAATTGTATTTTGCCCACCGAAAAAGATATGAAGCAAAAGCATAGACGTTTCAGTTGTGAAAATGTTGCAGTTGTGGATGATACTAAAATTTAACTTGTAGCATGGAAAGATAATAAAACAGTAGCTTTAGCTTCTTCGTTCTGTGGACAGTTAGCATTATCTACAGTAGACTGATTTGATAAAAAGCAAAAGAAAAGAATTCCCATAGACTGTCCAGCTGCCATTTGTGAATATAATAAACACATGCGAGGTGTTGATCTTTTAGATAGTGTTTTAGGTCGACATCACATAACAATAAGAAGTAAAAAATGGTATTTCAAATTGTTCTATCATATGCTCGATATGACTGTTGTAAATGCTTAAATTGTCTATCAAAGAGTAACTACATCCAGAGGAGACAAAAGTGAGATGGCCAACTTGTTATCATTATGGAAATTTAGAGCACATGCAGCGGAGACTTTGTGTAAGCATGGTGTTAATAATTCCAATAAATGTAGAAGACCATCATCAAATACAAACGAGCAACTTCGCAACAAATGCCAGAAAGTACCATCATGTTATGTACCACCTTCTGATGTCAGTACAGATGGATTAGACATTTCCAATACTTCTTGAAAACAAACGACGGTGCAAATATCCCGAATGTGGAAAACTATCATCAGTTAAATGTGAAAATGTGGTGTATTCCTTTGTTTAATAAGAACAAGAATTGTTTCAGATCATTTCGCGTGAGAAAGGTAATGTAAAATTTTAAATTTGTACACATTGTATCAAGTATGATACAAAAAGAAAAATGCCTTCGTTCACGCTGTATCAATTTGATACATTCATTAAATTCAATTTAATAAAAACACAGTTTAATTTTTATTTGTGTGTATTTTTCTGATGTTATATGTGAACTCACGATGCCAAAAACATTTTTTATTTAAAAATTTATAAAATCGTGCATTGAAGGGTTAAAATTATTTTCCATGATGAATCAAGACAATTTCCATCCTAGAGAAGTAGTATAACACTAAATGTCGAAAACAAGTCAATTTTATTCTCTATATGCCTCATTATTTTATTTATTTTTATTTATTTTATTTATTTATTTATTTTTGTTAAAAATGAAAAGAATTGATAATTTTATTATTATCACAGATCAATCGTTCAATCATTCCTTTTAAAGGTATTGACGAGCTCTTTTGAAAGATAACCATAATGGAAATTCCCCCCCCCCCCTCCCTTTAGGAGGGAAGTGACGCTCCTACATACACAAAACATTTTTTTCAGTTGACTACCACTATTATATATATATATATTTTTAATTTCATAATGAATATTTAAAAAATAATTCTTTTATGTACCTTTAACGAAATTTTACAATATACCACCATGTTTAAAAAAAAAAAAAAAAAAAAAAAACGCGATGGCAACGTCGCCTGTTGGATGATTTTCACCAAAAGTTCATAGGCACTAATTTATGTGAAGGTGCAACTACACATAAAATTTTATGAAATTCTGTGCTGTAGTTTCTGAAATAAAGTTGCCACAAAATTTTCGCACACACACACATATTTTTAAAAAGTGGTCAAATCGTGTTCTAGACTTACCAAAACGAGTAAATTATCGAAAAACTGAAATCGAAAATTTTTATGAATCTTTATTCTATTAAAAATATAAGAAAGTAAAGAAAGAAAAAGAGGAGTGAATGTCCTGTTTAAATAGTCACAAATGTCCAAAATTTGAGTTCCAGTGCAAAATGAACAGGATTTCCGAATTACATTTTAACAATACTCCACTTGTTAATTTCCAAAAATCTTATTTTGAACTAAAAATGAATCTTTTTTTTTTTTTTTTTCTTTCTTTTTTTCCCCAGATTTTAATATAAGATCTTAAAAGTTAACTAAAATTGTAAATTAATAATTGTAATTTGCAAAATGCAAAAGATTTTTCAAATTAATTAAAATACCAAATATGTGTATAACTTTAATCATTTGTGACTCAAACAATTGTTATGTATACGATAAAATATTTTTTTTTAATTTAAAGTGAAATTGAATACATTCAACGGCAAGTTAGTCAGCACATTATAGAAACTATCTGGCTTCGCCAGCTAGTTAGCCACAGACCCCTGAAAATTTTCACCAAAAAACACGCTCTGTTTTCGAGTATAACTCTTAAAATGCAATTTAAATAAATTACTGTTCACTAATAAAGTTTTTAGTGTAAAGTTATTATATTAAATCTGGAAGATTTGTATAATTATATTTGTAAAAAATGTTCTGATTTGTACAAAAATATGCGCGTATGAATACAGTGCCAGAATTCGTATTTATTTCTTAAATAATTAAATAATTCTAATTTTCCTGAGAAAAACGTAAGCTAATTTCATGTTTTCTATCTATAATAAGTAGTTTACACCATAAATCGTACAACCTTCATTGGACAGATTCCGAGAACAGTGAAATATATATACAGTAACCGCCGCTAAATAAATTCATTGTTTAATAACATCAGTCGCTTAATCTGATCAAATTGCCATGGACCGGAATCAGATCAGTACAAACCAATTTTAAAACCGCCGCTTAATAAAATCAACATCGCCGGTTAATAAACTCAAAATTATCTCTTCAGCATCAAAAATGCCATTTATGAACGCTAAGTAAATTTTTATTTGCACTATGACTTTTTATTTTTGATATAAAAAAGAAAAGAAAATTCAGTAATCTGTTATATCTCTTTGTCGAAAAGTTTACTTTTAAAGCATAATTACAAATTATACACGCCCTATCACTTGTCTTAGTAATAATTTCAAGGAATGTATTTTTCAAAGCGCGGTAATAAGATACACATTTGATTTGGTTCGCATGTCATATGTATATTTTTTTATTTTTAATATTGTGAACTTTCTGCAAAGTAACTATAATTTTCCTCAAAGGAAAGCATATCGAAACTTAGAATCTGTTTAATTTACTTATTTTGAAGTAATAATTAATTATCTGTCAAACGTTAATTAATATTGTTTATTAATTCCATTATGTGGTACCTTTTGAAATTTCTTTCCAAATTCAGGGAAGTAATACCTCTTTCTTCAGTGCAGGAACGTTCGCCGCATATAAAAATCATCCGCTTTATAAAATCACTTTGTCTCAGAACGAATGTGATTTTAATAAGCGGCGGGTGCTGTATATTATATATATACAAATCTTGCTTGCTTAATAGTATAAGATTTATTTAAAAAACTTTATTCTTTTTTCTGATAATTTTAAAGTTATTGAGTTTTATACTATTCGGTAAATATTTGTTTAGCACGAATTTTTAAAAATATTAAAATTACTTACATTTGGCGAGAAAGTATATTGTTCGCTAAATTGTATGGTGTCTTTGCTTTTTCGCATCAAATACTCGAAAGTATTTTATTTTATTTTATTTTTACAGATTATTTATTAGAATTCCGTAGATAAAATTGACTGATCTTATATTACGGAAGTAACTAGTGTCAGTAGAAATTTTTTAGAATATTCCGATTATCCGATTTATGAGACTTTTTTTGTCAGTAGTTTTCATTCTGCATACGGCATTAAGATTTAAAAGCGTATTCATTTAAATGATTAAATCCTAACTTTTCACTGTAATTTAATTTGAAGATGATTCCTAAATTGCTATTTCTTTCAAATTCTTGAACTCAAAGTTCATAGGTTTCAGACATTTATACATTTAATATTTTTTCAAAATCTATTACTTTATTTGCTTCAGTGAATTTTTGTCGTTGTTGACATTGTAATACCTATAAAATAGAAAATATTACGAAAAGAATATTTAGAAAGGAAAAATGGGTATGAAATTATACTGATAAAATTTAATAAAAAGCGTAAAACGCAGCAAAGTGCAAAGGAAGCTTAGGCGCGACACTATATATACAGCTAACTTAAGATCAAAGGAAATTCAGAACGCTGACATTTAATATCTCAGATTGCGATATATTGTTCTGATTTTTTAGAAATAGTCTTATCTTTTGCCTGATGCTATTCTAAAATGTTTAAATTACTATATGCAGTATATTTTGAGATTTGAAATGGTATATTAAGATTTTAAGGGAACAAGTGTAATGGTGTAACATTTTTTTCTCGAAAACGGCTCTGGCGAATTTTTTAACAATTGATATAAGCTATTAATCACCTTTATCTAAGAATATTGACGTTTTCTTTTTTCTCGAAAAAAGCCTTGATTTTTATATAAATTTGTTTAAAAATAGAACTATATCATACCACCAATTTCATGATTTTCTTCGGCATTTTTTCGCAAAAGCTGTGATACTGCTGTAAGACTTGGGTTGGTTGGTCGACCAACCAACTAACCTGAATACAGCCAATAAATTATTATTATTTTTTTAAATGCAAAGAAAAACCTTATTATTTGTTTTAAATATTTAATATATATATATATATATATATATATATATATATATATTACAAATGCACATTTGATAACAGTTGCCCAATACATCTAGCTTTCAACCTATGCAATAAAAAATGTTTTACCTTTCACACCTTAAGTAGAAGTCTGATTTAGTGTGTATATATATATATATATATATATATATATATATATATATATATAGCGCAGTAAAAACGTTTTTCATAAAATTGTTCATATTTCATAAGATATTTAAGATATTTGTATTCCAATGGCAGTATATTGTTTTAAAAGTGTTTTTCCAACTTATCTGAAAGTGGGAATAATTTTCGTTAAAATATCTGTATATTATATATTTAAAAAAAAAAATTGAGTTTTAGAATAAATGCTTATATCTCCCTTATTTAACATGCTCTCATCACACAAATCCATCCACAAATTGAACTGGTTCTATGTTAACATATCCTAAAGTTACAGCTCATTTCGTTTACTTAAAGATACAGGGTGATCACAAACATTAATAATTTTGCTGAATTTGTTACCGGCCTCCTAATTGTTGTCTTAAACCAAGCTTCACTGAAAAACAGGAGTAAGTCTTTAAATACCCAATGTTTGAAAACACTTTATTGAGAGAGAAGTTTTTAATTTGAAAGAAACTGATCGTTTGCAAATCTTGCTAAACTTTCAAACAGGGCTGTTTATACATATGTATATAAATAAGACTGCTACATAAACATTTTTTCTTTTTTGTTATGAAGAAAATATTTCAGATTTTAAACTTTCACATTTCGCCAAAAAAACTATTTAGTTAATATTTTAAATAAGGAAGAATTTTTAATTCTAGGTATTCTATTTCATTATTATTTATAGTAAATTTACAATCTTTTAAAGCAGAGTATTTAATCAAGAAATTATACCATGGCTCCTTGGTTTAACCCGTTAACGGCCGAATTAATTTTGCAAAATAGTGTTAGCTGATTATTTCACTTCTAAATTACTATAGACAACTGACAGTAAAATATATTCACTTAAACAATTCTTCTGATAGTTTTAAATTTAACCCCTATCCTCATTTATCGACGTTTAGTGTTCTAGCTGGAAAACTTTGAGATAACAAATTAATTACCTATTATATGTTGACAAAAGATCTCAAAAGTAAAGTATTATAATATATATTATTATTCAGCTTGATTTAAATTGGTATACCTGCGCAAAAAGCAAATATATGTGCAACGAATGAAAAATCATAAAATGTCTATCCAAATTATGAAATAATAATTAATAGTAGGCATATAAAACTTTCAGGGATCATTTAGAGTGACGCTATAAACTGTCACAAAAAAGCAGAAATCGTTCCAATAAACCACAAAAAATATACGTGCCATTTTATTAGCTGTCCACAAATGAGGACACTGGGCACTAACGGGTTAATAAGGTATATCATCACATGTATTCATACGTGTATCTTGTATTTACATTTTTAAAATCTCGTAGGTACAGGAATCTCTCTACGTCTGTGGATATTCCACCTCGGTGTGTGAATTAGAGGTAAGTGTTTTGTAGTTTTATTTTCATAAAATTTACAATTAATTTTACTTATATGTAGGAGAGAGTGGGGATGAATAAGACATTTTTCATGTTTTTATTAATAACGTTCACCATATGTAATTCAGAATTTTATAACATTGCCTATAAGTACACTTCAGTAATCAGTTACATATAAACATACTAACTTTAATAAAAAGTTATCATTTTTAATTAATAATAATTTTTTACACGCATGTGCGTTGTCCCATTCATCCCCACCTATGGGGATGAATGGGGCGGGACTAGAGTTAACAAAGAAAAGAAAACAAAAGGGAAAGTAAATAAATTTTTAAAGTGAAATTGGTTTATGTGATTTTATTACACACTATGAAGTTACTGAAATTAACATAAAGTGATGTATTCACTCAAATTAACACCAAAAGGCAAAAGTTCTTTGGATCGCACAGTTCCTAGTGCTTTGGTAATTTAATCTAATAAGATCTAATCTAAAAATAAATAAATAAATAAGACACTAGAAAGATATAAATCATTATAATAGAGTACAAATTATCCAGTTAAATTTTTGTTTCCGACTAATCCGGAAAAATAAGCATTCTGTACTGTATTACATTAATAATCACCAGGATTTATGTAATTAGCTTGATTGAAACAGTGATTTTAATCCAATTACTGTCAGTTTATTTATTTTTTTAATTATTGATATTATTGATTTAAGTTGCATTGAATATTCTAACTTGTAATTTTTTTAATCATAATTATTATAAACAAAAATCAAAACAATTAATTTCAACTATTTTTCTCTAAATCCATGCTGCTTTTACAATTCCATGTTATAACTAGTGAGCTACAGGTTATAACGATATTGAAAATCTATTTACGATTTGTTTTAATATAAATTTTGAGTACAATTTTAAATTAGCACATAGTGGGGAATGTCCCATTCATCCACATTCAAACTGTCCCATTCGTCCCCACCACCACATGATCATATTAAACATGAAATAGGCCTAAAGAACAATTGTCAATATTTTTCTTGAATATCAAACACAATAAAAGATTATGCCTTTTCAGCATATAAGAGTCATATTAAATTTAAGCAAATAGTTAATGTCTTAACTACTACCTAATTGAATCAGCAAAAACTTACTCTGGCAGCAGAAAAAGACACTTTAATTTTTTTCTGACCTTCAATAGACAGCACAATTCTTAAACTACACTTGATGAATGACCTCAGTGCTGCCGTATATCAGAAAAATTGTCAAGTTTCTAGTACTTGAAAAACATAAAAAATTTGCTATTGTCCCATTCATCCTGCGTCCCATTCATCCACACACTCCCCTAATGATATGATTCGCCTGTTGTCCAGAAAATACCGTCAAATATAGACAAACCAGTTATTCCATTACTGTCGCTTTTTTTGCAAAATGCTAAACAGTTTTCCAAAAGGCGATAATTATAGAAGACATTTTCGCATTTATACTAAAAAATATATTAAATACTACTAATATATATATATATATATATATATATTTTTTTTTTTTTTTTCATGAAAAGTCACAATTTAGGATGGAACTTTTTTGAAAGTATTGCGTTTTTGGACCAATTGTGAAAGAAATTTATTAGTTGCATAAATTTGATAAAAAATGAAATTAAGAGCCAGTGTTTTAAAAAATCGGGCAAATTAGGTATGTTTGGATAGTTGACATTTTTGATTTTGCTGAAATTTTCAGGAGATGTTCTTTATGTTAAACTATAAAACATGTAATTTTTTTATTTTTGCGAAAAAAAAAAAAATCTTTTAGTTTTAGGGGGTCAAAGATGGAGTCTTCTGTTTTTTTACGAAAAACATACCTCTTTACGGAAGACAATACTTCTTGCGTCAGAAGTGAGCCATGGTACTGATACTTATTTTTCATTCTCCTGTTTCCAGACTAACTATTGGGACATAAATACTTATGGTTGATTCTTGGCGCAAAGGTCAAAGGTCATTCAAAATTCTAAAAGGCTTTTTTATTTTAGTTTGACACCTCAAATCTTCTTGCACCGGAAGGGAGCCACAAAGGTACATATTTCAGTAAATACATAGAAATAATAACTACCCAAAAAGATTAAAATTTGTGCAGTTGACTTCTGCCCCCCCCTTCCTCCCCCCCAAAAAAATAAATAAATAAATAAATTGACTTTGAAATTGAGAAAAACCAAAAATTGCATGATTTTGAATGTCATTTACTGCTTGCGCCAAAAGTGAACAGGTATGAAATTAGTGGAAAAAGAAGCCTTAAGTAAAATAGAAACAAGATCAATTCAAACACTTATGGTAACATTTTTTTTTTATGCAATGCGGCTCTATATTTTGTGTTTTGTGGCACACGCTAAATAGCTTTTATTGCTTTATTTCAGTATTGATTAATATTGACTATAAAAATATTACGGCGAAATTTCTTTTATTAACTGAATTTCTATCAAATGAATTTTTTTATTTTTCTGACTGAGTTAATAATGGGATAAGATAATAATAATTAGATAATGGGAGAAAGAAAAAAAGGGAGATTTTTTTTTCTTTCTCCCATTATCTAATGGTGTTTTCCATTTCCTGCGGCTTATTTCTATCGAGCTATCTACATGATAGACCACAGATGTTTCTGCCTAAAGGTTGTCTGAGTGAGTAATGCAGACCGGGGTGTCGGCCTGGATAGCTCAATTGGTAGAGCCTTGACCTTGTAAGTCAATGATCCGGAGCTCGACTCCCGGTCCAGGCATTATTTTCACTCAGTCGGAAAAATAAAAAAAATTCAATAAATGTGATTTTCTTCCACAGTTGAATGTGGGATTTTAATAAAAATTGACATTCTATCAAATTGCTTCTTAATGATAAAAGGCCACGTTTCACGGGGATAACGCTAAAACTAACGTCATAGCTACAAAAGTGTTTTGAAATAAAGCAAATATTTTTTTTTTATTCTTGGTTTACAGGAATGAATAAAATGGTGGATAAAGGATGAATTAGCAGGATAAAGAATGACGTCATAATTGCAACAATGTTTCGAGAAAAAATAAATTTTACCCGTGATTTCAAACAAATAAGAATAAACGATAATTTAAAAGAAACTATGTAATTCTATGTAAAGACTGCCAGTTGACGATTTGGTGGTTTTCTTTCTTGGTCATCGCTATAAACTATCAAATTATAGTCGAACCAATCAGTTAAGTTAGCCGCACATCAAAACATTGTCCTCCTTAGATAATTTGGAGCAACGTTACGTTTGGAGAAGTGCTCTTTGCTTCCGGCTTCAAAAGGGTGAAGTAGGATTTTCGCAAGTTCCATTTATAATATGCATTGGGTTCACTTAAGCAGTTCACACACCAAAAATACGCTTTCTGGGATAATTTGGGGTAAATAAACAAGGCAAATAACAACGTCTAGAACGCCAAAAATTAATAACATGAAAGCAGACAGCTGTTTTGGTAGCCTTTAGCGTACCGTCTTCAGCACATCTAAAGGCTACCAAAACAGCTGTCTGCTTTTCTGATATTTATTTTTGGTGTTCTAGACGTTGTTATTTGCCTTGCTTATAATCCCACGCCAAGTCGTTCATCAATAATTTGGGGTAGAGTTATGTTTGGGAAAATGTCAGTATTTTTACTTCCTTATGTAAAGTATAAGGAAGCTATTGTAATCTCGATTTACGAAAAGGGTCTATAGTTCATAACCGAATGATCGCAGAATGTTGTAAATGTCTATCTGACTGTCATGACGTCTAGTTGTAAGTCCTCACTTTTGGGCTTGACACAAGCTTCTCATTTAGAGATGTCTACGAATTTAAACGACTTTTCGTGGCGTCTGTATGTACGTATGTGTGTATGCATGTGTGTGTATATATCGTACATAACTCGAAAACGGTTTTATGTAGACCGTTTTCGAGTTATGCGAGATACACATACACATTGCAAATTGGTATATAAGTTTATTATAACATCTAGTTATGCACTTCCTTTTTTGGTCTTTCTGTGACTTTCCGTTACGAAAATTAAATAATTAAAAATACAAAGTTTTGGCCACATATGTGACCTTACCTTCATAGATTTTAAAGGAGCAAATGGTAGAGCCTATAATGATAGTGTTATGAAAGTTGTCGATATTTTTTGTATATAGGAAGTAATTTGCAAAGATATAAGCAAATTCTAGTCGACGAATGCATTTTATTTAATGAATATTCAGAAATCAGTTGAATAATTTTTTTTTTTAATAACAAATAATCAACAAGTATTTTCAAAACCGTCATTCGTAGTACAGAAATCAAATAGAGTTAAACCGCAAAGCAAGAATTTCTCTAATTCAGGGACAAAGATTATCTGCGCAGTTCGAAGTCCGAATAGAATTTGAATTCATGTCAGTGGTTTATAGAATTTTCAAGGTAGTTAGTTCTATGCTTGAAACCAATGAATTATTCCGGAAATTTTCAGAACTCGACTTCCATTAAACATAGAGATTTCAAACATTGGAAATCCTAAACTGCTATTTTTCGACGCGTTTGGATACCAAAATATTTAATTCGAAACTAAGTAAAACACATGTTTAACAAAACGTATATAGCCGCATTACATAAAAGTTGAAGAAGATACCAGAGATGCATTGTTTTGCAATTGTGCCTTTTTTTTTTTTTTTTTTTTTTTTAATTAAATCATCCGTCCATTATTTTGTTTATTCTTCCAAACCAAGGATAAAAATTTATTGAATGATTGATTTTTATTTCAACATACTTTTGTAACTATGACAGAAGTTTTAGCGTTATCTGTGTGAAACGTAGGCTTTTATAATTAAGAAAGTATGCTTAGATAGAAATTCAGTTAATTAAAGTATTTCGATGTAATATTTTTATATGCAATAGTAATCAGGTGTTTGAATTCATCTTATTGTTACTGTACGTAAGGCTTCTTTTTCCACTAATTTCACACCTGTTCATCACTTCTGGCGCAAGCAGTAAATGACATTCAAAATCGTGCAATTTTTGGTTTTTCGCAATTTCAAAGATAATGTTTTTTTTTTTTGTGCCAGAAGTCAACCACACAAAGGGTATAGCGGGTTAAGCATATGAAAACTGCATTAGCGTCGAATGAAGAGTTCTTGCTTTCTATTTATTGTTCTTTATCTGAAACATCTTTGCACATAATTTTAGACTTCTACCCTCAACGATTTGGGACTAATGGGGGTCGCAACCTAAAATTTTAAATTATTATTATTATATTTTTTTTTAACTATTCGAGATATCTTATCGAGGTTGAAATTATTTTTAAATGTCTATGAAGTACATAATATATACACTTTTTCAGAATTTTCACTCGATTTTAAACGGTAGAAAATGATAAGTATATTTTGGATGAAGTGACACCGAAGTGACACCTACCAAAAAAATGCAGTTTATTTTTTTATTAGTCAACTATTACATATAAAGATTACAGAAGTGTCAAATTGCAGGAACGTAGTGAAAATAATAATAATCACTTATGAATAATAATACAAATGGTATAATATTTATTGTTAAGAATTACTTAAACTCAATAAATAAACATTGCAAGCAAATATAAAAATGCTCTGTTAATATTTGTTATTAAAAAGTAACAATTAGCAATAAAAAAATATTCTGTTTAATTGTTATCAGGGATCTTACATCTCGCCCTTTTTTCAAGACGCTTTTAGGGATAAGAAATTTCTGTAATTTTTGCTACCTCCATTTTTATACATTAGTCTCTGTCTTGTTTAATCAAGACATATTACTATAAAAATGCCGATATAAAGATTTCTATATGAAAATAGCACAGGTGCCAATATTTTAATATATTCCGGAGGATTTTTAGCCCCGCCTTTTTCCCCATACCACTTATTTTTTAAGGATAAAATTGTTTAATTTTATCGAAGTTATATATTGGAGAAAGTTTTTATCTGAATAAAGTGGTGCGAAATAAAGGCTTGGCTAAACATACTTCGGAATAAATTAAAATATTGGCATCTATGAAAATAGTAGTAGCAAAAAGGCGGGAATTCCCCCCCCCCCCATACCTGAATGTGTCATAAAAAAAGGGCGTGGAGTACGAGCCAAATTATTAGCTGCAAATATAGCTTCAAACACTTCCATTTTAATTCGTAACATTGTTAGGCAGTTACAAAGAATGTTACAGAATAAATTTAAAATGTTCACAGCTATGCATATGTCACCAATGAGGCCGCTATTTACGTGTTGCTGCGAAAGGGATTTTCATTTTCACTACAATAAACAATTAATATTATGTTCCTATGTTTTTTTACATAAGTTATAGCAACTTTACAAGAGAATTAATCCCTAAGGCTCCTATATATACGAGCTAGCGCATCAGGCATTTTGTTGCCTTAGGGTTGCCACATGTACCTAGCGCGTTTCTCTGATAAACAAACAACAAACATTTCTTTTTTATCGTTTTACGTTACTTTAGAGTAACTTGTTTTATTATATTTCATAATTTTAGCTATGTAAACTATAATATGGAAGTTTGTTTAGCGATAAACTGCAATAATCATTCAAGAAGTGAATATAAAGTGTTCACAGACCTTCTATTATTGTGTATTTGAGTTTTGGCGACATTTTGTAAAAAAAAAACAGAAAACGCCCTAACAACACATCGTACCCCAGTACATCCATAGGATATTCTCAGAATAAAATGACATCCTTAGAATCTACTGTGAAAAAAATGTGTTTTTAGGAATATTATTGTTGCTTATTGCTCTTATCTTGACCATATTAGCTTCAGATCAAGATTTCTTAAAATCATTAGGGAAGCGATAAGAACGCCAAGCGGGAATGCTGTCCTCTTCGGAGGCAAAAAAAATGTCGGTGATGCGCCGGCCTATTATTTTATTTAAGGGATTCTCTATTAATCCCTTGACATACAGTAACACAGAATTTTATATGTCTGAAAAGTACTATTTAATTTGGCTAAACTATATTTATGGGCATTGCCGTTCTTTTAAATAATAATGTTTTGATAAGGTCTACAAATTCATTTATTCTACATCCATAAGGTTTTATTTATTTATTTATTTTTTTTTTACGAGTGTGATTTTTATAATCCATCTACATGCCGTCCGGCGGCACTATAGTGGTGTCGTACGTAAAGTATCGCTCCACCAGTGGAGTTTCTATCCCAATTTGTATGTTTTTTATTTCTTTAGTATAGACCCAATATTCATATTTTTACAATGAAATATGCTATGGATACAAATACATTGATTAGAAAGAATAGAATTCTAATGTATATCTATTTGTGAATGCAGAAAATTTTGTTCTGAAATATTGTAACTTGAGAGAATAACGCCCACAAGCAGACCTTACTGTGAAAAAGACCAAATAATGGGGTCACGAAACTTTTAAACGGAATCTAGTACAATTGACATAACGTCTTTTAGAATTCTTTCACATAGCCCCGCCCATTCAATAATAGCATAGCTTATACAGTCCTCGAATTTTCTTAATTTTCTGCACCACTATTATTATTTTGTCGGTGTCATGTCGGTGGATAGTATACAACATCGTCCCCAAAAATATACTTGTCACTTTTCACAGATTTTATTCGAGCAAAAATTCTGAAAAAAATGTATAACTCACAAACATTTAAAAATAGTTTCAATCTCGATAAGATATCTTAATTCGCACCACATTTTTTGCAGAAAAATTTTCTCCAATATATAACTTCGATAAAATTAGACAATTTTATCCTTAAAAAATCAGTGGTATGGAAAAAAGGCGGGGCTAAAAATACTCCCGAATAAATTGAAATGTTGGCATCTGCTATTTTCATACAGAAAACTTTATAAAAGTATTTTTATAGTATAAAAAATCGTCCATCCAAAATATACATATCATTTTCTACCGTCATTTTCTCTTTCTATAGCTATCTATATCTATACCTATATATACATGTAATCCTAATAACTGATAGCCTTGCATTAATTTCCTGCAATTCATATACATTTGTACCAAATTTCATGCAAAATGATTACATAACATATTGGAATTATTTTGTGTAACCCTGTAAGCTAATTGCCAGTTCTATGGCCTCATTTTTCTACTGAAAAACATGCTTTCAAAATTTTAATAGCATTTCATTATATTTAATGTATAAGCATGTTAAAATACACTTTAAAGAAGTACCGACTATAGACCGTAATAGATAAAAAAAAAAAAAAAAATGTATCCCAGAAAAGAAGTCACAGTTATTATATACACCAAATAAGATTGTACGTAATTATATGTAACTCATAAATATATCAACCTAATTTGATATCATTTCGATGATTACAAGAATGTCATCGGAATCCTTTTGTGTTTTCTTGTTAATAAATTATTTAGTCTATACATACAATTTTTGTAATGTCATGAAATTCTTTTGTGTGTCTCTGTAAGCGAACCATAAACATTGTATCCACCAGTAAAAACTTATTTTACGTTTTTCATACAAAATTGTTCGAAATTTGACATAATTTGAATGGTTACGTGACGTTGTCGGAACAATTTTGTAAGGTCTTGTACATTAATTATGAAGTCTAAGCGCACATATTTTCTACAGAAAACATGAGTTTAAGAATCTCAATAATGTACGCTAATTTCATTTTTTTTTTTTTTTTTAATGCAGAGTAACAACGTTAAAATGCCTCTGAACGAAATTCAGCCCCATAGGTCGTAATGAAAAGAAAAACTTTGTTATATAGCTCTTTTTATACAGAAGCAGAACGTGTGTACCGATCTGCAAGTGAATCGAAGGATTTTTGCGGCCGCTATTGCGGTACATACAATTTCTGTCCATAGGCCGTAATGATATGAAAAACTTCTGTGCGCGAAAAATTTTGGTATGTCCCTGTACACGAACTAAAAATAGAATGCACATCCAAAATCGTATAGCTAATTCCGTATGGCTCATTAACATGTGTATCAAATTAGAAGGGAATAGCATGATTTTTAAGGCCGCTGTGGGACAGACAGAACCCAAAATCTTTTTGAGTCTCCACATGGAGGCCTCGGCAATAATTGCCCTTTCAAATCTTCTGATTGCTTTGCGTGTGGAAAAGTGGGACACTTATATGTAGCATGCCGCCTCAAAAAGTCCTGCAATGTGCTTAAAAACAGCTACAATTCCAAAGACGGTAAAATTATAACTGGGTAAGAACATTTCTTAAAAAAGAATGTAGATAAGTGTGACTCATTCACAAAAATGGTTTATAAAATAACAAGCCATTACTGACACAGGTTCTGCTTAATCGATAATCAGTACGTCTACCGCGGATAACTTGTTCTCAGGTAAGGTAAACTTAATTAAATCTAATATTAAATTGCATACTTATATAGGAGAAAATTTAAACTTTTATTTTTCTAAACTTTCGGGTGCTAATTTTTTTTACTATTTTTGACTTAAAAGATGATTACTTGCAAATACCACACTGTTAAAAATTTCAACAGGAAAACGCTGTGTAATCTATTATCTTAATTCTTACGTAAAATCAGAGAGAAAAATAAACGGAGATGTTAAAAGCTTTATATATTCATTTTAATAACTAATATCAATTTAATTAATTCTTGGTGAGAATATATTTCGGACTTGGAATGCTTTTGCTAAAGTAGAAACTGTCATTTTTAATTTTAATTAAAAAAAAAAATAATAAAATTAAGTAAAAATACAGAATAAAGATTGAGAATCTCGATAATTCACTTTTAACTAAGAATTACTGTAAATTTTCAGAGACTCTGGATAAATATTTACATTATATTTACAGAAATTTTTAATAGCACTGCAAATAAAGGTGTCTTAATTTAAGACATAAAAACAACTGAAAAATCATTTAAGATACGTAAGTGCCTTAATATACACCTAAGACATTATAGATACCTTAATTTAAGACAGAAATGTGTCTAAAATACCAATTCAGACACAAAAAATATCTAAAATGCATAACTATGAGAAATTTCAGACAGCAAATGCGTCTAAATTTTCGTCCATTTTGGAAATTCAGACACTTGCATTTCTTGGCATTTTTTCTTTTTCTTATATGAAATCTACTTTAAGCAACATACTTAGCCTATTTAAATTTCTTTCCTCATTCAATAAATATAATAAATTTTACATATTAAGTTGTAAAGCGTAAGCAATTTAAACAATATTAATTTATGAAATTAAATTTTAAATGAATATTACTCTAGATATGTGTATATTTGCATGAAATTATGTTTATTATAACTCATAAAGCAATATATTATAACGCAAAAATTATTCGGTAAAAAAAAAAAAAAAAAAAAAAAAAACTATGTATTTAAAGCTAGTATTTGATATTTAAACAAAAAGTATTAATATGAAAGCAAGTAACTTAGAGCTAAGAAAGCGAATCTTGAATAATTTGTGCATCACTGTTTTTTATTTATTATTCTTAATTTTGATTTAAAATCTGTTTTCTTCCACATATTTACATGTTCTTAAGCGTAAAACAACGAATTTTCAGGTATTCATGTTCATAATTTGTTTTCTTTTAAAAAGCAGTTTAAAGGAAGATATCGTTATCCAAAAATATTGAGGGCGAAATAAGGATAGTTTTTCACATATTTTATATGCATTTTTTAAAAATTCTAAACCTCCAGATACAAAATTTAATATAATAATGCATATTAACTGTTAGATAGTATATTACTAATAGTTTTATAACAATAAATACGAATTATAACATGTAATTACCTGCGTTTTGCTAATACTGACTTACATATAATTATAAAAAGGAGCTCTCCTGTGTGAAATGGTGGCTTGATTGGCAAGGTACATGGTATTAACTGCGACTTCTGATGCTTGGTTTCGTATTCCGCGACTGATTTGAGTTCGATTCCAGTGCTGGGTGAAAGGCATTTTTTGAAAAATGTTTTTTTTTTTTTTTTTTTAATGCTCTAGAGAATTCTAAAATCTATTTTTAACAGAAAAAAAGAATCGCAGGCCACCTTTATTTATTTATTTATTTATTAAAAAGCCTTAACAATAGCAGTGTTTTTAAGCCTAACATGGCGGTAATTCTAAGCCTAAAAAACATGGCGGTGTTTTAAGACATTTTAATGTCTTAATTTCAGTTGCAAAAAAGTGTCTTAAAAAGTAAGACATATTTTTTTCGCTTAAAAAATGACCATACGTTTAAGACACTTTTTTAACTGAATTTAAGACGTTTACGTTTACAGTGAGTGCAGTTCGTCTCGAAACTAGTAAATATTTAACTATTAATACTCATAGAGGCTTATATAATGTATCAAGATTATCTTTTGGTGTAAAATTTGCACCGGGTTTATTTCAAAGAAAAATTTAAAATATTTTTAGAAACATTTGATTTTTTTTTTTTTTGTTGTTTTTCTTGATGATGTTATAATATATGCTAAATCAGAAGAACACATGGAAAGAGTCATGTGTATTCTGTTTTTTTTTTTTTTTTTGTTTTTTTTTTGAGCGTGGTATTAAATTAAATAAAGACAAATATATGTTATCTGAAGTCCATAAAATTCCCAAAAAATCAACCAATTTCGGAAAAAGTATAGCTACTATTGTTAACGCTCCGTCACCTACAAATGTTTCTCAATTGCGTTTATTTCTTGGGTTATTGTCTTATTTATAAATCGATTTTGCCTGATTTAGCTGAAAGTTTGAAACCCTTATGATGATTATTAGATAATAACGTGCAGAGGTCATGGACAAAAGTGTACGGAAAGGCATTTCAGAAAGCAAAAGATTTATAAAGTATAGTTCCAGTATTACAATTATATGGTGTAAACAAAGTTATTGTTTTATGTTGTGATACTTCGAATTATTTTCTAGGATGTGTTATAAATGATATAGTTGATAATTGTGAAAAGCCAATGACATATGCGTCTAGGACATTAAACAAATCTGAAAGAAATTATGCAGAAAACGATAAAGAAGCATTATCTATAATTTTTGGTGTAAGTAAATTTCACCAATATTTAACTGGCAATAAATTAAAAATTGTTACCGATCATAAACCACTTCTTAGATTGTTTTCTCCATTAAAAAGAATTCCTGGTACTCTATCACCCAGACTGTCTGTTGAGATGGTCTTTAATTTTGGCAGGTTGCCGCAAGCACTGTGCACTGTAAACGTCTTAAATTCAGTTAAAAAAGTGTCTTAAATGTATGGTCATTTTTTAAGCGAAAAAAAAATGTCTTACTTTTTAAGACACTTTTTTGCAACTGAAATTAAGACATTAAAATGTCTTAAAACACCGCCATGTTTTTTAGGCTTAGAAATACCGCCATGTTAGGCTTAAAAACACCGCTATTTTTAAGGCTTTTTAATAAATAAATAAAGGTTGCCTGCGATTCTTTTTTTCTTTTAAAAATAGATTTTAGAATTCTCTAGAGCATTAAAAAAAAAAAAAATTTTTTTTAATGTCGCTCACCCAGCACTGGAATCGAAGTCACATCAGTCGCGGAATATGAAACCAAGCATCGGAAGTCGTAGTTAATGCTATGTACGTTGTCAATCAAGCACACACCCCAGGTCCTTTTTATAGTTATATGTAAGTCAGTATTAGCAAAACGCAGGTAATTACATGTTATAATTCATATTTATTGTTATAAAACTATTAATAATATACTATCTAACAGTTAATATGCATTATTATATTAAATTTTGTATCTAGAGGTTCAGCATTTTTTAAAAATGCATATAAAAAATGTGAAAAACTATCCTCATTTCGCCCTAAATATTTTTGAATAACGATCCTTCTTTAAACTGTTTTTTAAAAGAAAACAAATTACGAACATGAATACCTGAAAATTCGTTGTTTTACGCTTAAGAACAAGTAAATCTGTGGAAGAAAATACATTTTCTTAATCGAAATTAATAAATAAAATATAATAAATAAAAAACAGTGATGCACAAATTGTTCAAGATTCGCTTTCTTAGCTGTAAGTTCCTTACTTTTATATTAATACTTTTTCTTTAAATATCAAATATTAGCTTTAATTACATAGTTTTTTTTTTTTTTTTTTACCGAACAATTTTTGCGTTATAATATATTGCTTTATGAGTTAGAATAAACATAATTTCATGCAAATATACACATATCTAGAGTAATATTCATTAAAAATTTAATTTCATAAATTAATATTGTTTAAATTGCTTACGCTTTGCAACTTAATATGTAAAATGTATTATATTTATTGAATGAGGAAAGAAATTTATAGTATGTTGCTTATTTTAAGTATGTTGCTTAAAGTAGATTTCATATAAGAAAAAATGCCAAGAAATGCAAGTGTCTGAATTTCCAAAATGGACAAAAATTTAGACGCATTTGCTGTCTAATATTTCTCATAGTTATGCATTTTAGATATTTTTTGAGTCTGAATTGGTAATTTAGACACATTTCTGTCTTAAATTAAGATATCTATAATGTCTTAGGTGTATATTAAGACATTTGCGTATCTTAAATGATTTTTCAGTTGTTTTTATGTCTTAAATTAAGACACCTTTATTTGCAGTGTGCAGCTTGCGGCAGCGAAGGAATGCCAGAACACAACGCAATCACTCGTTGCTGCGCGCGAGCCAACTATTAATGTATACAACAAAACGGCCCTTACTTAAAAAACACACCTCGTAATAATGCAGCAGAAGCAGTATAAAGAAAATAACCTAAATAAATCTTATCGAAAGCTTTCTTACATAGATTTTGTTTTTTATAGCAGTTAATTTTACAAATGAATCTTAAAAATTAAATCCTCTTTCAAGGCTTTTAATATTTATCATTAATAGACTGTTTAGCGACAGTTTGTTTTTAATTTCATTTCTTATCAAATTTATGCGACTAAAGAAACTTCTTTCGAAACTAGTCCAAAATCACAATTCTTTAATAAAAAAAGTTCATCCTTTTTTTTATTTTCGAAATTATAGTATTAATGTAACTTTTTAGTATAAACGTGATTATTTGTAGCTTTAATTATCATATTTTGAATAACTGTACTATTTTACGTGGAATTTAGTTTTAAGCATTTCATGACTAGATTTTAAAATTTAGTTATGAAATGCTGAAAGAATTACTATTAGACATTAACTAAAATAAATTTCAAATTTAAGGGTAATTCATAATTGCATTTGACGTTGTCACACTATTTAACACGTTTGTCGCCCAGCGTAATTCAACTGAGTTTCCCGCCGGGCCTAAATTCGACTGCCGGAGATAACGTATACCAGAGAGCCACAAAAAAAAAAAAAAAAATTGAAATAAGGAAATTTCGGGAACTTCTAGTTACCGAATGGTTGTCCTCAGGAAATGCTATGCCCGACAATAATAGAAATAAAAAAAAAAGGAATGTGTCCCACCATTTAGAGATTCGTAAGAATCAGTAGGGCAAGCCTATAAGGATATGCTATCAGAAGAAGAGGCAAACTGCCAAGCGCTCAGAAGAGAAGAATAATGATAAAAAAAAAAACCTACGACTTATTGTTCAAATTGTTCAAAATCACCTCAAATGTGTTTAGAGTGTTTTAACGAACAACATGCAGCACACTATAATGTAATATATTATCCTAAACATAAATACAAAATGTTGTATAATGTTCATATTTTTGGTATTTTTATGTTGTATACCCTATATTTATATTTCACTGCTTATTCCATTAAATTTCTATTAAAAATCCAACTGAAAATCCTATTAACTGGAACAAGAAAAGCGTCATACATATTTGGGTGACGAGGAGACGAATGTGTTAAGTAGATGCATTAAAATCCTAATATAATGGGGAAAATTAGGGAGTATTGTATATACTGCTTTATAATTGTATATTGTTAAATTTTCATTCACTTTGAACAAGTTAGTTGTGTTTGAATTATAAACGTTTTGACGAATATAGTTCAGTATAAAAACTGATTCATATCAAGTTTATACTGTACTTTATTCTGCTTCTGCTACATTATATTTGAAGTAAAGAAAATAACCTAAATAAAACTTATTGAAGGCTTTCCTCTTTTTTTTCATTTTCTTCTTCTACAGCAGTGGGTTGAGGAGGACGGTAGCCCCCCCTCAGAAACGTATCAGTTTCCCTAACAGCACAAAATGTTCCAGAAATATAAAAATCATATAACATCGAAACATTGGAAATATTTCATTAACGATTCGAAACGTTAAGTTTGCTTTCCGATTAGTTTCAAAACACGTAGAAATGTCCGTTATCGTAACAAAAAATCGGATACGTAACAGAAACGTTTCAATTACTTAACAGATGTAACATCGAAAAGTGCGAATGTTTCAGACTGGTATCAGAGAACATACTTAAATGCGTTACGTTTTTGAAAGATTGTAAGCTTTTTATAGCATATCTGAAGCATTCTGTGCTGTATGTGTTAAGTAGCGAGTCAATCGATACAATGTATATAGTCAATCGATACAATGTATATATTATATGAAAAGGAATAAATAAAAATAATCTGTTGAATAATATGTAATGCAACGTGCACCTTGAGTCTCCTGATCTGCAGCTCCACTAGTTGCAGGAACGTCAGTGGAGGCCTCCATGTGGCGTCTCAAATAATTTTTGGCTTTTGTCTGTGAATCTGTGTGTGTCTGTCTTGCTATAGCGGCCGCAAATGTCACTCTATTCACTCGAAGATTGGTACAGAAGTTCATGAGCCACACAGAATAAGTTTTGGGTGCATATTCTAATTGTAGTTTGTGTACTGGGATCCATCAAAGTTTTTCCCGTCATTACGGCCTATGGACAAAATTTGTATTCAAAAATCTCCCGATAAACTTGCAAATTGTATAGAAGTAGCTGTAAAAATTTTGGCGTTTATTTTGTTCATGGAGACACACAGAAGCTTTTATTGTCATTACGGCCATGGGCAAAATATCATATAAACGAATTTTAACATGTTTACACTGCATTCAACAAATCGAAATTAACATATATTATTCAGATGCTTTTTGTAAAAAAAGTTTGCTTAGACTATTGATGATAACTGATGTACAGGGCCTTATAAAAATTTTCTGACAATGTCACGTAATTATCAAAATTCTGTCAAATTTCGAACAATCCTTCAAGAGATGCATACTATAAATTGAATAGTTTTTACTGATGTATGTAATGCTCATGCCTACTTTGCAGGGACACCGAAAACAATTTCATGACATTAAAGCCTAAGGACAGTTTTGTATTTAAGCGTATTTGAGCGCGCTTACCATGCATTCGACAAAATGACATTAACATGTATTATTGAGATGTTTTCTGTAGAAAAATGTGTGTATAGACTAAATAATTTATTCACAGGACCATACAGAAGAATTCTAATGTCAATTTTTTATATTCCAAATGATGTCAAATTTGGAACAAATATTAATGAGTTATAATGAATTAGTTGTATACTTTTTTAAGAGCGGCAGAATTGATAATTAGTTTACAGGGGTACACAAAATAATTCCGAAACATTATGCAACAATCTTACATAAAATTTGATGCAAGTATTTATGAGTTACAATGCATTAACACAAAGCTTTGAGTTACAGCGTCAACAAGGGATTGAGAGGGTGGTAGGCCCTCCTCAAATACACACCTGGTTAACTGGTTATGTAGCAAAGTATTATGTATGTATATAATTATTTTAAATAATACAGAATGAATAAAAAAGATCCGCTGAGTAATGAGGGATACAAATAGGACGTCGAGGCTCCTGATCTACAGATCCATTAGTTGCTAAATTATCAGTGGAAGCATCCATGTGGAGACTCAACAAGATTTTGGGTTCTGTTTGACTGTGGATCTACATGTCTGTCTCGCGACAGCGCCCGGAAAAATCACGCTATTCACTTGAAAATTGGTACACGTGCTGATAAGCCCCACAGAATTAGGCTGCCATATAATATCGCAAACAGTCTAGAACGACATCATTATCCTTCAAAAGGACGCCAAAGAAAAATCACCAAATTCAGCTGTGGGGTTATACTGAAGTTATACCGTTTATTGCCCTCCGACTCCGAGAAGGGGGGGGGGATTTCGAATTTCGTGAAATCCAGTTACAATAAGTGACGGATGCAAACAAACAATTTACGCACCAAATTTCGTGACCACAGAAGTCTTTAATAGAAAATATTATAAATAAATAAATACAAAACGCACAGCTTTAGTACGGGAACCCTTTGGTGACTTTAAATATTTTAATCCATTTTTGCGATGAACTGAATTGGCTATCTCAGTTGTGCAATTAAAGATCTTGGCGAGAAACGTCCGAGCTACTTCGGTTTCGAATTTAAAATTTTGCCAAAGGGATCCAATACGAAAGCTGTTCCATACACTAATAAATATAAATCCATACACTAATAAATATAAATCCATAAAATAAATAAAATAAAATAAAAACTCTTTTCTGATATTTACAAAATAAAAATAAAAAAACTTAATAAAATCCAAATTATAATCATTTACAATTAAGGGGAGAACATAAAAAAAACCTCATAAGGTACATAATAACAACAAAAAATTTTGTTTTACTGCAGGATAGAAAAGTACTGCTTAATTAAATAAAAATATTAAACTAATGCCAAATATCTCAGTACAACTATAGTATTTCCCCTCAGCTGAATTTGGCGATTTTTCTTTGGCGCCTATTTGATCGATAACGATGTCGTTCTGGTTTGTTTGCGATATAATATGGCAGTCTGCATGCTATTTACTTTGGATTTATGATTTATGATTTAGCCATAATCGCCAAAAATAAATCGCCAAATTCAGCTGAGGGGAAATACTATAGTTGTTCCAATATCTCTATGAAAATATTTATCCACGTGCATATTCCTCACTAAAAAAAAATAATAAAAAAAAAAAATCACGAAATATATATAAATATAAAACCTTTTACCGAATCTGGGTTAAAAACGGAAAAGGGGTAAAATAAATTAGAAATATCAGACCTATGTTTATAAATTTGATACCAAATGAAAGGGGCGATTTTTCTGAATCCTGGAGTGGAAACAGTTTTTCGATACGACAATTAGATTTTTTAAAATTAACTAAAGTATGATATTTTGATAGCAACACTTCATTTCAATCTTTTCAGAATTTGTAGTCAGAATCACGCGAGTAAAAAAGTCTAACTTAAAAATTTATTTGTATATTTTATTTTTCCATTCAAAGTGTTTTAGTGAAAAAATATTTATGGCGCATGCGCAGGCGTTTTTTACCCATAATTTAAACAATTTTCATAATTTTGAAAATTTCTATAGATATAATTTTAAGTTGGGTGAAGACCTAAGTTTCTGCCAAGTGCCGTTGAATTCCATCCAGCTGTTCTCGAGTGATGCTCGGACAAACGTATTTTAGTTTTTTACCCCCCAGGGGGGAACGGGGGGGGGGAATTTCTGAAAAGTTGATAGATATAATTTTAAGTTGGGTGAAGACCTAAATTCCTGCCAAGCGCCGTTGAATTCCGCCCAGCCGTTTTCAAGTGATGCCCGGACAAAAAAAAGCGACATACGGACACGATGACACACACACACACACACACACACAGGCAAAATTTTCTGAAGTCATTTTCGGCTTTCATGGGGTGTGAAACGTGAAGATATCGTAAAATTTTTCGATTCCAACAAATTTACAGACAAAAGTCTGATTTTATTAATATAGATGAAAAAATGAAAGTTAAGAGACAAATGATAAATTCATTCAGTACAAATTACACAGAAGATTAGAAAAACTGTTCATTTAAAAATAATGCAGATTAGAAAAATCAGATATACTAAGCGATAGTTAACACAAAAGTTGCCGCATTATTTGATTGTAATTTTACCTCAAATTTGCTTCATGAAATAAATTATCCCCATTGAATAAGCTAACCTGCTTTGGATCTCTAAGTTCCCTAAGGAAATAGCATTGTTTATGCAAATCAAATTTAAAATGAAATTAAGCCGTTCATTTTGTAACTGCTTTGTTCGTTGTTTACTAAATGTATTATCATTACTGAACATAAGTGAATATCCATCATACAATCGCCATTATATATAAATGAGTTTAACTATCGTTGCTTTTGTATATGCTTCTCCATTAGAAACTAATACGGCAGCAGAATAACTTAAGCAAATTAATGACTAGAGCCATTTAGCAAAATAGTACTTTAATATAGAAAAGTAATTCTATAATAGTTGAAAATTATCTTAAATGGAATTTCAAGAAGAAAAATTAATTTGGAATTCCATCGAAGTTTTAAATTAGGGGAGACCGGGGTTATTTGTGCCAGGGGGCTTTCTGAATGAGCCGGTAGGTTGCAGAACCTGTCGCTTCATGTGAGTGAGCAGGTTGATTATTGTAATGTGCTGTGCAAGTTTGGAAGTATAGCGTTGTGATGTTATCGAGAAAAAATTATTTATCCTGTTTTCTATTGCAAAAGTAAATTTTGTGACCTACGTTAGAATCGTCATTGCCACAAGGGATCTTGAGGTACGTAAACTTCCTAAGCATTATTTGAATATTCATATTTTGAGCTGTTATTCTATGTATTTCATTTGTTAAGGATAACAACTTTTAGGAAACTAATGAATAAAGTTCAGAACGGCGTAACGCGGGGCTAGTTGTGACGAAGTGTAGGAGGCATGTTGTGACAGTGTCTCTACTTTCCCAGGCATGATTTTTAATGCAGGTTTTTATATTTCAGGAAAAATTATGTTAAATTACAATACGCTTATTGAAAGAGCTAAAGATACTTTAGAAGATTGTAAGTATGCTGCAATCGAAGTAAATTCTGGATGGTGCAGTTTAAGGAAACCCAAGAACTTTTTCGTGTAAATAGAATGTCACTTCTTAGATATATGAATAAAAAGAAGAGTACTAATATGGAAGAAAATATTGAAATAGGATATAAAAAAAAAATCCACATATGATGTTAACACTGTAGGAAAAGGTCAAACAGTGCATCTCACTCACTCACACACACAGACAAAAAAAAGGAAAAAAACAAACAAACCTTATGTTATTAAATAAATTTAAGTAGCAGGAATTGGATACCTCTGAAGATGACGAAAATTGCTTATGTTTAGTTTGCTAGGAGCAATAGAAATTTTTTAGATCGGGAGAAAAGTTGGTGATGGGATGGCCAAAAGATGGACTCATGCCAAATGCACCGAAAATAAACCTTCTTATATTCATATTAACTGGAAATCAGACGCTGAAATAAGCGATAGCAATGAATGATTAAAAGGTAGGCCTATAGGATACAGACCTCCACGTTCTAGTAAGCTACTGAGTCAAAGATCAATATGCGTAAACATTTTTGTTAGCCTACTTTTTAATTCTTTCCTGATTAACACAGTTTTTTTTCTTTATTTCTATTGTTAAGTGTTTTTAAATGTACCTTTATAAAAGACAGAGTTTACAAGTGTTAGTAATTTAACTTTTTTTTTTTTCCCCATTTGGTTTACAGAGTTATTAAAAAATATTAAAGTGATTTTATTGTGTTAAGAACGATATAAGTGAATAAAATTTTCGTTGTTGATTTAAAATATAGCATTTTATTACCTTTTTCACATAACTTGTATATGTTACAACGTGTTTGTATGTGTAATTTGTAAGTCACGATGTGCCTCAAGCATGTCAGTACTGGGGAAGTTGTGACAAATTTTGACGTTACGCGGAATTCATTTTATGGCATGAAAAACGTTAATAATATTAATGATAGTTTTATAAATATATTACACAAGATTTACTCTATGGTATGATATATTAAATGTTTCAGTTCAGTTCAAATCTTAGATTTAATTTAAAAAATGACGAAAACGTCACTACTAGCCCCGGTCTCCCTTACTTTGCATATTTCATTATGTATATATATCCAGTTAGTTATTAAAAAAAAAAAAAATTAAGTTCTCTTTGAAAATCAAATCTTTTAATAAAATTATTAATTCATGAGTTTAAGAACAGTATATGTTTTCTATTATTTAAAAGTTACTTAGACTATGATATGAAGTTTATATTGAATGAACGTTCTATTATCAAAATTCTAAAATAATTTCAGATGTAGCATACTTAAAATAAATCCTGTGTAGAAATAGGCGTTAGTGTGTGAGTGTAGGGGTAAAAGCCGATTGGCTGCATGAGGTCCTAGAATTGAGCTGAAATGTGGGTATATTTCTAAGGCGTCCTAGCAGGGATTCATGCTAGTTGTTTAGAAATGAACATTTCAATTCATATTTGAAAATTCGATTTTTGGAAAGTAAGTAATATCAATACTGAATGACAAATAAGTATTCTGTGGAATTCTATATGCGCGAAAAAATACAATTACAAGTGCTTGTAGGTCGCTTGCAACTCAGAACTGAATAAAAAATTAAATTGTAGCCACGTGTGTGACCAGTAAAACACACAGAGTACACACAAGTAAAATGACACCCGCAAAATCGAATGACAAAAAAAATCAAACAATTATAAGTGTAAAAAAAATAAAATAACGATAAAATTATATGGCAAATTGTAATAAAAAAAATTCATCAAAGCAGGGACAGAAAATTTGGTGAATGGGTCATTTAGATTGCTAACTGTATTACTAACTGTATTCCGATGAAGCTAGCGTGAGGCTAAAGCGATATGAGGTCAAGGGGTAGCAGTGTGTGGTCTTCGTTAAAATGTCAAGTGTTAGATGCGGTTTTTAGAATTTAATCGTGCTAGTTACTCCCCCGAGGTAAATTTAGATGGTTCCTTTTTCCCGTACTCCATTTCTGATCTTCTGTTCCCATTCTTTTGGTGGCGATCATTTTTGGAACTCAAAACCATTTCAAAATTAAGTTATGCATCTTAGGTGATTTGTCAAGTTTAGGTCATGATGCAGTGATCTGATCCTGATTTCCTTATTCAACTCTGTGATCGATAAATAACCCGTAGGATCATTTACCGGCACTCTATACTGGATATGTAAGGGTAGGCTTTACTGGGTAGGTAGGGGCCGTCCAGAGGTTTCCATGTTTCAAGCTAATGTGAGTTCATGCAATTTGGTACTTATTTCTTCATGTAATCAACTTTTAAACTCACAAGAAATGTTTGCAGTAGTATTTAAATGGGATATTAACTTGGAAGGATATGGATACATGGATACATTAAGTCAGCCTGAAAATTCTGTCCGTTTGAATTAAATAAATTACTGAATATAACTGAAATATTCCTTATGAAACATTTATTTAACACTTAAAAATATAATTGATCATGCATCTGATAAATATGTCAATCGAAAATTTCTGGTATCATTTTCGAAATTACAGGGTGACAAGAAATAACTTGATACACATGATACATTATAACTTTAATGGTAATGAAAATATTACGAACAAAATTCAATAAACATGAATACATTATTTTGTCTATTATATTTACAAATTTTCAAAGTGGCTACCTTTAGCCTTAATGCAGAGCTTTAAACGTGTTACAAAATTTTCGGCTATGGGCCCGCAACTCACTTACTGATATTTTATCCCATTCCTTGTTTAAAAATTCCTTTAGGAATGCCGAAGTTTTATGAGGTTTAGCACACACCCTTGTCTCCAAGATGGACCAAACAGAATAATCCATTGGGTTCAAATCTGAGGAATACGGTGGCCTATCTTGAGCTCCAATGAAGTCAGGAAAATTTGCTTTGCACCAATCTTGAGTGCCTTTAGCTCTGTGTGCAGGTGCGGAATCCTGTTGGAAGGTCCATCTTTTGTTTCCAAAGAACTTTTGCGACCAAGGTAAGACAACATCTTCCAAAATGAGTTTGCGATAGTGGTAGTTACAGATATTTGGTTTGAAACTTCGTCCAAGTTATTTCTTGTCACCCTGTAAAACAGAATTTCCCGATATACCTAAAATATGTCATTTTCATCATTCTGGAGTAGTTCTAGCTATAAAAATGATAATAAAAATGGGTGAGAAATAATTTTGTGATAATACATAAATTATTGGAATTGTAGATTTCATGGGTGGTACAAAGCACACCTTTAAGGAACGTTTTAAATAATACTATTTCTGAACTTCCAATAGAACGTTCTTTTGACACGAAATACTGTGTTTGAACAATTGCTAAAAATTTTAACAGAAAACTATTGGTAAACATTTATCTCAAGTTTTATGTCAACTTAAAAACGGAGATGTTAAAAAAATCTATTTTTATATATGCATTTTAATAACTAATATTAATTTAATTAATTATTATCGAGGATATATATGTGATATCCAATGCTTTTTCTAAAGTTTAATTTTAGATTTTTATATACTGAGAAATTATATAAAAAAAAAAAATGAAGAATAAAGATTGAGAATCTCTATTACTTAATTTTAACTAAGAATTATTAAATTTTGGATAAACATTTCAGTAAATTTAGAGACACTGCATCATTATACATTCAAATAATTATTATTAAGAGAAAAAAAATTGTAACTATCGAAAAATAATTTTAGACATATTAAATTTTAAACGCAAAGATAAATCCTTCAAAATAAGGTGTAGGGCTGAAGATGTTAAAGGAGGAGGCTGGTCCTAGTTCGAAGACCTTTAAGAAGAGTTCCAACTCGTATTCATGCCAGTTTCAGGGGAAAAAATGAAAACGAGCACGACATTCGTTCGACCATGTTACCTTTCCATCTCCCAGCTTCAAGAGCAGAACCCTATTTCTAAAATGAAATCTACAGCTGATAAACGTAAATAAAACTAACTGATTTAGTAATGCATTTCAATAAAAATTATTACTGATGGACAACAAAAGAGCAATAAAATCCCAGTTATCGATTCAAAAGTTTAAACACGTCACTGCATTTATTTCGCAATTTTTATTGCATTAATTAATATTTGATATGTGCACATCATTCAAACGTTTGTGAATTAGCATTTCAAACAATGAGTTGCAACATTACACGAAAAAGAAGAAATCGATTTATTATAAAACTAGAAAAGCCCCGGCTCGGGAACGAATCGAATTCTGAATGTAAGAATTTTTTTTAAATCAAACTCGAAATGTACAAAACTCGACCAGATGCTGCTTGCGTGCCAATAGATCAAAGTTTGTTAATGAAATCATTCTTAAATTTATGAAATCCATGAAGGTAGTGAATCAACGAAGGCTTTGCCCGCTTTGTTGGTCACTACATTTAAATGAAACTTTTTTTCTAAGTAATTTTGTAAACAAAAAATAAATAAAATAAATAGTAAATAAATCATGAAATTGCTCCAATGCCCATTTTGGTTCCGCGCTGCCTTCGGCACGTCCCACTCATTCACAGACTCTCGTGTGCCTGTGTCTATTGTCTGTGACAATAGCTTACCAGTGGGCTATCATTTAGGTGCTAATCAGATGTCGCTTTAGAAACGCATAAAATTGATGTAGCAATTTCATATTTCAATCCCAGTTCCATATGAACAACACTATAGGTGGTGTACATAATGTTTTTTTTTCACTTTATTTTCTATATTTATTTCATTTATTCGATCAATCATAAAATGACAACAATTTCGGGCCAAATGTACTATGATTGGTTACATCTATCGCATGAGACAATTTAAAAAATTACCCAGGATTACCAATAAATAAAGCTCTTTAATATAATGCTGAATTAGCTTTCATGCCAAGCGCGATTCATCCGTACCAAAAACATACTATTTAAACAAATGGAAAAAAAAAATCTAAAATTGATGTATATTATCATTTTTTTATTATTATTTTTTTTTCTTTTTTACTCCATTTTCAAACTTTTCTTTTTTCATATGCAAGAGCAAGTTTATTATATATATATATATATATATATATATATGTATACATACTTCTCTTTTTTTTTCACATGAAATCATATTTAATTTTATGCTTAAAAAAAAAAAAAAAACATATATATATATATAATATGTTGTGGGGAGGGGGGGATAACAATTAAAAATTTAAGTATTCAATTTTCAAGCTATTGCCAGGTTATTATTTGCATATTTTAATTTATTCTTAGAAAACTAATTAAAATTTCGTTACAACTAAGGTACCAAATAAAAGGTGCGATTTTCTGATTCTGTCGGATTAAACAGCTCATCGATCGAACAATTAGATTTTTTAAAATTAACTAAAGTATGAAAACTTGGTGGCAACTTGCGCCCACGCACAGACAAACAGAGTCCAGGAAAATCTCTTACCCTTTTATATAAATAGACTTGTTATTAATATGGTGGAGAACATGTTAAGCAATCTGATTTTTGGTACTTATATCAGTGCAACATCGGTGTAAATCTATTTTGGCCAGTAGCTAAGTGAATTAACTTGTTGTAACACATTTACGCGATAAAATTTAACTTAAAACATTTTAAATTAATATCAAGTTATAATCCATAGGGTCAGGTGGGGGTAATATGGGTATAAAAACACCGTTTTTGAAAAACAGTGGCAGAAAAATTATGTAATATTTCAAAAAGTATAGTAATTTTTTGTTGCATATATACATTACAAGTGTTGAGAATACATTGCAAATGAATTTTTGATTCAATATTTAAAAATAAATAAATAATAACGATTTGAAATGGACTAAGTTTTATACGCACTTTACCCCATGGCATGGGGTAAAGTGAGTAATCTGTGGGGTAATGTGAGTAATTAGAAAAAGGGAGCAAAATAGCAGGTAAATCTTTTGTAAAGTGTTAAAAACACTTTCCAACAAATCTTAAAAGTGTTTTTAACTTTTTTTTCTTTTTCTTTTTTTTTTTTTTTTTTTCGCAAAGTTTAAAAGTGTTTATGACTTCAGTTTGTCCGTCCGTAAGTCTGTCCGCACTCTAACTCTTGTAAATATTTATGCAATTCTTTGAAACTGATATATGCTATTCAAGTTCGCTATGGGATGTTCTCTATTCACAATGGAGGAAATCGCTGGTTTATATACAGGGACATTGAAAGAATTCCAAAGAATTTAGTTCTATGGGAGATATTTTTATAAACCACTTTTTAATACCTTTATTTTGCACAGATTATAATAAAATTGACATTAGTTTTACTCATACACAAAAAATGTTTTCTACAGAATACAGTAGGATTATCATTAAGATTTACAGGGCCACACAAAGATATATTCAGATACTTTACGGGCTGCAACCAAGAACTGCTGGAATTGCATATTCGATTTTATTAAGCATTTTTAACTCTTCCTAAGAATGTGTAAGAGTGATTATGCGTTGGATTAGCCCATCTGTCTATCTTACTGTCCATCGGACTCTCCGTCTGTCCGTCCGCTATTTATTCTCCGTGAATATTCATGGAATTTTTTGAAATGGATATGTAATATTTATGTTTACTAAACAATACCACCTATTGAAAATGGAGTAAATACTACCTGTCGTTTGTGTACAGGAACACCCGAAACAATTTCAAAGCATTGCGTTCTATGAGATAAATTTTTAAACGCATTTTAGTATTTTTATTTTGCACAGATTATAATTAAATTGACATTTATTATTCATATGAAAAAAAGAAAAAAATGTTTTCTATAGTTACAATTTTATTAGAAATAAGATTTACATAGATTAAGAGCTATAACCAGAAATTGCTGAAAATGGATTTTCAATTTTATTAAGCGTTTTTAATACTTTTCAGCAATGTTTAAGAGTAATTATGAATTCTGTCAGTCTACCTGTGTGTCTTTTTATACTTTTGACTCTCTATCTGTCTGTCCGCGTTCTAACCAGAACATGATTATCGCAGGGGCACGCGGACCACATACTCCGAGGCCAGAGTAGAAGGGGCCCATAAAACTCATTTTTCTTATACTTGATTCAATAAATTCTGCTTTTAATGCATAAATATCGCAATAGAAACTTTTGTTTACGTGTGGAGAGGAAAATGGTTATGGCCCAAGAAAGTATGTGTGCCCCGGGCCTTACTTGAAGTTGATCGAGCCTTGGTTCTAACTCCTGTAAATATTCATTGAATTCTTTGAAAATAGTATATACTATTTAAGTTTACTATATGAGATGTTCCTGATTAATCCCATAATTAAATCAAATAAATAACCCAAGAGAGACATTTTTAAAAACTTGCATTAATATGCGCTAAAAAGTGGTGCACAAAGATGAAAGAATTGTGCAAACACCATAAATTACTGAAACACGCAGCAATTGTTTTGGGGTAAACTTTAAAGCACAACCCTTCAAAAGATAAAACAGTTGTAGTGGCCCCAAGTGTAATGTAAAACAAAGCGTACTGTAGCAGCGGGAAAGCAGCACTAGTGCATAACCATAAAATTGATTGATATATTAACAATATTTAAAATAAATAGATGTCAATTTCTAAAAGGATTACTTTACTGCAATTTTGCTATTATTAAAATATATATTCCATGTATAAAAAAATATAAATTAAAAATAGATAACAGAAAAATATTTTGGCGACATATTTGTTGTCCATATATGTAATTTTGTTTATGAGTTGGCGACAACTATCACTTTCTTGCCATGCTGGCTTAAAACCTAGTTATGACCATCTCAAATTTATTGTACTTGTAACTTTTAAATAAATTAAAAATCAGCGCATTCTAATAAAATAACATCCCCTTACTATAACTGTCATTCTCTTACTTTTCAGTGTTTATTAATTTAAATATTTTGATTAATATGCAGGATCAATATTTTTCTTTTGAAGTTATTACATGCATATCTGTTTATAAAAAAAAGTTCCGTTCACTTGAATTTTCTCATAATGACAGTTTTCGTGAGAATGATCCATATGATTCCTTATTAATTAGCCATCTAAGCCTAATTTTACCTCTATGATAAAATATGCCACACAATAAGTTTAACTAAATATCTGTTCTTAGATATTTTATTCTTTCGTAAATATTTTACAATTTTGCTATAAAAATGAGGAAAAGAGAAGTACAATATGTTGTACGTAGAACAACAGTTTTAATTAAAAATGATCATTTTTATGTTGCCATAATTTCTTTTTGCAGCAGAAATACCTTATAGCCATCCAATAAATACAAAACAAAAATTAAAAAAAATAAAAATACTGCAATATTTTTAATATGTATATTTTTTTTAAGTATATTTACTTTACCCCTTATACCCACTTTACCTGACCCTAAACATTCCACTGCTTATTGCTGAATCAGTTAATGTAACAGTTACACTACAATATAAAACAACTGATTCTTACTTGAGAAAATAAATAAACATATAAAGTATTCTTAAAAATTATTAAACTCCCAAATACAATTATTCCAATGTTTCCAAATGCACAATATTACTTTTATTTTATTTTATATTGAATATTAATATTTTTGCTCTTAAGAACAACATTTACTAAATTCAATTCTTTGTTTTTCAATATCACGTGACTGATTAGACGACTACTTTATTTACTTAACGTTCATTTATATTTCCATTAATTTTTGGAACTCTCGTGCAACTTTATCTAAATTGTTTTTTTACTACATTTATTTTATAATTTTTTATTTTTCGCGTGAAAGCATATTTTATTTTATGTTGGGAGAAAAAAGTAATTTTTTTTTGGCAATAATTAAAAATTTAAATGTCCATTTTTAAAGCTTTTACCAGGTTATTATTTTCATATTTTACTTAATTGTAAAAAATCTAATCAAAATTTCGTTACAAATAAGGTACCAAATGAAAGAGGCGATTTTTCTGAATCCGTTAGATTAATTAACTTATCGATCGGACAATTAGATTTTTTAAATTAACTAAAGTATAAAAATTTCGTGGCAACTTGCGTCAACACACGGACAAACGGAGTCCAAGAAAATCTCTTAGCCGTTTATATATAGAGAGATATTGTTCTACTGTTGAAAGTGAATCCAGAAATTTTCAAATATTCACATAAGCGTTTTGAAATTAACTAAATTTCTTAAAGTTCATTGGAAGCAATAAAAAAAGAAAAAAAATTGCGAATAGAAGCGTTAAATATTAAATACCTGGATGACCGGTCTCATTGGAAATATCTGTAGTGAGGAGTTTTCACTTAATTACAATTTTTATTTCTTTGCCCAGCGCGAGATCAAGCAGTTTCCAAGAAAACCTGATTTTTGTATATTATTATTACACGCAAAGTCCAGTTACGGTCATTTTTCTTAAGAAGAGGATAAAGAAGGAAAAAAAAAAAAAACTTTTTTTTTTCCCCAAAATCGTTCCGGCGATTAAAAAAAAAAAAAAAAAAAAAGAAGAAGTAGTTTCTGATGTCTTTATTCCATGTAGTGTGCAGGTTACCAGTGAACTCTACTTAGAAGAAAAAGTTGAAAAAATTTGGATATTTCTGCCCTTTTTTTGGGGGGAAAGTGACAGGTGAATGCTAAATACTCTAAAGAAAAGAGGGTTTACAATTAATTGTAAATTCAAAAAAATTTTAAGTCTAATTTTTTATAAAAAATCATACGATTGGTTTCTAAGAAAACCACATCTCTACTTTAATTTGTCATGTGCGAAGTGAGGGTTAACAGTGAACGCTAATTTTCATGAAGATCAGAATAAATCAGATGGGTTTCTCATCTGAAAAACCCTTAATACTACGTTTTTTTCAAAATCGTTAGAGCTATTTCCTTTAAAATTAAATTTCTGCCATAACTTTGCAATGGGTGGAATTGAGTTTCAATGTGAACGATAACTTTCCTGAAGATGAGAAAAATTCCGTTGGAAATGCTATTGAAAAAAAAAAAAAAAAACTACAAACCTTAAATATTTATTAAAATCGTTCGGCCACTTTCCAAGAAAATAAATTCCAGTCATATTTTGCCATGTTGGAGTGAGAGTTAACGGAGCACTGAACGCTAATTTTCCCCAAAGATGAGAATATGTCAGATTTTTTTTTTTTTTAAATGAAAAAACAAATGTTAATGGCTATATTTTTTATCAATATCGTTTGATTCATATCCGAGAAAATGAAGTTTCTGGCATAATTTGCAATGGACGAAAAACAGTTAACAGCAAACGCTGTTTTTCGTGAAGATGAGGATAAGTCAGAAGGATTTGTGATTAAAAAAAAAACACTTGACACAATTTTTTTAGAAAAATCGTTAGAGGCTTTTCTAGAAAACAGAGACTGTTATACTTTTCAACGAGAGAAACAAGGGTTAACAGCGAAAGCTAATTTTCCAGAAGATGAATATAAATCAGATTCGTTTGCCGTCTCGAAGCAGCCGTATTTATTTCTAAGTTTTTTTTTTTTTTTTTTCCAAAATTATTTGAACTATTCTTAAGAAATTTTTTTTATAAACCCGATTTCTAAACGACTGAGGTGGGGGTGAACAATTAACGCTTATTTTACTGATTATATGTAGGAATCAGGTGAGTTTGTCTTCCCAAGAAATTCTTAAATTTAATATAAAGATTTTGGTAAAAATTTAATTCCTAAGAAAACCATGTTTTTGTCATATTTTGATGAAGGCAGTGTGAGGGCTATTAGTGAACACTAATTTTCCTAAAGATGAAAATAAGTCCAATGGATTTTCTTCACAAAAAAGAAAAAAAAAAACCTTTAAACCTAATTTTTTTTTTTTTTTTTTTTTTTTTTTTGATCGTCAGATCTACCTCTAATAAACCCAAATCTTGCCGCATTTTATAACCGGTGGCTAATGGATTATCAGAGAATGCAGACATTTCTATAGATGAGGATAAGCTTAATCAATTTTTAACCCCATAAAACCCTTAAATCTTTCCTCAAAATCATTATACACATTGTCGAGTAAACCCAATTTTTGCCCTATTTTGCAAATGACGAATAAAGAGGTAACAGCGAACGCAAGATTTTCTAGCTTTTTTTTTTTATTATTATTTTTTTTTTTTATTGCAAACAAATAAATTTCAAACGTTCTTCAAAACCGCTATATCCATTTCCAAGCAAACAGAATTTCCGCCATATTTCGTAATGAACATACTGAGGGTTAAAAGTGAACCCCAATTTACAGTTATATCCGTTTTCGAGAAAACCCAATTCTTCCACATTTTTCAAACAGCAGGAAAACGATTAACAGCGAACACGAATTTTTTTGAAGGTGATGGATAGGTCTAATCTATTTTGTACCCCAAGGAACACTTGATCTCAAACTTTAATCAAAATCATTACAGCCATTTCAGAACGAATCTAAAATCTGCCATATTATGCAACTAGCGAATATTGGGTTAACACCAAACATAAATTTTCCTGTTGATAAGTCCAATCGATGTAGCACCCCAAAAGACACTTTACCTGAAATTTTCATCAAAATCGTTCTATCCATTTCCGAGATCCCCCATACATACATACATACATACATACATATACAGGGTGGTTATAATTAAACTTCCCCTATGAACAGCATCCTACAGCGCAAACGGGTGAACGGAATGCAACGAAATTTGGTATATAGACTATACACGAGATGCGCTTACGGAATTTCGAAAAAAACATTTAGTTCCAAAATGTCCACCAGAGGGTGCCTTTTCCGGAAAAATATTAAATTTAATACAATAAACGACCAAAATGGAATACAGAAACAATATTAACATTCCAAAACAAGAATTATGAGTAATAAACTGTAAAACCGGGAAAAACTGTCAGCTCTAGGATTTTTTTTTTTTCTCAAACAGCGTAGTACTGTAATTTTTTCCTTACCTTTACTTAATGTGGTTCGATGACTAAATGATCAGAAACTAGTCAAATGCTAATATTGTTTCTATATTCCGTTTTGGTCGTTTATTGTGTTAAATTTAATGTTTTTCCGGAAAAAGCGCCCTCTGGTGAATATTTTAGAATTTTTTTTCAAAATTCCGTGAGCGCATCTCGTGTATAGTCTGTATACCAAATTTCGTTGCATTCCGTTCACCGTTTGCGCTGTAGGATGCTGTTTATACGGGAAATTTAATTATAACCACCCTGTTTGTATATATGACAATTCACGTGATTAACTCATTTAATATAAGAGAAGAATTTAAGGATATAAGGAATGATAAATTTATCAAAATCAATGCAATTAAAAATATCTAGGTAGTTATTACACTGACGGGAAAAAAAATCCCAACACCAAGAAAAAAACTATTGTACAGTAACGAAATTTCAGCAATACATTTGTCTAGGTAACATATTTAATTGATTAAAGTTTCAAGATCACAGGTAGAGCCATTGGCGAGAAGAGCCATTTCAAATGTGAAATGTTGGTACATTAGTAACCGGTGTAACCGCCAGAATTTTGAATGCAAGCATGCAAACGTGCATCCATTGTGTCGTACAGGTGTCGGATATCAGTTTGTGGGATGGAGTTCCATGCCTGCTGCACTTGGGCGGTCAATGCAGGGACGGTTAATGCTGGTTGTGGATGACGCTGGAGTTGTCGTCCAATGATGTCCCATACGTGATCGATTGGAGAAAGATCTGGTGATCTAGCAGGCCAAGGCAACATGTCGACACTCTGTAGAGCATGTTGGGTTACAACAGCGGTATGAGGGCGAGCGTTATCCTGTTAGAAAACACCCCCTTGAATGCTGTTCATGAATGGCAGCACAACAGGTTGTATCACTAAACTGACGTACAAATTTGCAGTCAGGGTGCGTGGGATAACCACGAGAGTGCTCCTGCTGTCATACGAAATTGCTCCCCAAACCATAACTCCAGGAGTAGGCCCTGTGTGTCTAGGCGGCAGACAGGTCGCTAGCAGGCGTTCACCTGGCCTCCTTCTAACCAACACACGGCTATCACTGCGACCAAGGCAGAACCGGCTTTCATCAGAAAACACAACAGATCTCCACTCCGTCCTCCAATGAGCTCTAGCTTGACACCACTCACGTCGCAAACGGCAGTGGTTTGGAGTCAGTGGAATGCACGCTACAGGGCGTCTGGCTCGGAGCTGTCCTTGAAGTAACCGATTTGTAACAGTTCGTTGTGTCACTGTGGTGCCAACTGCAGCTCGAATTTCAGCTGCAGACGCAATACGATTAGCCACAGCCATACGCCGAACACGGTCTTCCCTCTCAGTAGTGCCACGTCGCCGCCCGGAACCCGGTCTTCTTGAGGCTGTACCTTCCCTTGACCACTGCTGCCAACACTCATGCACAGTGGATACATTCCTGCCAAGTCTTTTTGCAACATCGCGGAAAGAAAACCCACCTTCTCGTAGTCCTACTACACGACCTCGTTCAAACTCAGTGAGCTGTTGATAATGGCTTCTTCGTCTTCTTAGAGGCATCCTTGACTAACATTAACCCACTACGTCAAATCTCAACCGTAAATAACGATCACGAACCTTACAGCACTTATTTAAAGCAAACCTCATTTGCATGTTCATAGTGGCGCTACTAGCGCCACACTTATGCGCGTAGCTCGAAATTTGAATCGACGTCATCTTTCAGATGTATAAACACGCCTACCAAATTTCGTTTATCTAGCACAGCTCCTTCCTGGTGTTGGGACTTTTTTTTGCATCAGTATATAAAATGCACTAAGCTATGTAATATTTTTTTAAATAATATCATATTCTACGGTTCCTCAAATATTTTTTAAATGTTTTTACAAAATTTGAAATTTTATTTTTCTGAATAACTAATTACTTGATACAAATAATCTCAAGTTGAGAGTTAAATTGTAAACACGTGTCATTTTTTTAATATAATTAAAAAACACTTTAAAAACACGTCTAAAACACCTTTATTAAAAAGGTTAAAATCTTCCAAAGCTTTTCGCCCTAACAAATCAAGGCATCATCAGGGATTTAGTTATACACATTATAGAGCAGTTTTATATACATTTTTTGTACTATATGGTCAACAGTTAAGTCCTTATAAAAAACAAAGTCAACTGGAAGCTACACCTAGAAGCTGGAACTATTGTAGTATGAGGAAGTCCTACACTTAGAGACTGGAACTATTGTAGGATGAGGAGGTCCTACACTTAGAGACTGGAACTGTTGTAGAATTGAAGAACTGCCGGTCAAGAAATTGTAGAATCACCAGAGTGCAAATGCAGGAAATGAATTTATTACAGGTGTTTGAAGAATCACATGAGGCTATTGAAGGAGTAAAAACTATACGGAACTAGAAAACACAAACTATCAGTTATAAAAATATCGTCAACATAACCTATATAAACCAATATAATATCTACGTTATGTTGACGATATTTTTATCTCCTGGTCTTATTCAAAAAATTTTATTGATAGTTTCAACAACCAATTTCTATCTATAAATTTCACTTATGAAACAGAAACTAATCGTACTCTTCCGTTTCTCGACCTTAAGGTCCATCGTAATGATGATAATTCAACTATATGGTTTGACGTCTTTTTCAAAAATTCTTTTATTCCCTTACCTATCCCAGTTGATTCAGCTCACCCTACTAAATATAAAAAATGCTTTTTTCAATTCCTATATTACCCGTGCTATAAACTATAATACTTTTGAATTTAATGAAAAACAACAAATTAATAAAATTATTTAAATTGGTAATGCTGCAGGTTATAGAAAATCTAATATTACAAAAATTGTTAATAGAATAAAAAATAGCATGTCAATTAATCCTATTAATCACACTTTGAATGCAATAGTCTCCATTACTGTAAAGAATTGTATAGTTTTAAACATTATATTCAACGTAAATATATTAATCCTATTCAGTCCCCCCCCCCCAACTATTAAACAATTAACTCTTTGTGATCGTGACCAAAATAGACCCACTGGAGGTGTCTATAAAATACCCATCGAAAATAACAAAGAACTTTTCTGTTACATTGGACAAACTAAGAGAATTTTAACCATACACGGAATATTAAGGAAGGAAACATTTCTATGATCTTTTAACTTTTCCTTCCAATTAACTCACCTTTTCTCAGTTAAAAGATCCCATTGATATGCATAATTCTTGGGGTATTTATAGTATTTCCTGTCAGTGTGGTTTATCATATATTGGCCAAACTAAACGCAGTCTTAAATTTCGTCTAAAGGAGCATGTGAATTACGTCCGCAAACAAGAAACCAATAAATCAGCTATTTCTAAACATTGCTGGGAGGAAAATCATAATTTTAAATTTAATTCAGCTAAAATAATTTGCAGACCTAAATCCATTCATGAACTCAATTTCTTTGAAGCTTTTCATATTTATAAAAATTTTAAAAACCATGTAAATTGTGATTTCGCTATTCCCTATTTGTCTCACTGTTGGAAATTTTATATTCAGTCCACATTTTCTTAATTTTTCTACTGTTTACACAGCTAAATTTCCTAAATTCCTATTGGCCACTCTCCCCACCTGTCCCGTAATCCTATTGGTTGAACAAAATCCGGCCCCTCTCCTATATATACGAGCACTTCTCCTGATTCAGAATCCTTTTTGCACTGAAGACGGTACGCTTTAGGCTACCGAAACAGCTGTATGCATTTCCAATATTTTTCTTTGGCGTTTCTGACGTAGTAGTTTATTCGGGTTTTAATATTCCAACGCCAAGTCTCCTGTTATTATTTGTTAAGCTTCTACGGGCTTAGTTGAGTTATTGTTCTTCTGTTCTTATTGTTACTGAGCAACCTGGTCTGAGAAGCCTCATATGAGGGGGAGATTAGGTCAGTAATAGTTTGAGCCATTTTCTCCATTTCACTATGTGCAAATTTGTTAACCGGTTCTACCGATTACGTACTAAAAAGTTTCGTGCCCTCAACCGTCTGAAGTTCCTTTTACAGTGCAAGAGACACCGCATCATCCCTAAATTCATTCAACTGAAATGCAATATTTCTGGTTCCAGTTTTGTTAACAAAGCAGTACTCAGGTCTCATTTTAATATTCTCCGTGCAGTTATTAAGGAAACTCGTACCTCCATCGCCAAAATTGAAAAAGATTTATTCTCTCTCCACTTAAAGTTAGCTTTTGAACGTCCTAATTTTATGTTGATCGATCACAATTCCTGGATTCATTGTGACAACCGCTCTCGTAAACACTCAATTAAATTACAAGATAAATTCACCCGGTTTCGTAATTCACAGAGTCCTATTCATTCGAACGACTTTCCTATTGTCAATAAAAATGCAATCGTTAATCTTTCCAATGCTGAAATTACCAATAATCAATATTCTATTCTCAAACACAATTCAAATTTTGCCATTTCTAAACCTCCTTCTTTTCCTCAGTTAATTTGCACCGGTTGAAAAATCTTTCAAAAATTCTCGCCTGACTGACCAATAGAAAGAAAATCTTCGTCATTTAATTCTTAACAATGCCTATTTCAATTCTAAAAAAATTTAAATCAAATCTCAGCCCTGCAGAAAAAAACGCCTTGAAGGAATTAAAATCTAATGAAAATATCATCATTACTAAAGCCGATAAAGGTGGTCAGATTGTTATTTTGGATAAAAAACAATACATTGAAAGTGGTAACGAATTAATTAATGATGGCCCATATATTCTTCTGCCCCGTGACCCTTCTACTCAAGAGTTAAATAAAATTAAATCTGATATAAAATCTTGCCCCTTGTTATTGGACTCAACTAAATCTCATCTTATCCCTTCTATTGCTAATTGTGCCAGATTTTATGCTTTACCGAAAGTTCACAAACCCAACATTCCATTTCGTCCCATAGTCTCTAATATCGGTACTGCTTCCTATAATTTAGCTAAATTTCTCACCACAATTTTTGCTCCCCTTCTTGCTGCTAATAGTTATACTGTTAAGAATTCCATAAAATTTGCAAAAGACATTCAAAACTGCCCTCACACTAATCTCACTATGGTTTCTTTTGATGTAAAATCTCTTTTCACTAATGTTCCAATAAGTGGCGCCCTCTGCTGTCTCGAAAATAGATTAAAAGAGTTTCATTTCACATCTTTTGAAATACAAGAATTAATCTCTGTTACCCGCATTTGTTTATCACAAATAGTGCTGGACGATATGAGAAATTAAATATCGCGATATATCACCAAGTTAATATCGATATTAGTGATATATTGCGATATTTCTTTCAAGACAGGAAAAAATAGACATTTTTATTTTTTAAAGACATAGGTAGACGAATTTTAAAGTATACAAGTATAGAGTGTTTTCCATGTATTTTCTGGTATATTACTACCATAACTTTATTATTTAAAAAAAAAAAAAAAGCATAAAAGTGAATTAATGTTTTGTGTTTCTTATAACTTTTTATAAATAATATTCTTTTTAGTATACCTCTATATAGTTTATCCTCTATTCTTCCCATTTTAAGCTTTAATTATTTTAAAATCATATTTTAACACAGCTAATATGTGATCTGTGTTTTATTTGTACCAAGTATATCAAAATTCATAATTCTACTAAAAATAAAGCTTAAGAAAAATTGTCTTAAGATGTAGGTATTAAATAAAAAGGAAAATCATTTTAAATAGTTAAGAAATGCCATTGGATACACCTTTTTTGGTCGTAGAGAGTAATATTTTTTACTTAAAACTCTTATATGCATCCTAAATGTCAGTTACTTGTCATTTTTATTTTTGTATCTGCTTACCAAATCATTACAATATCTTTTAAATATATATGTTCAATTCACATTCGTAATAGTTTCACAATAATTGAAATTTGAATTATATATTATATATATATATGTGTGTGTGTGTGTGTATGTATACATTGTCAGTATAAAAATTATATTATTTAAACAAAATTATGTTAAAGTTTCATTTTGTTACTTAAAGTAACTCATTTTGCATTTAAACCAATTTTATTTAACATGTACGGCTTTAAACAATAAATAAATAAATGAATAAATAAATGGAAAGAGAAAAAATAAATGCTACATAAAAAAAAAGTAATAAACTGTTCAATATTATATAATTCTATAAAGAAACTGTCACTGTAAAATTACTGAAGATGAAACTTTATTTTACATCAGTTAGATAGCACCCTTTCTCCCTTCCTATATTATCCAATGGGATTTTTGTCGCTTCGTTTTATAAAAATATTTTATTCAAAAATGAACTTCTTCGAATTCTGTTTTTTGAATTCTCTTTGAACAGGTCGTCGTTTAGCTTAGTGAGCAATTTTTCGGAAAAAAAAAAAAAAAAAGTTAAATATTTTACTTAGATATCCACACTTAGAGTCCATAATTTACTTATTGAAATAAAATATTTATATTAATTTTTTCGAAAAATTGCTCACTAAGCTAAAAGGCGACCCGTTCAAAGAGTAATATTCAAAAAACAGAATTTGAAAAACTTCATTTTTGAATGAGATATTTTTATAAAACGAAGCAACGAAAATCCCATTGGATAACATGGGAAAGGAGAAAGGGAGCTATCTGACTGATGTACAGCCTTAATAAAAAAAATATTTTATCGAAATATTTAATAATAATAAAATAATATTTAAAAAAATTACATTCTATAATTGCTTATACTTTCAGAAGTTTTTTATTAAACGCTAAGAAAATTTGCAAAAAAAAAACTCTTCTAGTAGATATCAGTTTGGCTTTGATGATCTTTGTTAAACACATGTTGAAGCTCGCATGTCATTGGCCAGAAAATATCGACACTTTGAAATAGACCGATATCAATGAACCAATAGCAGGAAAGGAGCTAAAACAAAAGATATTGTTTTCATTCGTCATAATGAGCGTTTGTTTTTGTATCGCCTTGTCTGTGGTTTTTCATCACCTACGATATGCATGAATGTAGAGGGGGAAGTCAATGTAGTGTGATAGATCAGAACCCATAGTAGATATCTAGGATAGGGATATATCGTTTCGACTAACATCAAATGTCTTTCCTAGTAAACACACCTGCTGATTATAGGTATGAATACGCATTAATAATGAATGAATTGGGATATTGGAGTATGTCTGTGGCTGATAAATTTCTTCTGAAGGGGTAGAACCGTGACCTTGAACGAAGTCAGCTTATTCACGCGATAATCAAAGCAGATGGCGTTCAATAAATACTGATTTATTTTTACTTTCCGAACACTATAGTGAGGAAAGTATTGTAATCATGTCAAAAATCCGAATTCGAGATTTTGATGTTTCTATACGTTTTGAGGTCCCCTGAGTCCGTTTTCACTATTTTTACGATGATGTATGTATGTGTGTGTGTATGTGTGTGTGTATGTGTGTATGTCTGTGGGTGAACACGCTAGCGTCTAAACGCTTCGTTCGATTAACGCATTGGTAACGCATTGGTAAGTTGGTACGCATATTGTAAGTCACCATAGTACGAACCCTATAGATTTTGGTGAATCTAGCACTTATAGTTTTTTTACAGGGACACAAAGAAAAATTCTTTATCATTATGGCCTATGGGAGCAAAATCTTAAAAGTGCGATAGCATCTAAACGCCTTATTCAATTGAGCAAAAATTTTATACACATATTATAGATCACAAATACTCAATCTGTATAGATTTTGGAGAATCTAGCACTTATAGTTTTTTTACAGGGACACAAAGAAAAATTCTTTATCATTATGCCTATGGGGCCAAATTTTTAAAAATGTGATAGTGTCTAAACGCCTTATTAATCCGAGCAAAAAAATTGTACACATGTTATAGATCACAGTTGAACTAACTGTATAGATTTTGGTGAATCTAGCACTTACAGTTTTTTTACAGGGACACAAAGAAAAATTCTTTATCATTATGGCCTATGGGACTAAATTTTTCAAATTACGATAGCATCTAAACGCCTTATTGAATTGAGCTGAAAATTTATATGAGTATTATAAATCACTGTTGCACTAACTATAAGCATTTTGGTGAATGTAGCATTTATAAGTTTTTACAGGGACACAACGAAAATTTCTTTATCATTATGATCTATGGGCTCAAAGTTCAGTAGCGTTAAATAAAACAACGTGTAATAGATGGAGAAAAATACTCAAACACTCTATTATGTTTTTCTCTCTTTTGTTTGTTTAACAACTACTCTTTCTTTACTTTATCTACAAAACTGTTAATTACTCAATGTTCGGAAAGTCGAGTGGAGTCACTCCAGATTTTTTTATTATGCGGTGGCCTTTTTAAAGCAGTGATGTTTAGATTTGAGGTTATGAAGGATGAGGAAGTATATGTATTGCAATAGAGATCGTTTGGCGTGGGGTTATTTTTTCTAGTTTATCAGTGAGTAATTAGAGGAAAGTAGAGAATGGATATTAGAATAAGATATTCGGCGCTTTTTTTCTTCGGGTCTCGTTCGCTGTTGTGTGTTGGCTGATCGGGTTTCGTTCGCTCGAGTTTCGTTTACTCGGGTGCGCACTAGGCAATATCGTTAAAGGGATATATCGGCGGAGCTAGATCGTAAATATTGTTATCGGGATATTAAAAAAATATCGATACTTGGGGATATATTGATAAATTATCCAGCCCTAATCACAAACCACTTTTTCTTTTCAAAATAAATTCTATCGTCAGTCTGAAGGTTTAGCCATGGGTTCCTATTTGCTGCCAGAAATTCTCTGCAATTTGAGAAAATACGCGTAATTTACGATAAAATTACGTTGTCAGAACGTATTTTCTCAAATTACAAAGAATTTCTGGCAGCAAATAGGACATATTTTTTACAGTGTACTTTGAAAGCGATTAGTGTTTTGGATTTCCAAATGAATAAATGTATTTTTGCCAAATAAAGGCTCCATACTTTTTGAACACACTTCGTATATATTTTATGTACATTGTGGTTAATTCATCTTTTATGTTCACACGTATATGGAATTGAAACAACTTTTCAATTAATATTATACGGGTATAAAAAATAAACTCCCTTTCAATAACAGAAATACAAGCATGGGTAGGCCACTTTTCTCATCCTATGAGATAATATAGCTTAGATATTCTTTATGAACATTTTCTACGTTGGACTATTTTATTTTATTATTGTATTATTTTATATTATTTTAAAATCATCATTAAATAAATAAATACAGCATATTTTTCATTAAAAACTTGATAGCTGTTACAGTTTATATGAACTTTCGTTTTTGTCTCTGACAAGGAAGGTCTCCTTAAAGGGCATATTCGGAATATTGTGAAAAAAATTACAGAGATACTACTTACATAGGTAATACAAGATCAATCTCAATAGATAATCTGTAAAAAATAATATTGTATAGACTATTTGGCTCCAAAAGACAAAAAGTGCATGCGATTTGGCGAGCAACCTACTTTACCGTCAAATACAAGGAATTTTAATGCGTTTAAGAATTTCTTGCAAATCAAATCTTTCCAAATACGTTATAGTAAGCGTAGTTTGAAATTAATCGATGAAAGAGTTGACTGTTTCTCATACTGGCCTTCATAGTATATGCATGTGGACTTTTATTAAAAGTGTTTCATTTAACTTCGAAAAATCTTTTTTTATATTTTCCAAATACTTAAATTACGGTCAAACAGACGTTTAAGTTGTACATATCTTTTGTTTTTTATTTAGTAATTGACACATCTTCTGTATTTTGTAATTGTAAATATTTGTTTTTACTTTTAGTTAACGTTTAAAATGAATTTTACAAAGTAAAATATTAAATATTTTTTTTTTTATCGAAGGCAATGTCTTTAAAAATTAACACTTACGATATAATTTGGATGCTGCATACGCTGCCAAAAAAAAAGTCCTGTTTGCTGCCAGAAATTTTCTGCAATTCATAAAAATACGTTCTATCAACGTAATTTTTCCGTTGATAGAACGTATTTTTCTGAATTGCAGAAAATTTCTGGAAGCAAACAGGGCTTTTTTCTGACAGTGTAAATAATACATGAAAAAAAAATATTGCACTCAAAAATGTTATAGGAGAAAAAATTAAATTAAAAAAGCACATAGTTAAAATATTAAAAAAATATGAGTTTGTAAGTTATGAAAAATTTGAAGGCATTACTGGTGATGCATATCCTTCGTCTAACGAAATTCTGATGAAAATGAATATACTACGGAATTGCTTCTTAAAGTTGTGAAACATCAAAAGAAAAATATATACATCATGGGACTTTCAAAAGAAGGCTGGAAATTACTAGCATAATGTGAATTCTGGAAATTAATGTCGCAGTTTAAAACTGTTCAAACAAAGTTTGTAAAAAAAAAAAAAATTACGGGAATTGTACCATTGGCAGAAAAAAACAGAAAATGTAACTAATCGTAGAGAAAATGGTTATACCCCCGTTTCGCCGACACTAAAATTTTCTACCCCCTTTCGTTGACAAATTCCCCCAAAAAGGGAAAATCATAGTTATCGGTTCAACACCTGTTTCGCTGACATTGTGTCGGCGAAATGGGTGTATAACAAATATTTTTCAAGCGATTTTAAGAATGTTGAACATCTGTAAGAAGTGTGTTGTTTGAAGGCAATAATCCTAAAAAATTTAGAAGCTAATTTAGATGCAGAAAAAAATGTGAAGTAAATAGGCTACACCTGGAGATAAAAATTAGAATGTGAAAAACAGGCGTCAATGGCACTTAATTATTTTTTCTTAATTACCAAAATAGTCAACTCAGGCACAATTGTTAAAATTTTTAATAGGATAAGACTTAGTTTATTATTATTATTATTATTATTTACTTAATTAATAAATAGAAGCACAAAAGTTAATATGAATATATTTATATTTAAAAAAATTAAATAAATAAATAAAATAAAAACTTCCGTATAACTGAATAAATAGAAGAATTTCTTTTTAATTACCTGCTGGCTAATTCATTTTTAAATTCATTCGAATTCTAAATATTACATCTTCAAGCAAAATGAGAATTACTAGAAAATATTGACTTAAACATTTTTTTTTTTTTTTTTTTTTTTTAATCCGGTTTTTTTAATTATTAATTTTTACTTTCAGTTTTATAAGTCCAAATTTGATTAAATTAATTCAATATTTCAGAAATTATCATGATGTCAAATTTTTAATTATAAATTGATAAACTAAGAAACTAGTATGTTGTGGCCACCACGACACTTTCTTCTATATTTTCCTATACAAATTCACTCAGTAACAATAATTAAAAAAAAAAAAAAAGTGGGACTTTGGAAAATTTTGGGTAAAATGTGAAAATTATTCTAAGTTTGTCAAAACACGGAAACCGTGGGACTTTGACAAAATTAGGGGAAAAAAGCAAAAATTAGTTTAAGTTTGTCAGAACACGGAAACCGTGGGAGTTTGATAAAATTAAGGGGAGAGAAAGAAAAAAAAAAAAAAAATTTTATAAGTTTTTTTTCGTAAAAAGTAAAAAAAAAATCGATAACTTTGTTTTAAATTATCACAGATTTATAGTTCAACCATTCGTTTTAAAGGTACTGACGAGACCTTTCGAAAGATACCCATCTTGAAAATTTTTGCCCTATATCACCCTTTTAAAAATTTAGAAAAAGCGGGATGGCAACGCAACCTGTAAGACGATTTTTACCAAAAGTTGATAGGCACTAATTTATGTCAAGTTGCAACTACATACCAATTTGTATGAAATTCTGTGCAGTAGTTCCAGAGATACAGTTGCCACAAAATTTTGTCACACACAGACAGACAGACAGACATTTTCTAAAAATGGTAAAATCGTGTTCTACAGCTCTCAAAACGTGTAAATCCATCAAAAACCCGAAATCGAAAATTTTTTCGAATCCAATACTTTCTTCTATTGAAGATAGAAGAAAGTAATAACTATTGGTAGAAAATTATAAAATAAATAAAGTGAAATATTACGATCATGATAGAACTTACTTCAGCGTTGTTATTTTATAAATAGAATCTAATGAGATAAGTGAAGTTAATTTTAAGCAAGGTCTAAGTCTTGAAGATAAGTACCTAAATTCTTTTAACCCAATAATATTTATGCTTAAACACACGCACACACAGGCAGAGAGAGAAAAAAACAATCCATAGACACAAAATATAAATACATAAATTGTTTGTTTTTACCTATATTTCTAAATTGTAATAAAAATTGCAAATTTATAATACAATTAATCTTATACTAGCAGGCTATGCCCACTTCGCTGCTCCTATATTTAAATGAATTTTCAGAAGAATTCAATTTCTATTCATTTTTATGCAATCTTAAAAGTAAAAACTCAAAAAAGAATAATTTAAACCGCTCTAGACCTCGCTTTGCGTAACCGTTGCCTACGGCAGCTACATTTGCGCAACCACTAAAACGGGTCAAAGTTCTCAATACCTGCAGAAAGGTGTTTCCTAGGCACTTCAGTTTTTGTACTTATCGACGACAAGTGGATCTGTTATTCTTTAAGAACTGCGATTGGCAGTATATCAGCATGTAATATTTTAGTTTTTGAACCATCTATTTTATAGCCCTCATTCTTTACACTATATTGCCATTTGATTCCAATAAATATAATAAATAAAAGAAAATGTAGATTTTTCTTTTAAAAAGAATTAAATAAATGAAAAACAAATAAATTTTAATTAAACTCAAATTAAAACTAGTATGTTGTGGCCACCACAAGACTTTCTTCTATATTTTGCTGTACAAATTCACTAAGTGCGAATAATTTATAAAAACTATTATTAAAAATATTTAACATGATGAATGAAATGATTTTCATCTTAGAGAAATCTAACACTAAATATCCAAAGAAAGATAATTTTATCGTCTATAAATAACATCTTAATATATGTAATGTTTTTATAATGGTTATCTCACCTATCAAGTTTCGTACAGTTACATGCCATAGACATTGAGATATAGCCATGAATAGATGAGATTTGCAGTATAGCAGTGCCACCTATTGGCCGATAAGCATCGAAACTGAGTCAGCATAATAGCCTTCTCACATATCAAGTTTTGTTTGAGGATACGCATTAGAACCTGAGATATAGCCTTCCTTTGAACTGTAGAAGTCGCTGTGTAGCAGCGCCACCTGTTGAGCGGTTGACACCAAAAGTTAACAGGCACCAATTTATGTTAAGGTGCACCTATATACAAATTTTAATGCAATTCTGTGCAGTAGTTCCTGTGATATAGCCTTTCCTTAAATTGCGGATATCACACTATAGCAACACCACCTACTGGCCGATAAGCATTCAAATTGAATCAGCATAATATCTCATAATGGTCTTCTCACATATCAAGTTTTGTTCGATTATACGCAATAGAACCTGAGATATAGACACACCTGAAATTGCAGAAATCGCTGTATAGCAATGCCACCTTTTGACTGGTTGTCGCCAAAAGCTGATAGGCACTAACTTAGGTCAAGATGCATCTACAAATAAATTTATATGTAATTCCGAACTGTAGTTCTGGAGATACATTTGCCCCAAAATTTTTGTCATACGCACAAACAGACGAACAGACATTTTCTAAAAATGGTCAAATCGTGTTCTAAACCTCTCAAAACTTGTAAATCCATTGAAAACCGGAAGTTGAAAATTTTTACGAATCCAAGAAAGTAAAAATAAAATAAAACAAAACAAATGATAAAAAGTTCCTATATTATAAATTTTATATGTGAGTTTTTATTGCATTTATACTCTTTATTTGCGTTCATCTATTTATTACTTTCTTCTATATTCAATAGAAGAAAGTATTGGATTCGTAAAAATTTTAGACCGGGTTTTTGATGTACTACACGTTTTGCGAGCTGTAGAACACCATTTGACCATTTTTATAAAAAATCTGTCTGTCTGTGTGTGACAAAATTTTGTGGCAACTGTATCTTAAGTACTACTGCACAGAATTTCATACAAATTGGTATGTATTTACACAATGACATAAATTAGTGCCAATCAACTTTTGGTAAAAATTGTCCAACAGCAGGCGTTGCCATACAGCTTTTTCAAAATTTTTAACATGGTGGGATAGGACAAAATTTTGTAAAAATGTGCATAAAGAGAATATTTTTTAGATATTCATTCTGAAATTTAAAAGAATTTTTTGTAATAGAGATAGTCAACAACTGGGGAAAAAAATTATGTATGTAGGAGCCTCGACTGGGGGGAAGCCCCCCTCGAGGGGAGTAAATTTGCATGATGAGTATCTTTCAAAAGAGCTTGTCAATACTTTTAAAACGAATGGTTGAACCATCGATCTGCGATAAATTAAAATAAAGTTATGGATTTTTTTTATTTTTAACAAAAAAAAAAAAAAAAAAAAAACTAATATTGTGAATAAAATTGACTTTTTTGGGATATTTAGTGTTATACTACTTCTTTAACATAGAAATCGTCTGCATTATTATCATGGAAGATAATTTTTTTAAATAATAATGTTAATGAATTATTTTTACTGAGTGAGTTTGTATAAGAAAATATAGAAGAAAGTCATGTGGTGGCCACAACAGACTATTTTTTCTTTAATATTTCATCGATTTTCTGGGAGTGTCCTATAAAGAGAGAAATTTTATGACAATAATCTGGTCAAACATTAGGCGTAACAAATGTCGAATGAATGGGGGTATTTTGGTCCTTAAACTGTACTTTCTTGGTGCAAAATACATTTATTGACTGCTAATTTAGCACTTTGGCTATACCAATGTATGTATTTTATGCTAAATTATTATTTATAAAGGTATATTGCAAAAAAACATTTGTCTATAGAAAATTTATTTTCCCTAAAACAAGAAATGTTTACGTAAATGAATAAAAAGTAAGCTACATAACAATGGTTATTAATCATACACATTTTTATCATATTAAAATATTAGATTTTTGTTTACCATTTAAACACTTAGTTATTTAAATGAAGCAAATGTCCTACAGCATCAACATTTAAAAAAAAAAAAATCGACCCAAAATCAAAAAATTCTCTTTCATTATGTGTTTGTGCACCTGGGCCTGTCAGTTATATCAACCGATAAAAAGGAGTGGACTGGACACTAACTAATCTTCTTACGTAACTAGTACCCACCATTTCGTTTAATTGAAATTTCCTTTCCACTTGTTTTCCCCGTTCCTATCGAACAAATCCCTAAATAGCTCAAAAGGGAAGCTTGAATGGGAAAAATAAGGGGATAGGAAATTTCTTGTCGGCGAAACGGGGGTTACACCGAGAAAATAGGAAAGAAATAAAAATCTTTTTTCTTGCGATGGTGGTGGGGGGAGTGTAGAATTACATCTTCTAATGAAGCATCTTAATATCAAAAGGTATACTCATACAAATAAATTTGTTTTTTTGCATTTTTGCTAATCCAAAGATCTATTTTACTCCCCTTTCTAATGCATGATTATTATTCGAATTCATTAAGAGCTTAAAAATTTCAGTTCATTATAATTTTCCATTAAAATTTGGTTTAAAATTTGAATAAATTAACAAAAGGTGCACGGTTCAAAAATTGCAGTTGTACAAATGTATTATTTTAAGTGAAACTTATTTAAATTAATTTAGTACATAGGATTAAAAAAGTTATTTGGTAAATTTTATCTAATCAGTGTAATAAAAAGTAAATTGTAAAAAATAATAATAATAATATAAAAAAAAGTTGTAGATTTTCAATATTAATGTGTAATCTATACTGAAATTTAAAATTTAAACCTAAATTTGGAATAATTTCTATCAATTTAAATTTTCATCTACATTACCGGTTGTGAAATTAGTATTCTTCAAAAACACAAAATAGCGCACTGATAAGTGATTGCCGTTTACCATTGTTTCCTTTCCAAACTGTTATGTACGTTCAGTTTAATTTACTACGCAATATAAATAAATGTGCGTACTGCTTAACTTTAAGCCATGCTATTTAAAGTTCAAGTAAAACTTAAGCTTATAGTTTAGGTATTTCACGTTAAACTAAAATTTATATAATTTGAGCGTTAGGTTTCTTATAAATATATTGACAAAATTGTAACTATAAAAGTGTATTTATTTAAAGAAACTTTCTTAAACTAGTTTAGTATGAAGAGTATTTAAAACGTTTTTCTATAATGAGTATTTATCAAAAACCGTTTTGCATCAGTTTTTCATTGTGTCGCCAACAAGCGATAAACAGACAAGAATAGGACATTTTCAATATTTTTTTACGGATGGTATATAGTGATTCCACCATTTTTTTTTTTTTTTTTTAATAAACATACATAATCTCGTTAAGAGAGTATTCTGTAATTTTTTCAAAAATTTTTGCGTATGCGTCTATGGAGACCTTACTTGTGAGGTATGCAATTCTATGGCCTAGATCCAGATATGTATATAATTACAATATTCTACAGAGATTCAGTTATGTTTCCTGAAGATAGATTTAAAATAAAAATATATGTATATGGTTTTACAGGAAATAAAATTTCATTTATATGCCCAATTACACATAAAAATCTATAAATTAAAAGCTTAATGTATTTAAAGCACATTATATAATTTACCACAGAAACTGTCATGCGAATATGACATATATACATATAATTTTTGCTTCGAAAGAGATAAAGTAGTTGACACTTTTTATCACAGAATTTTTAATTCTTAATTCCAATAATGTTTAGAAGATGTGTGGGCGTAGGCCGAACATTAACTCAAGGGACCAAAGTCTGAAGAGGATGCCCTCCGTCACTTTTTCTAACCTGTTTTTACATGAGTTTTAAAGAAAAGGCCGAACATAACCTGGGTTCGACTCTATTGGCATTGACACCAGACTATCTCAGCCACTGGTGGATTCAAAAAATACTTAAGAATTTTTTACAGTAAAAGTTATGATGCTATTTATAAAAATTCAAAAGTCGATAGTGTTTCGTACTTCACTTTATTAGAACAAAATATGGAATTCTATTGATAAATTTAAACCTAAAATTTCTATTAAGTCTTTATTAGAGCAGTACAAAATATACTGAAATTATATCTGCGCAATACACTTGTTTTCTTTAAAAATTCCTCAAGATAAAATAAAAACACTATATTTGCAGACACTATATTTGTTTAATGGCTTGCAATATCAAACGCATTACAGATTTTCATTAAAAATCCCCCCCCCCCCCCAAAATATATATATGTATGCTGTCTCGTGTTTAACGTATATATATAAATATTTGATATCATTTATTGCATCACTATCAAAAGTACACAAAAGAAAGTGTACTTGTGTGTCATAAATTATTAAAATTTGTTTTTTTTTCCTTCTTTGAATGGAAAAAAGTTAAGCAGAAAAACCTTTATTTCTCCTGAAAGTGATGTGAGGCAATTTGGTACACCTGTTAAAACTCTCAGCATTCGAGGGAATGTTAAATAAGCAGAGCATTGATTTTCGCCTAAAATATTCTCGCTTAGAATGCAACCGTCCTTTTCCTAATCTCGTAACCAGGTGCTTTCACTCAGTACAATGTTTATTTGGAATAAAGGTGTGAACCTTGATAGCTAAAGATTTATTTTACAAAAAGAAAAAGATCAAGGTATCGGTAAGTAGATTTCTTCAAAGTGATTAAGGTTTAATTTATTTATTGTTTAACACAGATTCATTTTGTTTTTTTTAAAAGGAAATTTACTTAAATTTTGTCTTTTAAAATTTTTAAAACTTTAAACAACAATTATTTAAGAGATAGATAATAATAATGTAATCTGCTAAAAATAATAGATTACCCTTGAAAACTAATTTTAAATCATTTATAAAAAATAAAATAGGTATAACTTAACAATGATTTCCATAAATAATTTAAAATAAACGAGCAAAAACTAACGAGAAATTCTGAATATTTTCCAGAGTTTTTATGATTAACAAAAATAGCAAAATATAATTTTTTCTGCACAAAAATATGCGCATTGGAAAAAAAAAAAAAAAAAGAAAAAGAAAGAAATATAAACTATTACCGTAAATTATTTGGATGCTTATATTTTGCGCCGACAACTTTCTCTATTAATAAGCCGCAGATAAAGAAAAACAATGTTTCAAATATCTCATGTTTAAAAAAATATATATTACTTTGTTAAAAACTTAGTTTTTTTTTTTTTTTTTTTTAAATATCTAAATTACTTTAATCCTATTCTTACTGCAATTTTAGAGTAAATTAATTTTTCAAGTCTTTTAATGACTAACTTTGTATGTCATTAAGCGTTTAAATGAAAACTTTACAAAAATACTTATTTTTAAAGGAAAAAAAAATAGATTAACAGTTATTTGTTATGGCTAAATCAACATCCGTACTAGTCTAAATACAAGAACGTGAGTTTCCATACAAAAGTACAAACTAGTACATAAAATTGATAACTTCATATATACTGTTATGATTAGAACAACTGGAAAAAGTTACGTTAAAATTTTCACTATGAAATAGGTTTACTTGAAAAATTATATCCTGGAAAAAATTTCGATAGAATGGCCGAATTCATTGAAAGAAATGCGAAAATGGACCAGACTAGGATTTGAATCTATAACCTACTTCAGTCGATATTTATCCCACTCATATTAAAGTTGAAAATTGTTATTATTTATCTGTTCTGGCAATACAGATTGAATTCTACGGACGACGTTCAACCGTTAAACCCAACGTCTTAGATTCGGTTCAAGTCATCAAAAATCTACTCTACAAATGGTCAAAGTTATTATTCTGATTACTTAGAAAAGCAATCAGAATAATAACCTGTAAATGAATTTTAAATGAAAATTTTTAACTGCAAAATTATTCTATTTATACACCAATCACTGTACAAAAACATTGTTTAAAAATTTTAATAGAAAAAAACACTATAATAAAGTTTAAAAGATAGTATTGTCACCAAGAAATGAATTTTAATTAGATTGATAAATAGAAACTTCAAGTCTCACACTTCACACTATCGCGATTGTTTAATACAATCTGGAATGACAATATGTAAAATCATTGTAAAGATTGCCAATTTTGGATTTTTTTCAAAATATGGTAAAATTGCCACAACATAATAAATATCCTCCTTTTTCTCCCTGACACAAGTAGGGTGGCAATTATACACATAAAAGTCTTACCTATGTGTAGTAAAAATCAGACTCTATGTAAAGATATTGCGTATTCTTTTATTAACATAAATTTTTCCATCGTATAAACGTAACGAAGTTGAAAAAGATCATTTGTTTCGTATAAAAAGAAACTATCAATTCTATGAACAGAAGCATAAAATACTCATTTGCATGTTTACGATTTACAACTCTATCATATCTCGAAGCATCTTACAAAAGAAAAGAACGTCTACTTCTCAAATTTATAGTATATATACACCTCCAACTGCAATACATATCTGAATACGTATAATATACAAATACAATAAAAATTTTAAAAGTGTTTTAGTGCTTCTTACTTGATGATAAATATAGAACATGTTGAATATGATTACTTGAAATTTAAATTAAAAATAATTCGTTGCGACCTGTGATAACAGGGCAATTAAATAGCATTCACAGTTTTATACAGATTATATTTGAAAAACAGTGCTTAAGAGATAGTTTTTTTAAAAAGGATAGTTGACATTTTTGATTTTGCTGAAATTTTCAGGACATGTTCTTTATGTAAAATTATTAGACACGTATTTTTTTTTTATTTTTGCGAAAAAAAAAAGGTTCTTGGAGTTTTGGGGGTCCAAGATGGAGTCCTTTGTTTTGTTACGAAAAACGTATCTATTTACAGAAGCCAATACTTTTTGCGCCAGAAGTGAACTATGGTACTGATAGTTATTTTGTATTCTCCTGTTTCCAGACTAACTACTGGGGCATAATTACTTATGGTTGACTTTTGGGTCAAAGGTCATTCAAAATTCTAAAAAAAAAAAAAAAAAAAAAATGTTTTAAATTTGACCCTCCAAATCTTCTTGCGCCAGAAGTGAACCACAAAGGTGTATATTTCAGTTAATACATTCTGATAATAACTATCCAAAAAGAGTAAAATTTGTGTGGTTGACTTCAGGTGCAAAAAAATATTTGACTTTGAAATTGCAAAAAACCAAAAATTGCACGACTTTGTAGGTCATTTATTGTTTGCGCCAGAAGTCAACCAGTACGAAATTAGTCGTTTAAGAAGCCATAAGTACCTAAAAAACAAGGTCCATTCACAAAGCTATGGTAACTTCCTTAACTTTTATGTATTGCGGCTCTACACTTTGTGTTTTGTGACACATGTTCAATAACGTTCATTACTTTATTTCAGTATTTATTACTATGGGATATAAAAATATTACATCAAAATTGCATTAACTACCTGAATTGCTATCTAAATATAAAACCTTTTTAATAACAAAAGACCAAGTTTCACGGGAATAACGCTAAAACTAACGTCATAGCTACAAAAGTATATTTGAATATAAAAATATAAATACATTTCTATGCCTGATTTGGAAGAAGGAATAAAATAATTTAAAAAATGTGATTTAACATAAAAAATGTTGTCACAATTGCAACAATGTATATACGTAACTTCTTCAATTTTTATGTTATGCGGCTTCATACACTGTGGGACGAACACTTGTTTTGTAGTACTTGCTAAAGAAATTTGATTACGTTTACTTCAGTATTTATTATTATTGTGTATAAAAATATAACAAAAGTTTTTATGAGGCTTCTCTCTCCATCTTACAATTTCTACTTCTCCGATCACCAACTCAAATGTATTTATGGGAAAATTTGCTTATACAATTACTCATTAACTACTAATTATTATTATCATTATTTAATATTTTTCAATTCCGTTCACATTCTGAAAATTTACAAGTAGGGGAGAGTGGGGTTGAATGGGACGCAGGATGAATGGGACAATAGCAAAATTTTCATGTTTTGCAAGCACCGGAAACTTGACAATTCTTCTGATATATAGCAGCACTGTTGTCATTCATCAAGTGTAGTTTCAGAATTCTGCTATTCATAGAAGGGCATAAAAAATAAAAGTGTCTTTTCAGGTCCCAAAGTAAATTTTTACTGATTCAATTAGGTAGTAGTTATGATATTGACTATTTGCTTAAAGTTAATATGATTTTTATATGGTGAAAAGGCATAATTTTTAACACTTTACAACAAGGTTGAAAAGTGTTTTTGACGTGGGTCTGTCTGTCTGTCTGTCTGTCCGTCCATCCGTCTGTCTGTCAGTCCGCGCTCTAACTCCCGTAAATATTTATGGAATTTCTTGAAACTGATATATGTTATACAAGTTCACTATCGAATGTTCCCTATTGAAAATGGAGTTTATACCTCTCCTGGTTTCTGTACAGGGACCCCCTAAAAAATTTCAAAGCATTGTGTTCTATGAGAGGCATTTCTATAAAACATATTTCCATACCCTTACTGTACACAAATCTTAATGAAATTGAAATATGTTATTCAAGTTCACTATCGGATGTTTCCTGTATAAAATGGAGCAAATTCTACCACTGATTTCTGTACAGGGACACACAAAAGTATTCTAAAGCATTGCGTTTTACGAGATATTTTATAAACTAAATTTTAATAACTTTACTTTGCACGAACATTTATGAAATTGAAATGTGTTATGTATAAGCACAAAAGAAAATACTTTGCATAGAATATAGCATGATTAGCATTAGATTTACAGGGAGAAAAAAATATTCACTTATATAAAGAGCTTTAATAAATATTTGCTAAAAGTGAACTTTCGTTTACATTAAGCGTTTTTAACACTTTCTAACATTTTTAACACTTCCCAACAAGGTTGAAAAGTGTTAATGACTTCGGTTTGTCTGTCTGTCTGTCAGTCTGTCTGCATCTCCGTGCTCTAATTCTCGTAAATATTTGTGGAATTTCTTGAAACTGACATATGTTATTCAAGTTCACTATCGGATATTCCCTTTTGAAAATGAAGTTTATACCTTTACTGGTTTGTATACAGGAACACCCGAAAGTAGTTCAAATCATTCTGTTCTACGAGAGGTATTTCTATAAATCGTATTTTCATACCTTTACTGTACACATATCTTAATGAAATTGAAATATATTATTCAGGTTCATCATTGGATTTTTCCAATATAAAATGGATTAAATACCAACTCTGTTTTATATACAAGGACACTCAAATGTATACTACCACTGATTTCTGTACAGGGACAAACAGAAGTATTCTAAAGCATTGCGTTGTATGAGAGATATTTATATAAATGAAATTTTCATAACTTTACCTTCCACGAAGTTTTAGGAAATTGATATATGTTATTTATATGCACAAAAGAATAATTTACATAGAGTATAGCATGATTAGCATTAGATTTACAGGGTGACACAAAAATATTCTGTTATATTAAGAGCTATTATCAAATATTTACTAGAATTCTACTTCCGTTTACATTAAGCGTTTTTAACACTTCTTAACATTTTTTAAGTGTGAATATGATATCAATTTGTGTATCTGTCCGTCTGTCCGCTGTCTGTCTGCCCGCGCTCCAACTCCCGTGAATATTTATGTAATTTTTTTAAACTGATATATGTTATTCAAGTTCACTGTCGGATCTTTCCTATTGAAAATGGAGTTTATACCTCTACTGGTTTCTGTACAGGGACCCCCTAAAAAATTTCAAAGCATTGTGTTCTATGAGAGGCATTTCTATAAAACATATTTCCATACCCTTACTGTACACAAATCTTAATGAAATTGAAATATGTTATTCAAGTTCACTATCGAATGTTTCCTGTATAAAATGGAGCAAATTCTACCACTGATTTCTGTACAGGGACACACAAAAGTATTCTAAAGCATTGCGTTTTACGAGATATTTTATAAACTAAATTTTAATAACTTTACTTTGCACGAAGATTTATGAAATTGAAATGTGTTATGTATAAGCACAAAAGAAATTCTTTGCATAGAATATAGCATGGTTACCATTAGATTTACAGGGTGACACAAAAATATTCAGTTATATTTCGAGCTATTAATAAAAAATTGCTAGAATTGTACTTTCGTTTACATTAAGCGTTTTTGACACTTTCTATCATTTTTTTAGTGTGAATATAATGTGTATATGTCTGACTGTTGTTCTGTTCGTCTGTCTGTCCTACTGTCTGTTTTTCTGCGCTCTAATTCCCGTAAATATTTATGGAATTTCTTTAAACCGAAATATTTTATTGAAGTTTACTATCGAATGTTCCCTATTGAAAATGGAATGGATACCTCTTCTGGTTTGTGCACAAGGACACCCAAAAGTATTCGAAAGCATTGTGTTCTATGAGGGGAGTTTCTATAAATCATATTTTAATACCTTTAATATGTAGAAACATTAATGAAATTTTAAAATGTTGTTCAATTCCCTATCGGATGTTTCCTATGTAAAGTAGAGTACATTTCTAACTGGTTTGTGTGCAGGGGCACTTGAAAGTACTCCAAAGCATTGTGTTGTATGTGAGCTATTTTTATAAACCAAATTTTAATAATTTTATCTTCCACAAAGCTTAATGCAATTCAAATAGTGTGCTTTCTATGTAATATAGTATGGTTAGCATTAGATTTACAGGGCCACACAAAAATAATCAGTTACATTAATAGGTATTAATAAAAATTTGCTGGAATGGCACTTTTGTTTTAATGAGCGTTTTAACACTTTCTTATAATTTTAGTGGGAATATGATTTCAATTTGTGCATCTGTCTGACCGATTGTCTACCTTTCTATCTGTTTTTCTCCGGCTCCTATCATCCGTAAATATTTTGAGAATTTTTTTAAAAATGATACACTCATGTTCCCTATGGAATGTTCCCTATTTAAAATGTCATTAATATGTCCTGTACAACTAGTGTGTTTACAGGAACAACAACAGCAATAAAAAAAAAAAAAAAAAAAGCCAATGTATTACGTTTTAGGACGGAATTTTTTAAAAGTTATATTTAAAAAACTTTCTACTACAAAAATCTTAAAAACATTGACATGTATTATTAATATTCAAAAATATTGTTTTGTATAGAATATGACATGATTAACTTTCAGATTTACAGGACTACAGTAAAATATTCAGAGAGTTTAAAAGCTGTAATTATAATCTAACGGCTGCATTTTCTTTTGCGTTAAGCCTTTTTAACACTTTCCAAAATGCCTAAGAGTAATTTTAAAATCAATTAGTGTATCTGTATTTTTTTCAGTCCTTCTGCACTGCATATAAAAGGGTCTTAAAGTAAGACATAAAAACAACTGAAACGGCATTTAAGACACGTAAATGTCTTAAAATGTACCTTAGACGTTATAGATATTTTAATTTAAGACAGAAATATGTCTGAAATATTAATTCAGACATAAAAATGTCTGAAACACGTAAATACGCGAATTTTCAGACAGCAAAACGCGTTTGACTTTTCAGACACTTGAGAAATTCAGACACTTGCATTACTTAGAAATTTTTTCATATGGAATCAACTTTAAGAAAATATGCTTATCCTACTTTCCACATTCAATAAATATATTATTATTTTATATAATAAGCAGTTAAACTACTTAAATTATGGTAGCTTTATGAAATTATATTTTTATGGACTAATACTCTAGGGATGTGAATGATATTTGCATGCTATTATCTTTAACACAATTCATAAACAACATATTAAGACAGAAAGCTTATTTTGTTTAAAAAAAAAAAAAAATCTTTGTCTTTAAAGCTTTCTTATATTAAAAGAAAAAGTGTGGAGACAAGTAATTTGTAGAGAAGAAAGCGAATTTGTAAGTGAACAAATCATGAATAATTTGGGCATATTTTTTTTTTCTTTCTGTCTTCTTATTATTATTCATTTAAAAACTTTTTTCTTTCACAAATTCACCTTAATCTAAATGTAAAACTACAAATTACCCTGTATTCATGATTACAGTTAGTTTTTATTTAAATATCACTTTAAGAAAAGAAATCGTTATCATCGAGGGATGAAACCTTCACATATTTGTTATGCATTATTAAAAAATTCTGGTCCTCTAAATATGATATTTAAGATAATAATATTTATTAAGTTTAAGATACCATACTATCAATAGTTTTATGGTAAAAACTTAGAAATAAAACATAACACTGCGATTAGATTCACGAATACTGCAGTATATTATATCATAAAAACACGTATTGCTGTATTCGACGGTAGCGTGATTGGTAAATGCTTCACTCCGACCACTCCGACGCTGCTTGGCTCGAGGTTTCGGTTTCCTTAAACAGTGTGAGTTCGAATCCCAACGCCGGAAAAGGACTTTTTTTTTTCTTTCTTTCTTTTTTTTATATAAATATTTTATTCAATTCTAAAATATATTTTTAACAGAAAAACATAATCGCACGCCATATTTATATATTTATTAAAAATGCCTTAAAAGCGGTAGTATTTTTAAGCCTAACATGGCGGTGTTTTTAAGCCTAAAACATAGCGGCGTTTTAAGACGCAATATCTTAATTTCTGATGCAAAGAGGTGTCTTAAAAATTAAGACTTTTTTTTTCGCTTAAAAAATGACCATCCATTTAAGACACTTTTTAAACTGAATTTAAGACATTTACGTTTACAGTGTGTCTGTTGTGCGATAACGTAGGCAAAGAGTATTAATAGTTATTCGATACAACAATTGCGTACAGTTGGAAAGTGTTTCTAATCAATGTGTACTGCATGATTTTTCTTTCTTGGTTTATTGTGTTTATGATATTCAAGAAGAATAGTGACAATTGTTCATTAAGCCTATTTCCTGTTTTATATTATCATGTGATGGTTGGGATGAATGGGACATTCCCCACAATGTACTAATTTAAAATTTTACACAAGAATTATATTAAAACGTAAATTAGCCATACTGAATATTAGGATTCCTAAATTTGTGGACTTAGAAAAAAAATTGAAATTATTTGTTCTGATTTTTGTTTATAATAATTATGATTAAAGAAATTATAAGTTAGAATATTCAATGCAAATTAAATCAATAATTAAAATAAGTAAATAAATAAACTACTAATAATTTGATTAAACTCACAATTTCATTCAAGCTAATTAAAGAAATTCTGGTGATTATTAATGTAATACAGAATAAAATGTTGATTTTTCCAGTTAGTCGAAAACAAAAATTTATCTGGATAATTTGTACTCTATTATAATGATTTATCTCTTTCTAGTGTCTTATTTATTTTTAGATTAGGTTTTCATAGATTAAATTACCAAAGCCTAGAGCACTAGTAACTGCACGAACCAAAGGATTTTTGTCTTTTGATGTTAATTTGAGTCAGTACATCAGTTTATGCTTTTTGATGTTGTACGAAAAATAGTTGAACTTCTTTTTTTCCTTTGTTATTTTTCTCTTGTTTACATCCATTCAACTGGAATTGCCCATGATGGATCGGCTCAAGGGTTTTGAGTAAATGTGGAACTATCTTTTATTCTTATTTTATATATTTGAAATGACTGGTAAAATTTATTCTTTCTCGATACATTTTTACAATTGTCATGTCTTTTTTTTTCTGCTAAATGATTCTTCTTCCATCATTTTATTCATTCTTCCAAACCGAAGACAAACAATTTATTTTCGTTATTTCAGTACACTTTCGTAGCTATAACGTTAGTTTTAGCGTTATCCCCGTGATATTTAGGCTTTTATTAACAAGATGGTTTTATGATTATACAGCAATTCAGTTAGTTAAAGCAATTTTGATGTAATATTTTTATATGCAATAGTAATAAATTGTGAGAAAAAGTAATCAAAGCTATTGAACGTGTACCACAAAACACAAAATATAGAGCCGCATTACATAAAAGTTAAGGAAGTTACCATAGCTTCGTGAATGGACCTTGTTTTTTCGGTACTTAAGGCTTCTTAAATGACTAATTTTGTACCGGTTGACTTCTGGCGCAAGCAGTGAATGACCTTCAAAGCCATGCAATATTTGGTTTTTCGCAATTTCAAAGTCAAATATTTTTTTGCGCCAGAAGTCACCACACAAATCGTACTCTTTTAGGGTAGTTATTATCATAATGTATTAACTGAAATATATACCTTTGTGGTTTACTTCTGGCGCAAGAAGATTTAGAGGGTCAAAGTTTTAAAAGAATGCCTTTTTTTTTAGAATTTTGAATGACCTTTGACCTTTGCGCCAAGAGTCAACCATAAGTATTTATGTCCCAATAGTTAGTCTGGAAACAGGAGAATACGAAATAACTATCAGTACCATGGTTCACTTCTGGCGCAAAAATTATTGGATTCCGTAAAATAGGTATGTTTTTCGTAACAAAACAGAGGACTCCACCTTTGACACCCCCCCCCTTTAAATTCCAAGGGAAAAAAAATTTCTTCACAAAAATAAAAAAAATACGTGTCTAATAATTTTCATTAAGAACATCTCCTGAAAATTTCAGCAAAATTAAAAATGTCAACTATCCAAACATGCTGAATTTGCCCGATTTAAAAAAAAAACTGGCTCTTAATATCTAAGGAAAATATTTATTACTACTCGTTTTAGGAACGAGGTTGTGATACATTTGTACAAAACCTTTCAGAATAATACTTTGGCATAAAAGATTTTTACTGTACAGAAAATGACTTGCAAAATTCATGCTAAAATACTTTTTTTTTTTTTTTTTTTTTCCAAATTAAAAAAAGTTATTTCCGAAACGCCAATGGAGGCCTCTATGTGGAATAGAGGTCTGTACGGGCCCGGGCAGGGGAAACGTTATAACTTGTCTTATGTCACTTTTCTTCTTAATAAGTGAAGAATGTAAATTATGAGGGATGTAACAGGGACCGTCCACAAATTCACAATGGAAATTTTTAGGTCAGAAATTTGAGACCTAGGTTTTCAGTATTTTGTGTTAAAATAATGCTAAACGAACTTAATAAAGCTTTAAAAATGCCGAGAAACAATGGTTATATCATTATGAACCGCAGGTCGCATGCGATCTTCAGTTTTATTTCATGCAGTCTCGTAGTTGGATAACATCATTTTACAAAATATGCAGAAATATAGATACTTTATAATACGTGATTGTTTAATGCCCGATTAAAAAATAAAATAAATAAATAAATAAAAGAAGAAGAAGAGAAAAGAAAGAAATAAATAAAAAAAATTTACACAGATTTTAAATCTTAAATAATTTTCAATTTTTCAATTCAGCCTTTTAAGGGAAAAAAAAAAAGTTTTTAAACTTTTTAGTTCAAAAATTTTCTCGACTGAAATTTTCTCTTTAAAATAACATTTCATTATGTCGTTTTTTAAATTATTTTAAGAAAATTATTTGAAATAAAAAATGATTACGACCACATAAAATAAAAAAATAAAAAAATGTCTGTGATTAAATTTATTAGAACGTTATTTTGAAAAGTGATAAATTATTTGAAAATAAATGGCATAATTGCATGTATTTATTTTTCATTTTAATTTCTTTAAACAATTTCCCTTGATGGGGATCGGGACTCAGGGATAGTGTAGCTTTTGATCAGTGAAAAAGAAATTTTTAATCCGTTCAGTAGTTTCAGTGATTACCCTCCACGTAAAACAATTTTTTCCTCTTTATATATTTGTATAGATAAATTGGACTATATTAGATTTGTTTAATAAAATATGTATTCAGGCAACAAATCTTACGGTTTTTGATATATTTTTTAAAGATTTGAAATGTTTAAATTGTGTTTTTTCAGTTTGCATTTTTCAACAATTCATGATCTTCAAAATGCTAAAACTTCTATAGATACAGTCTGGACCAGAGAAAAAAAAACGCACTGCAGAAAAATTGACATATCTTTTTTATTTGTTATAATTTCAAAACTAATTATTGAAGCAAATGAAACTGACATGTTACCACCTATTGGGTGATATATTCCAACTGCTAATCAGCATCAATTTAAATCAAGGTCTAACCAATTATCAATAGTACTCAAATTCCGCCCAGTGGTTCGTGAGATACTACAAAATTTCCCTTACACATCACACACATACAAACAAATAGTCTAAAAATGAGCGAATCATTTTTAGGACATCTCAAAACGTATAAATTCAACGAAAACCGAAAGTCAAAACCATTCACGAATCCAATATTTTCTTCTATATCATTTTATATGACAGCGCCACTTACCGATTAACATGAACAAAAATTAAATCAATATTCAATCATGTTCAAGAAATCTCAAAGCGCGTAAATTCATCGAAAACCGGAATTTGAAAAAATTTCCGAATCTTTTGAAATCTTTGGACGGCCCCTGCCTGCCTGGGCTCGGCCAAGCTTAACGGGTTGGATGCCGTCCGCCGGAGCGAATAAATCGCCAGATCACCGCGTGGAAGCTGCTGGGCAGCAATGTAACTAGACGCCAAAGCTCAGGAATTGCAGCACGCTCCAGATGTTAAGGAATTTGGAATAAGTGCACTAACTAGCTGAGAGTCGAAATAACCGGAATTATACAAAATTAAACAATTTTGAATTTAGGCAGGGAGGAAAAAAAAAAAAAAAAAAAGAAAAGAAAACGCTGGGGGAGCCGCTAAAGTTAGTTGTGCACACAATAATTAAAGCCGAAAGAGGAGGCCATTTGAAAAGGGGAAAGGGACAACACTTATGATTTGAGATAGACGAGGGAGGAACAATGAGATTATAATTAAAAAAAAAAAAAAAAAAAAATTACGTGAAGCCACTGGGGGATGGAAGATAGTTTTGGGCGCATAGCGAAAATTTTGAAGTTTTTGAAGTGGCAAGGCCTAATCCTAATTGGGAGGGAAATTACTATGCGCAGGGAGGCCGAATGGAGAAGAGAAAGAGGGAACATCGCAATTTTGATCCACCACGGGGGGATGGTTCCCCGCGTTGGTAGCCCGACGACTGCTAAACGACCCCATCGAGCACTTGACGGTGCAGCACAGATTAACGAGGACCAGACACCGCCACACCCTCGTAAAAAAGAATAAAATAAATAAAATACAAATGATAATAAATAAAAATAAAATAGAATTAAAAAAAAATAGAATAAATTAATTAATTAAAGTAGGTAAGTACTTAAATTAAAATTGGTGCGGGTCAAAACTTGGTGAGTACCAAAAAGAAATGTGACAGGAAATAGTTCTAGGCTTGACAAGGAAAGTATTACCCCTACAATTGAGAAAAAAAAAAAAAAAAAAGTGCGTGTCAAAACTAGATGAGTACCAAAAAGACTAAGTTTCCGGGATTTGTATGTTGTGCGACCTGTTATGTCCTGCACTCGATGATATTGTACAAATCCGGCAAAGGTAATTAACATTATGGTTGCTTTTTGACACGCATTCAAACCTGTAACATTAAAAGAAGGTATTGATTGTGATCAGAACTAGATGAGTACCAAAAAGAATAGGTTTGCTAGGAATTATTCTTTGTGATGGAATCACTATGTATGGACTAACAGAATTTCCGAATCTTATACTTTCTTCATATAGGATTATATGCAGAAGGTAGTAAATCTACTTATTTAAAAATAAGTGGTCAATTTCAGTTAGTTGAAATGCATTATGTTTCAGCTAAAGAGTGGTCTTCAAATTAGAACTGAAGTAAATCCTCCCAAAAAAAAAGAAAGAAAGAAAAAATATATATATATACAGGGTGACAAGAAATAACATGGACGAAGTTTCAAACGAAATATCTGTAACTACCACTAAAATTATAAATTTGTTTCATTAAGTATTGATCCTAGAAAGCGACTAAACAGGTTTGAGTAAGTTAGTTGAGATAACCATTATGGTTAACAAACGATCTGCCATACTTGAATTACATAAGCAAGGAAAAAAACAACGTGAAATTGTTCAACTATTAAAAGTGCCTAAGCAGACGGTTTCATACACAATCAAAAGGTTTAAAGAACTCGGACATGACGGTGACAGGCCAGGAAGTGGATGAAAACGCACAGTTAACACATCAAGAAACCAGAAAGTTATCAAAAACCGAGTTCAACGAAATCCTAGGATTTCAATGAGAAAGGTTGCTAGAGAGATGAAGATCAACAGAGAAACCGCACGTTTGATGGCAAGGGTAGAGCTTGGTCTTCGTCCTTACAAAATGAAAGAGGCTCGAAAGCTAACAGCAGAGAACAAACGCACAAGACTTCAAAGGTGTAAAGAACTGTTAAAGCGGGCCGCAGGTGATCGATGGCAAACATTTGTCTTCACAGATGAGAAACTGTTCTAGATTGAACAAGCTCACAATAGCCATAGAGTTTGGTCAGCAGAAGCACCTGGACCTTCTTGCATTGTTGAACGGCGTCAACGACCCCAATCTGTAATGGTTTGGGGTGGGATATGTGCTAGTGGGAAAACACCACTTGTTTTAGTTGATCAAGGGATAAAGATTAATCAGCAAACATATCGCAAACTCATCAGCAAACAGGGTAAGATGTTATCTTACCCTGGTCGCAAAAGTTCTTTGAAAACAAAAGATGGACCTTCCAACAGGATTCCGCACCTGCACACAAAGCTAAACGCACTCAAGATTGGTGCAAGAGAAATTTTCCTGACTTCATTGGAGCTAAAGAATGGCCACTGTATTCCCCAGATTTGAACCCAACGGATTATTCTGTTTGGTCCATCTTGGAGACAAGAGTGTGTGCTAAATCTCATAAAACTTTGGCATCCCTAAAAAAATTCTTATGCAAGGAACGGGATAAAATATAAGTAAGTGAGTTCCGGGCAATAGCCGAAAAATTTGTGACACGTTTAAAGCTTTGTATTAACGCTAAAGGTAGCCACTTTGAAAATTTGTAAATATAATAGACAAAATAATGTATTCATATTTATTTTGAAGTTTGGTCGTAATATTTTCATTAGCATTAAAGTTATAATGTACCATGTGTGTCCAAGTTAATTCTTGTCACCCTGTATATACAGTCGGTAACAAAAGTGTCCGAACACTAGCAAAAATTCCTATGTAATAAAAGTACACTTCATACGGTTTTGTTAAATAAATCCTTGTCGAATCCTGTTCTTAGTCAGTGTAAGAACAGGATTCGACAAGGATTTATTCAACAAAACCGTATGAAGTGTATTTTTTTTACATAGGAATTTTTGCTAATGTTCGGACACTTTTGTTACCGACTGTATATGTATATAAATTAAAAAAAAACTTTCCTAAATCAAACCTTGTTTTAATTTGCGTATATGTTCAATGGTATAAAACTTCGATCTACCACTCATAATCATTTTTACCACTCTCATGGTCGTTGCCTCTTAGAATGAAATATCTGTACTCGAGAGTTTAAAAATACTACATCTATACAAATTGATGTGTCTATGTTTTTTTTTATTTTTTTTTATTTTAAGTAATTGCCAGATTTAAAAACTTTCTTCAGAAATTTTTTAATAAAAACAACATATGTATAAAGTGAAAAAGTGCATAAAAAATAAAAGTATTTTTTATTACCTTCTTTACATCGTAAGAGAATAATTTTGTATTTTGCAAATCTGGCTAATCATACCTTTTGAATGATACCACTTTCAATCCATTACTCCCATAATTAATATGTTAAAAGTTTTTAGATATTTGAGTTGGCTATATTTTAAAAGCAAAATTTCACGTATGTCCGTTTTTCTCTTTGAGATATAAACAGTTATGTGAAATCAAGTTCTGAGCATGTGAAATCACGTTTGGGCCCCTCTCCCCTTGGGGGCTGAATTTCTAAAATTCCAGAAATTGATTTTTTAGGTATTTGTGCTAGCTATATTTTAAAATAAAAATGTCTTTTTTTTTTTCCAAGTTATAAACAGTTATGGGAAATTACGTTTAGCTCCTTCTCCCCACCTTGGGGACTGAATTTCTAAAATTCCAGAAATTGGTTTTTAGGCATTTTTATTAACTATCTCTATATATTAAAAAAAAGTTACTGTCACTGGCGTCAAATTTTTTTTGTCTGCGACAGCATCTTCTAGCGGAGGGCAGGGTCCTTCGCGTCCTGAGAGGTATGAATGTGTTCCGAATACTCCAAGGAGGACATTTCAGCTGCTTAGAAATTTCTATCATTTTAATTAAAGAAGTTATTAACAAAACACGACAAGTTTATGAAGGTACTCTATTTGCCGTTTTGAAGAAAGTTTCTTCCAGTGACGTTGTTCTTCTGTCATGAAGTCATTTTACACGGGAAAATTAAAATATGATCCATTGTTGTACGTAGGTAGGTAGGTAGGTTCGATTTAACGTCGCACCATTACTGCGCTATGGGTAATTGGCGACGGTCTGGGACGCACCCCTAGACATGTTCCGGTCACATGCCATCACAATTTTGATCCTTCCCGGAAGGGATCCCCCCGCCGCCCGCTTTGGTGATCCCCAGAGCTATAGTGTGGGTGGGAACATGGAGAACTTTGAAGTCACGACAGATTTTATGTGCACCAGCCACGATTAGTGTACACGATGGTCTTTAGCCGGCTCAAGTATCGAATCGGCAATCTTCCAATTACGTGCTCGGAGCTTTACAGACTAGGGTACCGCGGCCCGAAACCATGGATGTAAAAAAGAAAGAAAATAAATATAAATTTTTTTTTCTCTACTTTTAGAAAATTAATTTTCCTACATGGGGAAATTAAAATGTGATCCATGGTTGTAGGTAGGTATATAATTAAGTAGATTGTGTTTGACGTCGCACCATTACTGCACTATGGATAATTGGCGACGGTCTGGGACGAACCCCTACGGATGTTCCGGAGACATGCCACCACAATTGTGGTCCTACACGAAGGAGATGATCCCCGCTTCAGCCTCCCACAAAGGTATAATTTTGATGGGAACATGGAGGATATTGCGGCCACGACATATTTTACGTGCACCAGCCACCATTAGTGTACACGACGGTCTTTGGCCGGCTCGAGAACCGAACCCGCAATCTTCCAATTACGAAGGGGTACCGCGGTCCGAATGTAAGGTTGTAAAAAATAAATAAAATGAGTCATATACTAAAGCTGTAATGCAAAATGGTCTAGATATTATGAATTTCTTTCTATTAAAAATATATATAAATATATTTCAATTCGACATTGAATATGAGGATTTCCATAATAATTTTCTGCTTTTGTCTTGTAATATGCACTATTAATATTCCTTATCAGTGAAAGAAAACAGCGAACAGGCGGGCAGAGCTCTGCATGTGTTAATAAGTAAAGTAAGTCGGGGGTTGGTGAGCGGAGCGAGCAGGGGCAGAGCCCCCTAGTTTTTTTTTTTTTTTTTTTTTTTTTTTAAGTTTACAAATATTTTTTTTTTCTCTCTCTCTCTCCGAGATAAAGATTTTTGTGAAATCACCTTCTTTCTCCTTCCCCTCCCTCTTGTTGGGTTAATTTTGTAAAGCTGTTCTTAGTGGGTGTTTATACCACAGAAGGAATGTTTTCACCAAGTTTCATTCTTCTAGGTGCAGGGGTTTGGGTTGGGCGATGATGAAACAGTCACTCACTCACTCAGGACAAAGGAAAAATTAATACACAGAATCATTCTTTTTTACATCGCAGTATTAACAAAAATGAAAAGAAAATCCATTGAAATTGCTTAAAACCTCGCTTCGAATTTCCGCTGCGTTTGGCAACGAATTTCTCATTCGTAAAATCTCGGTACATGTCCCTAAGCGTGCAACAATGCCTTATTCGGGCATTTCAATTTAGGTGCTTATTGGATCATAGTTTTGAAATGGATAGTATAGGAAAAATCGATGTAGCCTTTTTATATTTAAATTCCAATTACGTATGAACAACAGTGTACGCACTATATATAATATTTACTTTCGCAGAAAGTCACGACTAAGCCAACGATCGTGACTTGGGTTCGAACCTGACACCCTTCACCTATCAGCTTTGAGAGTAGAACATCTCGGTCACTGGTGAAGCCAGTAAGAGACGAATATTAAATAAACAGTTTAACATTAGGTTTCGATTCAAATTGTTTTTAAAAAAATATTTTATTACTTTTCTCTAATATTAATTTTAAAAAGGATATTTTCAAAGCATTAAAATACCCCCTCAAAAGTATAACAAAATTTTGAAAACTTATTGTAATTTGCGTCTAAATGAAAGAATGGGAATTCTTTAAGCATTTTCTCTTAATTTTGAAACTGATTTGTTCCTTTCGAATTTGAAGCATTATGCTTATAACAATTTTCATTTTTTTTTTCCCAACCAACGTATAGTTTGCATTAATTTCTTAAAAATTTTTGAAGATGAGATTTCTAAACAATGCCTTGAAACAAAGAAGTCCTGCTATTGTGTTGATACGATTTGAAGCGATACCTGTTCTACTAAGAAAAAGGGGGGGGGGGGGAATAAGATTCCTATCAGAGGAATAAGCGATCTTTACCTTTACTGGAACAAGATTCTTAGCTTTTAATGGCTGGTTATTAGGAGGTGATCCCGGGCGTGTCTCTAAAGCCCATAAAGTGAGCCATCGGTTCACAAAATCAATACCTGTTCTCTGCAGCTGCGCTTTTCTGTTGCAGGTGTCAGAAGCCAAATTTATGGCCCAATTAACGACTAAACAAAGAGTTTCCGAAATATAATTACCCGCAGCGACTTACGTGTAGAGAAAAGAAGAATAGTTATCAGTTTAAGTGTTGTTCAACACGACGAACTCCTGGGGTGCATTTTTCTCTTTACTTCTTTCAATTAGCGTTCGGAGAAACACATTGTTCATGCAGGAGGGGGAAAATACACTATTTCCTATTTTCATAATACTGTAGCTTTGCTAATTTGATAGAAACATGCAAAATCTTCATTTGCCAAATGGCGGATGGGAAATAATACATTCTATCGCCACCAAATTTGTCATGGCACAAATAACACATATTCTTGAAACCTATGAAAAGTTTTACTTTTTATAGACATTGCAAGATCTATTTTTCATTTCTTCAATGTATTTTTGCATTGAAAAATACTTTGCTTGATTATAGTTTTGTTTTCAATTGATGGAAAAAAAAAGGTTTTGCTTTATAATGAATGAAATAATAAATATTTTTGAAATGGTGTTCTCTTCAAATGTAGTAAATGAACTGTTGCAAATAAACATTTTTTAATTCTATACATAGTTTTAAAAAATCACAGACTATTAAACATATCGAAATAATCTGGTGTGTCACTCACACGACTTTCTCTTACCCTGAAATTTAATACTATAAATACAGCTTGCAGATTAATAGGTAAGATAACGAGTACTGTTGTGTAAACCTATGTTAAACAATTCATATTAGGCTTCTGAAGAGTTTTATATGATAATTAGTTCTGTGTGAGGGGGGCTACCGCCCCCCTCAACCCCCCGCACCTACATTTATATAGAATTTTAATTCGGTTATTAAAAAATAATCCTCTTTTTAAAAAATAATTTATTAAAATTATTATTAAAAAAATTATCTTTTATGATAAGGCAGACGATTTCCATATTAGAGAAGTAGTATAACACCAAATGTCCAAAAAAAGTCCATTTTATTCTAAATATTAAAAAAAAAAAAAAAAGTACGATTTGTTTTCTAAGTTTTTTTTTCGTTAAAAGTAAAAAAAATCGATAACTTTGCTTTAAATTATCGCAGATCGATGGTTCAACCATTCGTTTTAAAGGTATTGGCGAGCTCTTTTGAACGATACCCATCATGAAAATTTACTCCCCTCGAGGGGGGACTTCCCCCCCCAGGGGGGGAGGCGAGGCTCCTACATACACAATTTTTTTTTTCCCAGTTAACTATCTCTATTACAAAAAATATATATTCGTTTCATTTGGTTTAGTGCAGTCTATAGACGTTAAACTCTACTTTCCTGCAATTTCCCCCATAGACGTAATGTATTAGAATTATCTTGATTGTCCCTGTACACGAACCATTTGCTTGATCTTAACAAAAAGCTTACTGTAGCGTCCCTATATGATACACATTTAGAATACCAAGTTTGAACTTTCTGCCATAATTTGTTCTTGAGATATGCTGATAACAGACAGACACACACACAGACATACAGACACACACACAGACATACAGACACACAGATATACACAGAGACCATTTGCTAAAAACATGATTTTCGTATTCAGGGGACCTCAAAACGTGTAAATATAACAAAATCTCGCGTTCGAAAATTTGACCCAAAAACAATACTTTCTCTACCTTATGGGTAAGAGAAAGTAAAAAGACAAAGTTTCTTTTTAAACACATGAAGAATGTCACAATGCTTCATTACAAATCTGTTATAATTGGCATTAGTGATGAATATATTAACTTGCAAATAGCTGTTCTTTACAAGAAATCCTTAGGCTGTTCTCTAAAAATATTTGTAAACTATACCAGATTAGAAGATGAAGAAATGAATAGATGTTGATTAAAAATGAAAATCTCATACATAGCTTATACCATATTAGGCAGCGTATTATAAACAGATATAACAGATAAAATAGAACTTATTTTTGTTGATGGTATTGGCTTTCCTTATTATCTAAATTTGTTCAGTCAAAATCCAATGTTTATGAGGCAATTCTTTCGAAAAGTTCATAATTTTCATAGTTTTGTGCACATATTTCCTAAATTATTTTTTCTACAGCCAAATAAAGGTCCAAATAATGATTTCTGTCAAACTCGGAATTTCACGATATATTACGTGATATTTCACGATACTTTACTAAATGTTTGAATTTTATCACCTATTATTGAAATTTACTGCGCAGATATGTGCTAGACCTCAAATTTCCCCTCGCAACATGGTAACTAAAAATAAATAAATAAATAAATAAATAAAGTGGCAATTTAGGTAAATTAAATAACTCGCCACTTTTTTAATCATTGATTCCGATAAGCATGATTTTATCATGCGAAAATCGTGCATTTCGGCAACTGACGGCAACAAATGAAAATAAACATTTCCACTCTTAGCTGCGATGAAACATAAATGAAATCAAACAGTGACGATGTGATCCCGCATTCTGAAAAAAAAAAAAATAATAATAATAATGCGTATTTTGGCAGTTGGACACAAAAAGCGCAAAATATTTGATGACTTGCGCCAAAATAGTTGTGCATTCCGGAAATCAGCTCTTAGAAATGCTCCAGTTTTGTTTATTAACGGTTAAATAGCGTATTTAACTGACTCCCCTCCCCCCCCCCATTGGCTAAAGTTTCGTGTTTTGGGTCAAAGAACTGCAATAAACTCCGATTATCCGCGTGATGGAGTAGCACGGACTCCCTGAATAAGGTAAGTCGCGGATAAACTGCAAAAAAGGCTGAAAACTAGATAAATATATTTTAGATCAAAATCTTGATTGTATTTTACATAAAACCTAATGCAAATACTGAAAATATTCACAGTATACTAAAATATTTTGTATTTTATGTTCTAAAGTATGCTAAAAAAGAAAAAAAAGTCCTTCCGCCTCATTTCGGAGGGAAGGTTGATTTCTTTTTTTCTTATCAAGTAGGCACAAGAAACTGTATGGATGTACTTGAAACAAGTTATTAATGGACTAAGTAGAAATATTGATGTGGGCTATGTAAATATGGAGTTTTAAACAAATCTTTTCATAAATACATTTTTATGTGAATTTGAAATTTTGAAGTGGTCGGCACTTGAGAACAAGGGGGCGGGTAAGTTGGCAAAAAAATATCAAATGCACTTTTGAGATAAGCCTACTGTACAAATTTGTTCGAACTAGTTCAGAATTTCAAAAGTTATCGTGTTGACAATGGGCCTCCACTTACATCAAAATGGCAGAAGCAAGTTGTTCAGTGAACTCATCCAAGGTATTTGTAAGATAAATCCACTGTCGTACTTTGGTTCGAATAAGCTCAAAATTTCAAATTTATCGCGAAAACAAATTCTAGAGTGGCAGCGTTTAAGTGGCCGCAACTTGGAAATAAAATTAGGGAGAAACTTGCCCACTGAAATCATAAATATTTGAATGAAAAATCTATTTCACAACTTTGGTTCAAGATGATTAAGTATTTTAAAAGTTATCGTGATAACAAATTTTCAAGTGGCCACCACTTCCACTTGGAAACAATATGACGGAGCAAGTTGTGCAGCAAACTCATCCAAAATATTTGAAGCAAGTTCACTGTCCAACTTCGGTTCGAATCAGTGCAGTATTTCAAAAGTTATTGTTATGACAAATTTTCAAGTGGCAATCTGAGTGGCTGCAATTTGGAAACAAAAGAGCGGTGTAACATGCACAGAGAAATCAACCACGATATTTGTATGATAATTTCACTGTCCAACTTTGGTTCAAACTAATTCAGTATTTCAAAAATTATCATGATAGGAAATTTTCAAGTGGCATTGTGATTTCAAGTGGTCACGCCACCACTTGGAAACAAAAAGGCGGAGGGAGATGCCTAGCGAACTTATGAAACATTTGAATGATAAATCCACTACCCAAATTTGATACGAATTGATTCAATATTACAAAAGTTATAATGACAAATTTTCAAGTGGCCGCCGCTTGGAAATAAAATGGCGGAGCACGTTACCAAGCAAATTTATCGAAGATATTTCAACCGTTAGTTCAGTATACAACTTTGGTTTTAATCAGTTTAGTATTTTAAAAATTATCGTGAGGGCACATTTTCAAGTGGAAGTCTAATTTCAAGTGGCCACTTGGAAAAAAGAAATGTTAGAACAAATTACCTAGTGAACCCATCCAAAATATTTATATGATAAGTTCACTGTCCAACTTTGGTTCGAGTTTTATCAGAATGTAAAATGTCCCCATGATTATAAATTTTCATGTGGTAGCTTGATTTCAAGTGGCCCGCTTAGTTTATAACATCTGCACTTTGTTAAAAAGCGCGGATAAAGTTCGTTAATAAACTTAGTTGAGACTCTTATATGGTTTAATACATCAAAATTCCAGAAAATCCAGTCTTAAATAAGCTTTTTATAATGTGAATTTTAAATTTTTAAGTGACCTCTACTTGAAAACAAAATGGCGGAGCAACTTGGTTAACCCATTAGTAGTCGCTAGTTGGTCGATTTGCCGCTCATCCTTCAGTTTTGCAAGAATTTTTTATTCAATAGCAACCAAAAATATTTAGAAGTGGTCTTTGATATACATAAAACGCGAATAAAATCCAAGAAACGTCGGTCAAATCACGTCTTAAAATTATTGGTGGCAGTTAAATAAAAAGTGTGCAATTTGTAATAGGTGGCGCTGTGTATAGCGACTACTAACGGGTTAACAAACTCATTCAAGGACCGCGAATTTAGGATAAATTTGCTATCAAAATTTGGTTCGATTTGGAGTATTATTTCAGAAGTTATCGTAATTATAAATTTTGAAGTGGTAGCCTGATTTCAAGCGGCCACGCTTTATTTAAGATATCTGCTACTTTGATAAAAATAGCGGATAAAGTTCATTAGACCCTTATGTGATCTATATTTACATCATAATTGAAGGAAATCCTGTCTTAAATAATCTTTTTTTCAATGTGGATTTGAAATTTTCAAGTGGTCATCACTTGAAAATAAAAAAGCGGAACAACTTGGTTAACAAACTCATTCAAGATATTTATAAGAACCAAATTTGGTTTAATTTAAAGTATTATTTCGGGAATTATAGTGATGACACATATACACTCCTTCTCATAATTATAAGGACACTATTATTTAAACAAATATATTTTTTATTAATTTGAATTTCATTAATAGACTATATTTAAAAAGTTTTATCGTTTTTCTGTCTTAAAAAACTTTAAATATGGTAAAAAGATGATTTTTCAGGTGTTCACAATTATAAGGACAGCTCGAATTTTAGTAATTTTTTTCAGTTATTCTTTAAATTAATATTTTATGGGATCTCTGCTTAGGATTAAACAGTCAGACATTCTCTCTGGTATATATATATACATTTTTTTAAATATTCAGTTTCAATACCATTTCATACAGCATATGATATTCTTAATACATTTAAACTATTTAAATTTTCTTTCCACTTGCATGCACTTTTCTAATATCATAAGTTAAGGTTTTTTCAACTTTTAGGCCACGGGAAAGGCAATAATACAGAAGTTTCTTTCTTCAAACTATTTTCTATTGCTCTAGAAGTAGAGCAAAAATGTAAGTCTTGTTGAAAAAAATATTATTACCCCCCAAAATCAAACAAAAATCTGATAATTCCAAGTTTAAAATTTGCGGATATTCTCTAGATGTTCATAATAATATATAAAATTACTCAATTCATTCTGCTTTCAGTAGAAGCAGCTCCCCAGAGCACTATACATCCAGCTTTAAAATGCCCGATTCATATCTGCCTTTAAAAAATCTGCTCTGTCTTTCGCTATCTTCAGATCGTGCCAGTAACTGTTAAAAGCATTTGGTTAATCAAGAATAAAATGTTTTTCATCCGAAAATGTAACATTTTACCATTTAATATTGTCTTTATTCAACTTTAACACAGACGTTCTTTCCCCCATTAAATGTTGATTGATTATTACAGGTTTTTTATTTATTTTAACATATTACTAATTATTTTAACCATGCATAAATGTGGACCCTAACCTTTCGTTACAAATTACCAGCAAATTCAGCAGCAGTCATTATGAGTAGAACAGTAAGAGGAATTATGAGTCTTCGATCTCTGTAAAACAACTCTGATTTTGCATCAGATCTCTCTCCTATCGAACCAGCAGTCCAACGTTTGATCACATTTCCTTCAGCAATTTTAGACCTTCGAATTTCATTAGAAATTCGGCGGATTGAAATTATCCTTCCACTTAAAAAACACATTTATCATACTTCACTACTTGAACGTTCTTTTTTTTTCGAGGAATTATCAGTAATGTCCGTCCAAGAAAAATTGAAGGCTTCTATATGAATTAATCTAGCCCAGTAGTTAACAAATTCGCATGTCAACTGTAATTTCTCCGCTAGTAAGTTAAATAAAACGAAAAAATCTGGATTGTCCCTATAATTATGAACGTCTAAAAACGTAGAGATAAACACATTTTGCATTATTTTTATTAATTTTGTTTTATATTAAAAAAATTATAGCAGTTTTGGTTTTTAAAATATTAGATATATTAAGTGCACTTAGTATAATCTTATTCACAATTATTTTTACATTAGTTATTTCAAAATATAAAGTGTCCTTATAAATATGAGAAGGAGTGTATATACAGGGAGTTCCAAAAGTCTCAACCCACCCTCCTAACTCGAAAATGAGTCGGAATTGTGAAAACTGGCGAAGCATGTGTTCAATGAATTCGAGAGTGACATCTTTTGGTGAAAAATTTTTGAGCCCTGGAGGGATACGGGGATCGCTAGGGAGGGCAACTTTAAAATTTCAAGTTGGAAAGTATGTTTTGTGATACATCCCTGCAAACGTCTCTTCAAACCAATGAATTTGATATAAATAGTTTTACCCTACGATGTTTATTAAAAGGAGTTACTTGAGTTTTTAGACTTTTGAAATGTGGATTTTATACTTTTGTATCCCCTTTAATAATCATTGCAGTACAAAACTATTTATTTCAAATTCATTGCTTTGAAGAGACATTTCCAGGGATATATCACAAGACATATCTTCGTATTTGAGATTTTAAAGTTGCCCTCCCTAGCGCCCCCCCCCCCCCCCCGGGCCCAAACTTTTTTCACCAAAAGAGGTCCCTATCGAATTCATTTAACACGTTTCAACATTTTTCACAATTTCAAATAATTTTCGAATCAGGAGGGATGTGTGGGACTTTAGAAATCGACTTATTGCAATCACTTCGTATTCATATATATACAGGGTGTTCCAAAAGAAATCAACCTTAAAAAAAAAAAAAAAAAAAAAGTTATGCATTGATTATTAACACTCTCCAACTGCACGTACATATTGTATTATATAACTTTCAGTATTCTTTGCCTACGTAATCACACAGCAAACAGACAGAAGCTCTAAAAAGTATACAAATAGACTAATTCAAATTAAAATCACTCTTAGACATTGTGGAAAAGTGTTAAAAAGTCTTAACGTAAAAGAAAATGCAGCCTTTAGATTATATTGCAAATCTTAATGTATCTTAATATTTTAGTATACCCCTGTAAATCTGAAGGTTAATCATATAATATTCTATACAATGCATTATGTTAAAATATTAACAACACATGTAAATTTCTTTATGGTTTTTACAGTAGCAAATTATTTAAATGTGATTTTTAAAAATGTCTATCCAAAAACGCAATGTATTGGCCTTTTTTTTTTTTTTTGGTCCCTGTACACAAACTATTTGTACAGGGCCTGTTAATGTCACTTTAAATAGGAAAAACTCTATACTGAAACTGACTAATATATATCATTTTTAAAAATTCTGAAAAAAATTACGGACACAAGGGGGCGGGAGATACAGAAAAAAAGATAGACAATCGGACAGACAGCTACACAAATTGAAATAATATTCACACTTAAAAATTGTTAGAAAGTGTTAAAAACGTTTAATGTATACGAAAGTACAATTCTAGCAAATTTTTATTAATAGCTCTTAATGTAACTGAATATTTTTGTGTGGCCCTGTAAATCAATTGGTAATTTTACTATATTCTGTAGAAAGCATTCTTTTGTGCATATAAATAGCATATTTTAATTTCATTGCTTTGTGCAAAGTATAGTTATTAAAATTTGGTTTATAGAAATACCTCTCACAGAGCGCAAAGCTTTGGAATACTTTCAAGTGTCTCTACACATAAGCCAGCGGTGGTATTTAAACATTTTACACAGGAAACATCCGATAATGAATTTGAATAGCATATTTCAATTTCATTAAAATTTGTGTGCAGTAAAGGTATTAAAATATGGTTTACAGAAATACCTCCCTTAGAACACAATGCTTTGGAATACTTTTGGGTTTCCTGTACAGAAACCAGTGGAAGCATTCACTCCATTTTCAATAAAGAAAGCACTGTTAAAAAAAATTCAGTATTTTACAATAAAAGGTACTGGCACCGCGGCTGCCAACACAGTTGCTGTAAAATTCACAAGCTGCTGATTTTTTTTTTTTTTTTTTTTTTGGGGGGGGGGGGTGCTGTAAAATTTACTGCCCTTTGCTGTGAATTTTACAAGAGGCTGTTTTAGAAAGTGTTGTGAAATTCACAACAAAGTGTAGTTAATTTTACAACACTTTTTAAAACAGCATCTTGTAAAATTCACAGCAAAGTGCAGTAAATTTTACAGCACCATAAAAAACAGCAGCTTGTGAATTTTACAGCAACTGTGTTGGCAGCCGCAGTGCCAGCGCCTTTTGTTGTAAAATACTGATTTTTTTTTTTTTTTTTTTTTTACAGTGTAGGCGCGCCATCAAACACAGAAAGATCAAAAGAGAGAAAGGACGTTTGTTTGTTCCTTCAGAGAAAACATGATGCTGCTAGTTGGATCTAGCTCCTAGGTGCTAGAGATTTGTTTTCTCAAATATAAATATCAGAAATATTTTAATGGCAAATTTTCGGGATGACAAACTTCTGATTCATAATCGCAAAATAGGTGCAAATGTTTCCATTTGAAGACAACTGTCATTCTACTGGCTGGAACCCTATCTATTTATATTTATTTATTCCTTGTTTATTTATTCTTTTCTTTTTTAAATTTCTAGAAAATTCACTCTTATGAAATTCTATCAAGTTGCCATTTTGAATTCTTTCTAAAATATATGACTTATATTTCTAATCTAAAAAGCATTTAAGTACTACTGTGATTAAAAATGTCATTTTTGCTACAATGCTATAAAAGGGACACTTAAAAAAACTGTTTAATTTTGAGTAATTGGAGAGTTAAATTTTACTTTTTTAGAATGCCACAATGCTGCTAATTAACTCCTTTTTATTATTATGTAAGAGTTTAGCAATAATTTTCAACTTCATTCCACCTCCATCCCCCCAGCATAGCAGGATGAATAAATTTAGAATCAGATATATGATCTATTAAGGATTGAATTAAAGCAACTGTTAAAAGAAAGGAAAAAAAAAACAGATCTTTAAAATAAATTATATATATATATTTGATATATGCTAATTTAGTACTGAGATAGCACAGGGTTCATGTGGTCCTAAAGTTTCCTTTATTTTCTCTACTATTAATTTTGTATGGCATTTTTTTTTTTTTTTTATAAAAATTGTTATATATGAATTTAATAACAATATAATATATTTGATAACAAATCTATTGTTTGAAAAATACTGGTAGAAGTATCCTACAAAAAAAAAAAAAAAAAAAAAAGAGGGGGGGGGGGGCAAGGGAAAGAGAGTGCTTAAAAACCCTGAAAAATATATATAATAAATTATTTAAACAAGAAAACAAATTAGATATTCATGAGATTACTTCAGAACAAAGATTCATAAGCTTTCAGACAAACTTCCATCAGTAAATTTTAGCAGGATTTTCTTATTTAAATACTTAAACAACCAGAATTTTTCTTAGAAATAAATAGAAATTTATTTTCACAAATTTCTTTGTACACGTTTATTCAGAGAGTTGTACGTCCTTGTTCTGAGGTAATCTTTCACCACAGTGACTTGCAGTTTCTTAATTTGGTCATCCAAAGAAACTATGTGCATCAATGGTATAGAAATGGGTGACAAAAAAAAGAAAAAAAAAAAAACGCGGGATATACTGTAGTAAGTCTTATCTTTCAGAAAATTAAATGCAGTTTTGCAGGAAACCATTTTATCTCTTTAAAAGAGATTAATACAAATAACTATAATGAATGATACTTTTGATCACCGTGTATCATAAAAAGCTACAAATGGTTTGCAACTTTAACACATTGTTACACTTACCATGTTCAATATTTTTTTTTTATTTATTTATTTATTTATTTTTATTTATTTTTATTTTTTTGTGGGAATAGCACAATTATTTAGACAGGTATAATTTTTTATTTTCAAAAATTATAAACAAAAAGCTTGCCAAAAACTTAATAACAAGAATGGATTTCTACAAAGTGTTACAAAAGTTGCAGAAAAATTGGCAAATTCTTAGAGAAACATTATTCTGAAACATAAAATTGACACGTGTAATATTCGTTAAGATACGAGTTTTTTTTTTTTTTTTTTTTTTAAATGCGCATACGCAAGAGATAGAATTTAACATTATTATAAAATAGATTAAAAGCTACATATATTACGCAACTTATGTCAGAATTTCATACGAATACAGTAAAAAGTAAGCACATTATCGGCAAAAGAACGAGGTAGATTTTAAATATTTCCCAGAGTTAAAATTTAATAAGGGGGTTTTCACGTTCTACGTACTATTTCATTTGGGGATCCAATTATTTTAACCATATTGCAAAAGTTCTTTTTTTAAAAAAAAAACGCCAGATAATTCACAAATTTTAGAAAATAAAAATGTGTTAGAGTTAAAAGCCCATAAATGGTTTTCTTGAAATAATTGGATCTCCAAATTAAACACCTGGAATATATAAACATTCCTGGAAAATATCTAAAAATATAGCTCATTCTTTTAAGCGTAATCTGCTTAATTTACACTCTATTCAAATGAACTTTTGACGTGAGTTGCCCAATATATCTAGCTTTCAAACAATTTTTGCAATTTGAGAATTTTTGTAAAATTTTATTGAAATCCATTCTTGTTAGATGTAAAATACTTGCCAAAAAATAATAATTTTTGAAAATAATAATAGTAATAATAATAATTTTTTTAAAAAATGCAAATATGGTACATAGTAAGTGCGACAGTGTGTTAAAGTTACAAGCCTTTTGTAGCTTTTTATAATACAGGATGATCCAAGGTATTTGTGCTTTTCTTCAATTTGTAGTTTATCCTCCAATACCACTCGTGTCTAAACCGATATTGGAATATGTGAGATTATAAATAGTCTTTACAAGTCTGGAATTGAAAGCCGTTTCGAAAATCGAAAAATTGTCAAATTGTCAAATTAAAAATCTTAATATTTGATCACCTACTGCACGCAATCAATCGTTTAAAGCAAAAGAACACATACGAAGAAAAACAAAGTATCTAAATTTAACACAAAAATAAGATTTTTTTTTTTTTTTTTTTTTTTTTTACACCAATCACGTTTAAAAAAGGTTTATTTAAAACGAAAAAAGTACAAAGAATTTAAAATAAAATTATTTAAGGCATGATACGAATTTTGAAAGAAGTTACACAGATTGCATTCAAGGAAATTACCAAACCAGTTGTCAACACAAAAAGTCAACAAGGAAGTCTTGAACCTCAATATTAAAACAAATAAATAAATAAATAAATAAATAAAAATAAAGATAAAAACAAAGCTCTGATATATATAGCAATTAAAAAAAAGATTTTATATATATATATATATATATATTTTAAGTATGATTTTAACTTTTAGTCCCTATCAAGATTATAACAGTCATCTACTTATTCCTACTGACTTATTCCTACTAGGTTGTAGTAAGTTAATAAAGCAATTGACAAAATAAGTTATTTTGCCGGGAAAAGATAAAATTGAATCTTTTTTCAAAGCTAATTACTAAAATTCGTAATCTATGATTGAAATATTGAATCATTTTGTCGCTAAAATTTACGTTTAAAACGCAAATAATTGGCGAAATGTGCGATTGCTATTTCGCGAAATCGATAAATTTTGCAATTCTTCAAAGCTATCCCGAAATATGTGTCAGTTTTTCAACTTATTAATGAAATTTCACTCTTCTTTGACAAAATTTATGTTTAATTGCAATTAGTTGCTAATATAGGCTCTTATTTTGCTGTTAATCAATAAAATGTTTTCCAAACTTTCGCGCTTTTTTAAATGGATAGATGTTAGTAGCAATACACTCTGAGAATGAGATGTTTTTCAGCTTTAGAAGAAAAATGCGTTCCTTCATCGTAATTGCGATTATTTTTTTAAGTTAAAGAGTTAAATTTTAAGAGATAGCATTTATTATTATTATTATTATAAAATAGATTAAAAGCTACATATATTTCGCAACTTATGATAAAGAATTATTAATTAGTTGGAGAGTTAAAGTTAAATTTTTTTAACTGCAAGAGAAGCACGATTCTGTAAAGTTGTTGTCGGTAAGTATGTATCTAAATACAACAAAGATGAGATATTTTCTAATAATAATCACTACAGTGAGTGATCAAATTAGATTTTTTTTTCACATTTTTTCGATTAATACTAGACGAAGAGGTCTGAAAATCATATATGCAAAGAACATTTAAAAGTTCATTCTTACCACTGTCGATTTAGTCGAGAGAGGAATTAGAGGACCAACCACATATTGAAGAAGAGTGCAAATACTTTGATTCACTCTGTACCATAAAAAAACTACAAATGATTTATAACTTTAACACTTTATTGCACATATCATGTACAATATAAATGTTTTGGTGCGGAATTGCACAATTATTTAGGCATATGTATATATATATATACATATATATTATTATTTTTTTTTTCAGAAATTATTAATTTTTTTGACAATATTTTACTTGTAACTAGAACAGATTTCCGTAAAATTTTACCAAACTTACAGAAAAATTGACAAAACATTAGAAAAACATTATTATGAAACATAAATTTTACACGTGTAATATCGTTAAGATATGAGCATTTTTAGTAAATATCATTTTATTGCACATGCGCGAATGATAGAAAAAGTTTTACTGCATACGTTGAAAGCTAAATATATTGAGCAACTTTTATCAAAAGCTCATTTGAATAGATTAAAAATTAACCAAATTGTCGGTAAAAGAACGAGCTAGATTTTAGGTATTTTTCAGAGTTGATATTTCAGAAAGGGTTTTTCACATACCGCGCATTTAATTTGATGATCCAATTACTTCAACCACATTGCGAAAGTTCTTGTTTGTAAAAAACCTCTTATAGGCTTGTAACTTTATAATTTTTTTATTTATTTACAAAGATTTGTGAGATCATAAGGGGTTTTCACAAAAAAGGAACCTTTGCAATGTCATTAAAATAATTGGATCTTCAAATTAAATGCTTGGCATGGGTGAAACTCATTTTGAAATTTCAACTTTGAAAAATACCTAAGATCTAGGTCGTTCTTTTACCGAAATTTTGATTAATTTTTACTCTATTCAAATGAATTTTAGACAAAAGTGTATCAATGTATCTTTCTTTCAAACAGTGCAATAAAATATTTTATCTTTCGTGCATGCGCAGTAATATTTATTAAAATACTCATATCTCAAAGAATATTACACGTATGAAATTTTCTGTTTCAGAATATGTTTCTCTAATGTTTTGGCAATTTTTCAGCAATTTTTGTAAAATTTTATGGAAATCCGTTCTAGTTATAAGCGAAAAAATTAGTAATTTTTGAAAAAAAAAATAAAAAAAAAAATAAATATATCTGTCTAAATAATTGCGCAATTCCCGCACCAAAACATACAAATATTGTGCACAGTATGTGAAACAATACATTAAAGTTATAAGTTATTCGTAGCTTTTTATGATACAGGGTGATCCAAAGTATTTTCGCTATTTTTGAATTTGTGGTTGGTGCGTTAATTGCACTCTGGACTAAATCAATAGTGGAAACAATGAGTTTTTTAATGTTCTTTGCATGCATGAGGTTTCAAGCCATTTCGTCTAGATTTTTTTTTTTTCTAATAATTCGATCACCCACACTATATTAGTTAATCGGAAAAAACAAAGTAAAAATACAATAAAGGTTTTCGTAATGGAAGCAGTGGTAGAAAAAAAAAGTGCTGAAAGTTATCCCTGATACATGCTTCAATTCTTATAAATGAATAATTGATTTCGCAATTAATATACTAATAGATAGATTTCCTATATTGTATAAGACGTGAGCAAAAAGTACTTGCTTCTAAAGTAAAATAGAAATACTTTGAAAGTTGAAAGATTGACTTCTAAAATTTCTAAATTTAAAATCAGAGTTTTTCTGTAAATATTATGCTGGAAAGTTTTGATTTTAAATAACACAAATTTACACATAATTGACTATATTTGTGCTGGAAAATACAAATGTAGAAACTACTGAATTAAAACAAAACAAAACAAAACAAAAAAAAAATCTTCAGTTTATTTTTAGATATTTGTAATTTAACAATCTGCTGTAAATTCGTTTAGACTAGGCTGCCAGGTTCACACCCAGGTCATGTCCATTGGCACAGCCGTACGGAATTTTCTGTGGTTTTTCTCCAAAACTCACAGGAAAACTGCTATGGAGTATACTTCCCTCGAACCTAGGTCCCAAGGGCAGACAAACAGCTTCAACTCTCACATTATAACCGAAATGTTTAAATTAGTCCACAAATAGACACAGAATAAAATATTGGAAATTTTTATTAGGTTCATTTGGCTATTATTTATGCCCAGAATTCCTTTTTTAGGAAAAAAAAAAATAATAATAATTATAGTAGTTTTTTTTTTTTTTTTTTTTTTTTTTTTTTTTTGTATGAATAGATCACACTAAGGCCAGGCCATTATGAAACCTGAATCCATTACTTTTTGACACGCTTAAAGAAAAAAAAAATCCTTTATATTTGTAAACATAAGAAGTAGCCAAGTATTTCTGATTCATGAACTAAAATCTCACAGCATTTTTTTTTTTACTTTCTCTTACCCATAAGGTAGAGAAAGTATTGTTTTGGGGTCAAATTTTCGAACGCGAGATTGTTATATTTACACGTTTTGAGGTCCCCTGAATACGAAAACCATGTTTTTAGCAAATGGACTGTGTGTATGTCTGTGTGTGTGTCTGTCTGTTATCAGCATATCTCAAAAAAAAATTATGGCAGAAAGTTCAAACTTGGTATTCTAAATGTGTATCATATACCGATGCTACAGTAAGCTTTTCGTTAAGATCAAGCCAATGGTTCGTGTACAGGGACAATCAAGAGAATTCTAATACATTACGTCTATAGGGGAAATTGCAGGTAAGTAGAGTTTAACGTCTATAGACTGCACTAAACCAAATGAAACGAAAATATATTTTTTGTAATAGAGATATTTAACTGGGAAAAAAAAAATTGTGTATGTAGGAGCCTCGCCTCCCCCCCTGGGGGGAGTAAATTTTCATGATGGGTATCTTTCAAAAGAGCTCGCCAATAACTTTAAAACGAATGGTTGAACCATCGATCTGCGATAATTTTAAACAAAGTTATCGATTTTTTTTTTAACTTTTAACGAAAAAAACTTTGAAAAAAAAATCATATATATATATATATTTTTTTTTAAATATTGATAATAAAATGGACTTTTTTGGATATTTGGTGTTATACAACTTCTCTAATATGGAAATCGTCTGCATTATCATAAAAGATAATTTTTTAAAATAATAATTTTAATAAATTATTTTTAAAAAACAGAAATATTTTTTAAAAACCAAATTAAATTATGTATAAATGTAGGTGCATTAATGAAACGGGGGGGTTCAGGGGAGCGATAGCCCCCCCTCACACAGAACTAATTACCATATAAAACTCTTCAGAATATTATTATGAATTGTTTAACACAGGTTTACATAACAGAACACGTTATCTTACCTTTTAATGTGGAACCTGTATTTATAGTATTAAATTTCAGGGTAAGAAAAAGTCGTGTGAGTGACAAATTAGATTATTTTTAATGTAAACGTAAAGACTAATAATTTTTGATAAAAGTTTCGAGTTATGCTTATGAAGATGTTTTAATCTTCTGATCCCAAGGGAAGAACGGGGAGTATTTTGTAATCATAGTCTTAGTAGGGGTCAGGGTCCTAAAAAAAACCTCTTCACAAAAATTTGTGACTATCTCCTGTAGAATCCCCACAGCTGTGTTGAGTCAGTGGGTTTATTCTTTTATATATATATATATATATATATATATTAGAAAAGCACCGGCTCGGGAACGAACCGAATTCCGAAAGCGAAAAAAATTCAAAATACAACTCGAAATGTACAAAACTCGGCCTGATGCTCTTTGCGTGCCAATAGATCAAATTTTGTTAACGAAATCATTTTTAAATTTACGAAATCAATGAAGGTAGTGTAGACTTTATCACTTATAAAATCTTTTTGTAAAAAAATAGAACCGACTCCAAAAAGCAACTACTGTTCAAATAACTAAAAAAAAAGGTATGAAATGACACTGGAAATTGCGCCTAGAAGTATAAAATAATTTCCTTCGCCAAACATCCTATAACACTACAATTAATCATAACTTTTGAAGTCAGCGCAAAATTAAATAAAATTTAATTAGTTTTTAAAGGTTTGTTTTTAGATCGGTAGCAATAAATGCTGTTGTCTCGAGTGATCCATTTTCATGTTTCCTTTATTATTTTGTCACTGTATACAATTGGTCCATTAATAGCATCTACACAGAACAGTGAACATTCTTCACAATGCGTATTTATGTTTCTACGAAGTTAGAGTTTCCTTTGCAAATTTGACATAACTTTAATAACTATTGTCCTTGATGGCTTTTGGTTTCGGTGATCAAAACGTAATGCAAAAATATACACACAAGATGTATATTTTCATAATATATATTGTACGATGTATTGTTTCATATTCTTGATTACTCTCTTAATATAACTTATCAAAATAATCATGATATCCCAAAGACATCAAATATGTTTTAAAGAAAATTTTGCGATTTTTCTTTCACCAAGAACGTCAGATACCAACATCTTCGCCAACTTTTGCTGCTTACGAAATCTTATTTGTTTTCTTGAATCAAAGTAGTTTTCGGCTGCGTTTTCCCGGTGACAATGTGAGATGTATATTTTGAATAGGATTTGATTTTTGTATTGAATAAAGGTATCAATTTTCATTTAATTTTGCACCGACTTCAAAAGTTATGATTAATTGTAGTGTTATAGGATGTTTGGCGAAAGAAATTATTTTATACTTTTAGGCGCAATTTAAGAGTTTCATTTCTTACCTTTTTTTTTTTTTTTTTTTAGTTGTTTGAATAGTAGTTGCATTTTGGAGTCGGTTCTATTTTTTTACAAAAAGATTTTATTTTTCTCTTTTGAGTGAAAACTTATTCATATAGCAGAACATCAATTTCCAAGAAAGTGACGTAACTCAAGAAATGGTTTATGTCACTGAAAAATACATGAAATGCACCCATTGTGAACAAAAAAGTTACATCTCTATCTAGAAAGTTATTCACTCGAGAGACAGTTGTGCCAGTTTTATTCTAGTCAAGTTATTTTTAAGATGATTTTTCTACAAATGCTGCACTTTTTAGTGTCACTTTTCTTGTCTTTATCGGATATGAGCAAAAAACTATCTATTGAATGAACATACGTTAAATTAAAAAGTCTTTAGAAATGTAAAGAACGGATACGCTGTATTCGTAACCAAAAATTCTGTTAGGCATAGATATTGAACTTTACAGTGAATACGTGCCCCCCGCTGAGCTGGAAATTGCGCAGCATAAAGTTCAAACAAAAAACAAAATATGCATTGCAGCTGAAGGACAGAAGTTTTAACATCGATACTTACATACTGCTTTTACCAGTGTAGCTGCATGCGTTCAGCAGTGAGAACAGACTTTTGTGAGTATCCTGGAATTTGTTTATTTCTTAATGAAATCCTAATAAAACCTATTTCATGCCAAGATCATTACGACAACAAAAAAAGAATTAAAATTAAATCATCCCTTACGAAGTTATAAGCTAACAAATTTCAACAACAACAACAACGAGAAACATGGTTTGTATTGAGAACCTCTTCCTTAAAGAAGTCTGTTTAAAACGGCTATGCGTTAATCGATGTGACCGCTTACAATAACCATACTTTGAATTTTACATAGCATAAATGTCACCCGCTACGCTACAGCATATGCAATGTCGTTCAAGTGCGCACAAAATAGGAAATTGTGAACAAACAAATGCACGATTCAAGCGTTCTGTTTTTAGCATTAATGTCTAAACTATCTTTTCGTACTAAATCGATGATGCTCTGCTATTTTATAATTCAGTTTTTTCCCCTGCCTTTAACCGTTTCGGAGATAGGAACGCTAACACCACTCCGAGTGGCGCTGTAGGCGGTTGAATCGCGTAGCACATGTCCACTTTACTATACCTACATACCACTTTTATGACTATAGCTGCAGCTGTTCAGCAGTTAAAAGAGTCGGGACTGACTTTTTTCGGCACCACGTATTTTCTTTTGATCGTAAAGGTATTACAATGGGACCTATTTCAGACCAAGACCTTTACAATAAAACAAAAAGTTCCAAAATCTGATCACCCTTTCAGAAGTTATGAGCTAACAACAAAAAAAAAACATACACTTTGAATTGAGAACCTCCTTTTTGAAGTCGGTTAATTAGAGCATCTCTTATGAAGTTATAAGCTTGAAAACACCAACAACAACACATAGCTCGAATTAAGAACACCCTCTTTTCTGAAGTTGGTTGAAAACGACTTTGCGCTAATCGATGTGACCGCTTACAGTAACAGTACTTTGAACCACAGAGTATATGCGTCATCCGCTACGCTGCAAAGTATGCAACTTAGTTCAAGTGTCCACAGTGTAGGAAATTGCGAAAAAACAACTGCACGTTTTAAGCGTTCTATTTTTAGCAATAATGTCTAAAAACTGTCTTTTCGTAGTAAATCGTTGATGCTCTACAACTTCGTAATTAACTTTTCTCCCATCTTGAACCGTTCTTGAGATAGGAGCGCTTATTCCGCTTTTTTTTCACCAGATGGCGCTTTATTTTCTTTAGATTGTAAAGATATTACAATGGGACCTACTTCATGCCAAGATCTTTAGCAAATCAAAAAGTATCAAGTAACCGTATTTTGAACTATATAGCGTATGTCTCACCATTTACGCTACAACGTGTGCAATGTAGCTCAAGAGTGCGTAGTGTAAGAAATTGCGAACAAACAAATGCACGTTTTTATCATTGTATTTTTAGCATCAATATCTAAACTATCTTTTCGTACTAAATCGATGATTTTCTGCAATTTTATAATTCACTTTTTCCCCCCGTCTTGAACTGTTTCCGAGATAGGAATGCTAGCATAAATGTGTAAACTATCTTTTTGTACTAAATCGGTGATACTCTTCAACTTTGTAATTCTACACTTTTTTCTCTTGAACCGTTTTCGAGATAGGAACACTAACTCCGCTATTTGCGACCAGGTGGCGCTGCAAGCAGTTTAACCTTGTACTGCATGGCTACTTTGCTATACTTACATACCATTTTTATCACTGTAGCTGCAGCCCTTTAGAAGTTAGAAGAGTTAATAGTAATTTTTTCTTCACCATGTATTTTCCTTAGAACCATGTATTTTCCTTGGGAACTATTTCAGGCCAAGACATTTCAACAAAAAAAAAACATCAAAATCGGAGCATCCGTTCAGAAGTTATGAGCTAACAAACAAACAAACAAAAAAAAAAAAAAAAAAACATACGATTTGAATCGAGAACCTTCCTCCTATTTTGAAGTCGGTTAAAAAGATCTCCGATAAAGATTTCAAACCATTTTTTTTATAGTACAAAAAACTAATAAAGACTTATTTAACCAAAATTATCCAAACAAAAGTTTAGCCGAAAATTTCTTTTTACAAAACATTTTTGGCTAAAACATTTTCGCGTTTCTTAATTAGACGCGAAATTATAGAAGAAAAATAGAGGAAGCTCAGAAGAGAAGAAGAAAAAGGAAGAAGAGAAGAAATTAAGCTTTAGAGAAAGAAGAAAAAGGAAGAAGAGAAGAAATTAAGCTTTAGAGAAAGAAGAAAAAGAGAAAAGAAAAAAGAGAAAAAGAAAGAGAATGAAAGAAGAAAGAAGAAGAATGTAGAAGAAGAAAAATACGAAGGAAGAAGGAGAAGAAAGAAAAATAAAAAGAAAATAGTAGAAGAAGAAGAAGAGGAAGAAAGAAGAACAAAATAGAAGGAGAAGGAAAAAGATGAAAAAAATAGTCGAAAAGGAAGACAAAGAAGAAAGAAGAAAAAAAAGTAGAAGATAAAGAAAGAAGAAGACGAAGAAATAAGGAGAAGAAGGCGAAGAAAGAAGTAGACGAAGGAAGAAGAAAGGAAAAGAAGAAACCAAGAAAACAGAAGAAGAAAGTAGAAAAAGCAGAAGAAGAAAGAAAAAGAAGAAGACAGTATAGGAAGAAGACGAAGAAAAAAGAGGAGAAAAAAGAAAAAGAAGAGAAGGAAGCTTTAGAGGAGTACTCGGTGCGTCCACACACAGACAGTCCAATGATATCTCTTACCCATTTACATATATATACAACTATATATTTTATTAATAATTACTACCTGATTCTAAAAAAAAAAAAAAAAAATGAAAAAATGCATCATTTTATTTGTATTAAATCGAATCATTACCTATTATTTTTCTTTTCATTCATTTAGCTCGTTTTTGTCGACGCGAGATTTTGTCCGGTTGAGGGGCGAGATATTGTCCATGAGATATTTTGTCCCAGCTATATTTTGTCCTCGCGAAATTTTGTCCCCGCGATATTATGTACATGCGAGCTTTCGACCGTGCGATATTTTGTCCGGCGAGGTTTCGTCCCACGAGATTTTGTCCCCAATCCAGGACATTGTAGATAGAAAATCCTTGAAGTCAATTATTGAGTTGTTAAAGATGTTTACCAAACAAACCGAAATTCGAGTTCGACGTTTGTTTGTATGAGTGATTTCGATTTCTAAAAATTCATTTTTCTCCAACGTTTCATAAATCTTAAAATGTATTTCTTTCTATTTTTTTAATTAAAAAAAAAATATATATATATATATAAAAATTATCGCCCATGTCTAATTTAGGCGATATTTGTTGTTGACTTGATGACATAATACTGACGTGAGTTTTAGCTATGCGGAAAATTAACATTCATCGCAATGTTTCAATAGTCTGAGATTTAACCCTTTATCTACCGCATTCTGAAACAATTCTTTTTTAGTTAGTTAAGAGTATTTTTAAAGATATAAATTATTCCCATCACCTCCCAGTAGAAATTAATGAAGATCTTTAATGTAAAACTAGTACATAGAGGTCGAAAAAGTATTTGGACCTTTGAAAAGTATAAAAATATATTTACTTTTTATGTTCATTATATTTTTTCTAAGATTCATGGAAGATTCTAAGAATTCTAAAACAAGTGAAGATCATGAAAAACTCTTTAAATTATTTTTGAAACAAAAACGGGTACAGGTAGCGTCTAGGGCTTGTAGTGAGATTAAAGTGAGGTATGTATGTTCTAAGGTGTTTAGCATTTCTTCTATAAAGTCGCTTTTGAAACTAATGTCGTTAGATAAAGGGTTAAGTGAAGTATGTTAAAACTATTTGTCAACTTGGATCATGCATAATATTTAGTTAGTATATTTTAAATGCTTACATTGTCTGCATTTTAATGTCGTTGAAGTATGTCTTTAAGATTATTATGTATCTTGATTTTGCATCAATTATATATTTGATTAGGTAACGTATCAAAAAATTAATGTCTTCTACTCACCTGTTCTGTTTTTAAAGCACCTAAATCACCAATCTAAAATATGAATGTCACACAGAAATATTTAAAAAGGCAGCTTTGGAAATGCGGTTCATTCCGGCGGACAGAATTGTGTGTGTTTCTAGTATACACACAGACAGTGCTGCCCGGAAATTTAGACATTTGTGCATGTATAAAGTTGAAAGAGTAAATTGTTGTAAATAAAAAGATTGTAAAATGTAATGCAACCTGCTAGAGATTAGCACGGACCCGGGCTTCAGGCTCGAGCCCAGCAAACGATTCGGGTCGCTTTTCTCAATTTTATCTTGGGCCAGGTCGGACCGGGCTCGGGCTTAATTTGTTTTGTGTATACTCGGGCTGAGACGGGCCTGGATTAAATTTTTTCAAGGACATGACGACCCGAAATATTTTTTCTCCACTTACCTCGTTAATTAACGAAGAAAGTAGATGAAAAACATTTCTTTAGCATAATTTTATAGATTAGTATGTCACACAAAATTTTATTTTGTTTAAAAATGTTTATAATTTCAACTTGATTGACTGACTGTATGTTCGCGTTTTGATTTCCGCAAATATTTTTAGTATGTATCAAAACTGATACGTGTTATCTAAAGTCACAATAGCAGGTTTCCTATTCAAAATAGTATGATTACGTGTGCACACAAAACACTACTAGTTTGAGCATATGTACAAACAAAAGAAATTAGATACGTTACTGTCTATCAGACGTTATGTCCTATGGTCTGAAAGTCTAAGATTTATAAGGGTACGCTTTAGCACTTTTCCGCTACTTTTCAGTTAATGAAATCAGCATCATTTTTCAGATGCTTAAAAGCAATTTCTCCACTGATAATGGTTAGCATTAATGTTTTTTTTTTTTAACAGGATCATATAGAAGGATACAGATACACTGCGAGATATAAGTGGAAATGAATAAAAGTAGATTTTTAGTAGGGTTAACCATTTTTAATACCTTCCTATATTGTTTGATGAATGGTATTTTCGTTTCAACTTTCTGTATGTATGTATTGTTCTGTTCGTCCATAATTATCAATGTGTGTCTTCTAAAAAAGATAAGTAGATTTGTTAAAGGATATTCCATTGCTTGGCTATATATTATAAAACCTCTAAAAAGTATATAATAAACATTTTTTGCATGGAAATTATATATATTATTTTTCCTTTCATTTTTTTAGTCGGGCTTGATTTTATTGTTTTTTTGTCCGGGCTAGCGCCAAACTCATACATGTCATAGGGGACCGTGCCGGGTAAGGAAAGTTTTCGTACGGGCAGGGCCCGAGCCTTAAAATCTCTACAACATACGTACACGTATGTTGTCGTTTGATTCTAATTTATGAGTAATTTTACATCTCGAAATCAGAAACCAGGGAACGCGAGACCGCCGAGGGACCACATGTAGCACAATCCTGATCTAAAATATCCTCATTTTGGTCTTTAATAAAAATTTTATGTATTCAAGCCAATAAATAACATTGATCAATCTAGAATTAAATTCTATATTTTCCAGAAATGTCAATATTTTGTAGAAATGGATATAAATTGGCATTTAATAGAATAAGAATACCAAGAGGTACACATATTCTTCATACGCATGCCATACTTTACGCTAATTTTTTTCTCATTACCATTCCAGAGTATTTTCAATCATGAACATTTCTGCACTTGGGAAAGAATAATATATATATTTTTTTATTATTATTAATATATTTTTATTTTTTAACACTTTCCAACAAGGTGGAAAATGTTAATGACTTCGGTTTGTCTGTCTGTCCGCGCTCTAACTAACGTAAATATTTATGGAATTACTTGACACTGATATATGTTATTCAAGTTCACTATCGGATGTTCCCAATTGAAAATGGAGTTTATACCTCTACTGGTTTGTGTACAGAGACACACGAGAATTTTTCAAAGCATTGTGTTCTATGAGAGGTATTTCTATAAACCATATTTTCATAACTTTACTGTACACATACCTCAATTAAATTGAAATACGTTACTCAAGTTCATTATTGGATGTTTCCTGTAGAAAATAGAGTAAATATCACCACTGGTTTATGTACAGGGACACTCAAAAGTATTCCAAAACATCGCGTTCTATGAAAGATATTTCTGTAAATCAAATTTTAATAACTTTATTTTCTACGAAGTTTTATGAAATTGAAATATATTATTTGTGTGCACAAAAGAATGCTTTGTATAGAATATAGCATGATTAGCATTAGATTTACAAGGTGACACAAAAATATTCATTTATATTAAAAGCTACTAATAAAAATTTGCTAGAAATGTACTTGGGTCAATCCATTTGAAATCACCCCAAAAGAATAAAATTTGTTGCTCAACATTTTTCATTTTTCTTATTTTTTTACCAGTTTCCCCCCCTTATTAGGTGAGTTCAAAACTGTCGAAGAAAGTTTTATTAGGCTCATACTTTTTTTTTAAAGCCATTTTGAATTTACATCGTAACTGCTTTTAGGACAAAAACAAGGTTTCCATAAAAGTATCCAACTCTGTTAATTTTATAGATATCAAGACAAAATAAAAACCAAAATTATCAGAATGACTCCCTAGATGTTTTATACATGCATAATATTTCCTACGTCGTGAGGAAAGTGAAAAAAAAAACTCACAACTATAGATGGAAAATTAACTTAAAACGGTAATTTTAGTGCTGCAAAATAGGGCTGGATTATTTATCAATATATCCCGAAGTATCGACATTTTTTTAATATCGCGATAACGATACTCAATATCTTGCTCTGCCGATATATCCCTCTAACGATATTTCATAGTGCGCACTGCGCGATCGACCGATATGCCGATAAATAACAGTGGACGCCAATCTTACATTACCTTCAAATTCTGCTTCCGAGCTAGCACGCATCAACGAACAAACAACAAACCCCGCCCGAACCACGTGCTCCAAACAAAAAGAGCGCGGAATAACTTACACTCTCTAATACCCCTTTCCTTCTTTCCTCCTATATTACTCACGACTAAAGTAGAAACACATACCTCAACCCCAAACGATCTCTCTAATAAAACTAAGTTACCGCAATATGTATCTGATTTCTTGTTTTAGCTCATTTGCTGCTATTGGCTCATTGATATCAGTATAAACTGGCCAATGACATTGCGAGCTTCAACATATGTTTATCAAACATGATCATAGCCGAATTGCAGTATTTCAGACAATGATATCCACTAGAACTTTGATCGCAAGAGTAATATCGTCTGCCGGATATTCAGTCATTAAAATCGATATATTTTCTTCATGTTGTATATTGCGGTTTACGTGAAAGTAATATTTAGAATATTGAATGCAAAATGAATGTTCGCAGCCACATCGATTGTTCAAAATAATCTCAAGTGGTATTAAAAAAAGAAAAAAAAAAATTGAAATATTTAGAATGTCCCGGAGATGAAAATAATAAAATAATTTCCGAACATATTTCGATCTGTAATTTTTAATCGTGTGCAGTATTATAAAATGTAAATTTTTTTGTATATATAAGTTTACCTTCTATCATTATTAATATTAAAAATCTCAATAAACTTAGTTCTTTATTAAGCTAGTAAAATAGATTTTTATCTTCAGAAATTTTATAGTGACAGTTTTCCGACTGAACAATGATATAACACTGAGCATTTTATTAATATTTTATTTATTCATTTTTATTTTATTTTTTGTGCAGCATTTTATTATTATTATTATTATTATTCATTTATTTATTTATTTATTTTAGCTGTTCTTATTAAATATGAGAGATTTAAAAAAAGAAAAGTGGTAAAAAAAAGAAAAGAAATTCCACTTACATTTTATGTAAACAGTATTTAATTTAGTACGACTGGACTTATTTTAATAACTGTGTTTCATTCACTAGCATCGATTACTATATTCATTTCTTAAAATGTCTTTGGTATAACTTTAGCAAAGGAGCCCCTTTGTGGTTTTTAAATTTTTTTTGTCAATTTATTGATGAATTCAAGTGGCTATCGAAAATTTTGCAAAGAAATACCCGGGTTACTTCGGTACCAAATTTAAATTTTCCAAAGGGCTATGCTGAAGAGGTTCCATTTCTTTAGCACTTTTTTTTTTCCAATTCTATTTCAATTATTTAAAAAAAGAAAAAAAAATGTTTGTACACTTATATATATATTTTTTCCACGTAATAGTAATATATTTACTTACATATTCATTTTTTTTTTTTTTTTTTTTACATATTTACTTATTTATTCATGTTTGGTTTTTCCAGATTTGACTTAATATTTTAAGACAGTTTCGGAAATTAAATGGTAAAATTGTGTGTTAGCAGGTATCCTGGTATATATAAGATAGAACACTAAACAGGGCGACAACGCAAAATCGTAAATTGAAAGAAATAAGCCTGTCGTACATAAATAAATAAAATAAAAAAGTTTTAAATGCAAAATGAGTTATTTTAACTAACAAAAGAAAACATCAACGTATTTTGTTTTTTTAAACATATTAATTACATACTGGCTATATATATATATATATATATATATAATAAAATTTCGAATTGTTATAATATTATTACCAAATATGAATTCAATATATATATTTAAAAAAATTGTAATTGTATGGGAAGTAGATGCAAAAATAAAAATGGCTGGTAACTGAACTTTAGAATACTTACGAGTTATGAAGATTTCAAATTAAAAATATTACTCTACAACCGAGAAAGATTATTCGATGGCAATACTGAAGGAATTTTATAAATAATATTTCTATGTATATATACTGTGCATTTCTTATTCATTGAAATTAATTTAATTATAACTACATCGTTATCAATGACTGTCATGACTACAAGTAAATAAGCTTTCTTTACACTTAGGGATGAAAATTCGGCGCAGAACGCATACTAATATACTAATATTTATTTTTAAAAATTCTGCATATAAGTGAATCATTCATATATATAATTTGAATTATTTAGTACCATTGTAACACGCAGCAGACAAAAGATAGATGAAGATACCAATATATATATTATAGGGATGATGTCTGCGTAAAATTTTATTAATCATCTACATTCTAAGACAGTTTCATTTCTGTTAAGCTTTTATCTTTTCTATAATTATGATTTTTTATGATATACTGTGTAAATATAACCCATATCACATATTAACTCTGTTAAAAAATGTTATTTTAAAATAATTAAAGCTGAAAATCGGAAGAATGGAGGACAAATTATACACAAGTACACTAAGAAAAAATTCTGTAACTGACATCTAGAGTCTAATTGTGGCTCAATAAAAAATAGTTCCGTGTCATTTGTATAAATTCTAGCCCCCTTGGAAAGCGAGTTCTAGAAGCCCTATTAGAATTCTAGAGCGTTTGCCTATATTTTCGAGGGCAAAGTTATTTAAAAATCTCTGCAAATAAATGAGACTACGCAAGAGGCGGGTTTCAGCAACTATAATCTTGGTTTATTACGCAATTCTAGAAAATAAAGCGCGAATTTCTCACCATACAAAAGATTCAAAATATTTGCAATATCCAGAATATTGTTTCACCATCTAGAAATGTGTAAACTAGAAAATCTCGATAATTTCGTCTATTCAGTTTATTGGCGTGCCTCACGCACATAGCTCGAAAATCTATATTTCTAGTTAAGGGATTTAGAAAATGACCACTTATTCATTCTAGAGGAAGGAGGTATACATATATTTTTTCTCAGTGTATACTTAAAAGCTATGATACACTCTTTATGCAGTTTTTTGTTTTAATTATTATTACTGTTTTTTTTAAATGAAAATGTTATGGAAATGATATACCAGAATATATATATAGAAAGCAGTCCACGCTTGTATATATCAAAATTGGTGTTCATTTATCTTTAAAAAGTAGCAAATATCTATTTTCCTTTTCTTGAAAAAATATCGATAATATCATTAATATCGATATTAACTTGGCGATATATCGCGATATTTTATTTCTGATATCGTCCAGCTCTACTGCAAAACTACTTAAAAAATGAAAGACTCATCAATATTTTGTTACAGGAGTAGTTACTGTAGAAGTTTCCAGCTTGAGAGTTTTATCCTTTTTTTTAATATAATTTTTCAAAAATGCCCGAAATTGCATTTTGGTAATATTTAAAGTTGAATATCTCAAAAGGGACTGAGTGAAAAATTATGAATTAATACAGATAACATATCTTTATGACATAAACATATGATAAAAATTTGGTGACTGAGACTCAACTCGTTCCAGAGTTATAGTACATCAAAACTGGCCCAAAATTGCATTTTATGCACACAGTATTTGACGAAAATTAATGGTAAAAATCCCTTTTCCTATATATTATAATTGCTATACATTCATATATATATATTAACTCTAATAACTTAAAATGAGCTATTTAACTTTTTCAAACAGAAATACCCTAATTACAAAATTAGACGGTCAGTGTTCTGTGCTATGCGACCGAAGTGGTGTGTTCTCCCAGGACAATCTGGCACACATAGTGTATGTGTCTGCAAATACCACCAGAACGTAAAGCTCTTGATTGAAGGAGCAAGGCTCAAAAAATATTACAGGGAACTGATAGAATTACTTTTGTGTAACATTGAGAATGAAAGTTGCATACTGGACAATTGTTCAGAATGTCCAGGATCCGAAGGTCTTCTGGAAGTTCCAATGAAAGAAATTGGCAATTTACCAGAGGAAGTAGCTTTTAAGCAGTGGGTGCAAACACAGAGCAGAACTTATCACACGATTACTAGAAAATGAGGAATATCTAAATTTTCTTGTAGAAGATAGAGTAAAACTAAAATCTCACCATTTCATTTCAACAGTTCAGTCTAATCATTTCAAAGAACTTAAAAATAATCTCAAAAATAGTGAATATTTAGTCATTGGTGATTTTTCAGAAGACTTTTCATTTTGCGTTCAGGATAAAATTCAGAACTACCACTGGTTCAACATCCGAGTTACATTACATCCATTTATTATTATTATTATTATTATTTTTTTTTTTTTTTTAAGTGAAATTTGCTGTAAAAGCATTTGTATGATAAATGATTATCTTATTCAGGATACCTTTACAGCTGATGAATTACAAAAGCATCTCATCAATGAAATAAAGAATTTTTTACCCGAAGCGAAAATGATGATTTACTTCAGCGATGGTGCCAGCAGCCAATACAAAAATAAGAAAATCTTTATTAATCTGCGCCAACATGAGAATGATTTTAGCTTGATAGCTGAATGGAATTTTTTACCTACATCTCATGGGAAAAACTTGTGTGATGGTATAGGGAAGGGGGTGTGGGGGGGGGTACCACTAAAAGGGAAGTAACTAGAGCCAGCATGCAAAGACTTTAAAATTAACTAAATTCTTACTCCACAAAACAAGTTCAAATACTGAAACGAAAAAATAACCAGAATAAAATACATTCCTGTCTCTGCCGAAGAAATTAAACAAACTGAAGTTAAACTAACAAAAAGATTTGAAGTTTGCTTGCCTGTGACATGAATAAGAGAATATCATAGATTTGTTCCTATAAGTGATAATCAAATCAAATGTTACGCTACATCAATAAGTAAGAAATTTGATGAGCATAAAACTTCGATAGTGTTTATTAACACACCTTTGCTTACAAATATGGACTATGTTGTATGCATTTACGAATATCATTGGTAGCTAGGCATAGTCAAAGACAAGACCGATCAAAATAATAATCTATTAGTTCAATTTTTCCATCCACATGGCCCAAAGACTGCTTTCCAAATATCTAAAAATGACATGGTGTGGGTTCCAGTAAACAAGGTTGTGAGGAAAATTACCCCTGTCGAACTAACAACGGTTTCGGGCAGAACACATAACATATAAAAAAAAACTATGCAACAAAATTTCAGCACTCTTCAATACTTTGAAGAAATTATAAAATTATTATGCTAACTGACACAATGTACATCAACAGTTTAAATAAAACTTTGTATTTTAAGTTACAATGTTGATTTTTACCATAAATTTTCGTCAAAATTCTGTATGCGTAAAATGCAATTTTGGGCCAGTTTTGATGTACTATAACTCTGGAACTAGTTGAGTCTCAGTCACCAAATTTTTATCATATGTTTATGTCATAAAGAGATATTATCTGTATTAATTTCATAATTTTTCACTCAGTCGCTTTTGAGATATTCAACTTTAAATATTGCCAAAATGCAATTTTGGGCATTTTTGAAAAATTATATTAAAAAAAAGATAAAACTCTCAAGCTGAAAACTTCTACAGTAACTAGTCCTGTAACAAATCTACGCAGGAAAAAAAATTATTGATGAGTCTCTCATTTTTTAAGTAGTTTTGCAGCACTAAAATTACCATTTTAAGTTAATTTTCCATCTATAGCTGCGTTTTTTTTTTCTTCACTTTCCTCACGACGTAGGAAATATTATGAATGTACAAAACACCTAGGGAGTCAAACGGCCGTCAAAAAAAAAGTATGAGCCTAAAAAATTTTTTTTCGACAGTTTTGAACTCACCTAATAACGGGGAAAAACTGGTAAAAAAATAAGAAAGAAAAAAATTTTTGAACAACATGGCCTGAGTGATTTCTAATGGATTGACCCACTTTCGTTTACATTAAGCGTTTTTAACACTTTCTAACATTTGTAGAGTGTGAATACGATTTCAATTTATGTATATGTCCGTCTGTCTGTCTGTGTGCCCGTGCTTTAACACCCGTAAATATTTATGACATTTTTTGAAACTGATATATGTTATTCAAGTTCACTATCGGGTGTTCCCTATTGAAAATGAAGTTTATATCTCTACTGGTTTGTGTACAGGGGCACCCAAAAATAATCGAAAGCTTTGTGTTCTATGAGAGGAGTTTCTATAAACCATATTTTAATACCTTTACTGTATAGAAACATTAATGAAATTTTAATATGTTATTCAAGTTCCCTTTCGGATGTTTCCTATGTAAAATCGAGTACGTTTCTAACTTTTTTGTGTACAGGAGCACTTGAAAGTATTCCAAAGCATTGCGTTCTGTGAGACTTATTTTTATAAACCAAATTTAAATACACCGCTCGATACTGAAAATGCAACACCAAGAAGGAATGAAAATAACGGAATGAAATTTGTTGGACACATACATTATAGTAGGAAGAACAATTGATTAAAATTTCAGGAAATTTGGAGTAATATGTACTGAGAAAACAGTACATTAAGCAGCGACCTCTGTGAGCAATAACAGCACATATTTGCCTTGCCATTGAATCGAACAGCAATTGAATGAGATGTACGGGTAGAGCACTTCATGAAGCTTCAAGACGATGCCACAATTCATCGATCGAAGTTACTGGTGAGTGGTGGGGGGCCAGTCGGTTTTCAATGATTAAACAGTCATTTTCATTGGTGCGAGATCAGGAGAACGCACTGGCCAGAGCAACAGTCGAACACATTCTGTATCAAAGAAGGTCCGGACAATACGAACAACTTGCGGTCGTGCATTATCTTACTTAAATTCGGAGGCCTCGAATACAGGGCAGAGGGGCGGGCCTTAACTCATCAGAAATTTAATGGCCGCTGTTCAGAGTGCCTGGAATACAAACATGAAGTAATCGAGACGTGTATCCAATGGGAACCCATAACATCATTGCAAATGATGGACAGTATGATGATGTCGAATCCCAGCTGGCAATGTGCATTATTAATAATGCCGTTAAATACGGATAAGGCAATCCTGATGCTGTAAACAGGATTGTGTCTGAAAAGTGACTTCACGCCATTCTTGCGTACAGGTTCATCGTTGATCACACATTAATGGCGCCCATATCAGTGATGCAGTTTTGAGGGTAATCAGAATTTTGGTAGCCGCATACTGAGTCATCACCTGGATTGATGGTATGTTGTACCATTGGATACACGTCCCGGTCACCTCTTGTTTACATTCCCGTCACTCTGAATACCAGCCATTACATTTCTGACGAGTTAAAGCCCATAGCTCTGCCCTATATTCAAGGCCTCCGAAGCGTAACATTTAAGCAGGACAATGCACGACCGCAAGTTGTCCATATTGTCTGGACCTTCATTGATGCCGAATGTGTTCGACTGTTGCGCTGGCCAACGCGTTCTCCTGATCTCGCACCAATGAAAATGACTGTTTAAACGTTGAAATGCAACTGGCCCCCACTACTCACCAGTAACTTCGATCGATGAATTGTGGCATCGTGTTAAAACTTCATGAAGTGATCTACCCGTACATGTCATCCAATCGCTGTTCGATTCAGTGTTTTAGCAGATATGTGCTGTTATTGCTCACAGATGTCGCTGTTTATGTACTGTTTTCTCAGTACATATTACTCTAAATTTCCTGAAATTTTAATCAATTGTTCTTCCTACTATAATGTATGTATCCAACAAATTTTATTCTGTTATTATCATTCCTTCTTGGTGTTGCATTTTCAATGTCGAGCAGTGTAATTTTACTTTGCACAAAGCTTAATGCAATTGAAATAAATCATTCATTTGCACAAAAAGGAGTGTCTTCTATATAATATAGTATGATTAGCATTGGATTTACAGGGCCACACAAAAATATTCAGTTACATTAAGAGCTATCAATAAAAATTTGCTAGAATTGTACTTTCGTTTACATTAAGCGTTTTAACACTTTCTTATATTTTTAGTGGGAATATGATTTCAATTTGTGTATCTGTCTGTCCGATTGTCTGTCCTTTCTATCTGTTTGTTTTCGGCTCCTAGCGTCGGTAAATACTTTTAGAATTTTTTAAAAATGATATAATCAAGTTCACTATGGAATGTTCCCTATTTAAAATGACATTAATAGATCCTGTGCAACTAGTTTGTTTTTAGAGACAAGAAGAACAAACAAACAAAAAAATGTCAATGGATTAAATTTTAGGACAAAATTTTTTAAAAGTTATATTTAAAATCTTTCTATTGTAAAAATCATAAAACATTTATATGTATATTTAGTATTCTAAAATAATGTTTTGTATAGAATATGATATGATTAACTTTTTCAGATTAAAAGTTATTCGATACAACAATTACGTACAGTTGAAAAGTGTTACTAACCAATGCGTGCTGCATAATTTTTCTATCTTGTTTTATAGCTTTTAAAGAGCCGTTTTTAGTTGGATTACATTACACTTAGTGCGTAAAATTCATTTCACTAGGCTGAAACATAACTTGCTCATTTCAACATTTAAGTGAAAACTAAATAAATAGATTAACGTTATTTAAAAGCAAGTAACATAAATTAATATATGATAAAATAAAATATTAAATTTTTAATGTTGCTATTTTCCTTTTCTTTCACACACACACACACACATATATATATACATATCTCCTTTTTTCTGAGAGAAGAAATTTTCTACTTTTAAATATAAATAAAAAGACAGAAATTAAGGAGGCTGAATTTTAGTAAAAAAAAGAACTTTGGCAGCATTTCACGAGTACTTACTTTGATATTACTGGAAAAATGGATACATTTTTTTTTTCTTTTCTTGTTTGCATGTTATATATATATATAAATAAATGATAGATATAATAAATTTTAACATTAAAATTCAATATATATATATATATATATATATATATATATATATATATATATATATATATTCCCCACAAAACTTCATTAATGCCTTTCATTTGTATGTAAAATTAAACTTTCAAGTGATAAATTATATTTTATAAGAAATGGTTTATCTTTCACGGAATGGAAACATTCTTTATAATTGGGAAGTTTTTCTCTGTGCTTTTTTTCTCTCGATTATCTAAAATTATCCACGTCTTTATTAAATTATTATTGTTGTTATAATAATCCTGTCGCAGTATTATATTTTAAAAAGCGGTCAAAAATAATTAAATGTTTTCATAAATATTCTAGGCTTAAAACTATTCATGAACCTTCATTAAAATAGGTATTTTCCAATTTGTAAGGATCTGTATATGAATGAAAGTAAGTCTTCTTAAATAAGCAACTTCCTGCATCAGCTGTTGGAACCTTTCCTTTTAATAAAGATTTCAGAAAGTACAGTCGTATTCTTCTAGCTTTTCATGAGCTCAGTAATACTTTCTTCGATATATTAATGTTCCTCCTGCTTTCAAGGAACTTTTGTAACTCGCAGGATTTTATGCATTAAAAGGGGATGAGTGTTATTGTCTTTCCCAGACTCAGCAAATTTCTCTCGTTGAATATGTGCACCGTCAATTTCCAACAACTAAAGAGATTTTGAGACGGAGTGGGAATATGATTACCTATTGAAGAAAGAAAATCTGCTAAATTTAGTTCTTTCTTTATTGATTACACTTCACTTTTATCTGCAATAATGTGTGACATTTAATTTTGTTTTCGCATTTGTCAACAGACTTTATGGAAATGCCAACAATTATACACATGGTTTTCAGAATGCCCTAAGACATTCTGTAAACGATGGAATAGGTTCGAAAAAAAAAATTTACGAAACTATTTCATGCAATAAATTCTAATAATAAATTATTTTATATATTGGATTTGAAATTTTAATATTTATTGGACTGAATACGGCACTAATATCGTCTTCTCTCGTTTAAAAATAGTTATTTCAGGCATATTTCTTTATATGTTTTTCTTTTTAAAATATGTTTTACATTTCATAAATTTGCATGGAAGGGATTTTGTTATTTTATATAACAATTCAACAGATTAAAGAGAAAATTTTAATTTAATAAAGTTTACAAATGAAATCTAAAAAAGTAAAGTTTGTTATTTATAAAATGAAACCTTTAATAAATAGTGGAGAAATTAGTTTGTTTTCTCTCACTCAGTTTTATAATGACTTTTACGGATTGTTAGTTTTTGATGGAACTGCAATATTTCAGTCGGTATCAAATGAAATGCTGAATTTCTGTCATAAGGTAAAAATTTCGTACATTACCTTCATGTACATAAAAAAAATCAGACATTTTCTGAAAATCAAATGACTTTTCCCTTTTAAACTAATACTTTTGTCAACAAAATTTGGTTTTTGCCATTTTTGATTTCATAAGTTCTAACACAGTCATGCACAAAAAAAAAAAACACAGGATTTTTTAAAGCATTTTACACATTCGTCAATGTTACTTAAAATAAAAAATTTCAAAAAGTCTTTAGATCAACCTTAATATTTTTAATCTTTTATTCACAAAATCTGAACATTTAATTCCCAGATAAATGTGAGATATCAATTTCCAAATATATTAACAAATAGCTCCGTTAATATTTTGAAAAGAGATGGAGTTCGTATTTTTTAGTGTTAATTAAGAGTTTTAAAAGCATAAAATATATAATAAAGTATACATAGTTAATTACTAGTTTAGTTTTATGAAAATTTCATTTATTTCTAATATATATTTCATAAAATTTTTATTAGATAACTAAACCATTTAGTATACAATCGATGAAAGCATTTAATCAATAACACATGTCCAATTTAAAGGTTAATGTTTAAAATAAAACTACTACGTTTTTACGGGGAGCAAATGGCTATGAATTTTAAAAAATCAACACTAGTCAAGAACTATAAAAAAAATTTGGGTTCTGTCAGTATAGGGGAGGTAGATCAACAAAAAGCACTGTGCACAATGAGACAGAGTGTTTAGCATTTTTGTATTTGGCAGTACAGCTTTGGCCCTCTTATAGCAAATTGAGAAGTGGTATGTACATTTTTCATTCAATTTTGGTTAGCGTGACACCATTTTATATGATCATAGTTACAAAACACTGTTTTCAGATATAGAAAAGGCAATTAAATTTTTTTTTTCTATTTTCTATTTTTTCATTCACTAGTTAGAAAATAATTAAGGGTTACATGATATTACTTGCTATTTAGGGAACAAATCAGTGTAATATCGCATTTCCTAGTTTATACTGTTTAAATTATGTCGTGGCAAGGTGTGCACAATGAGACAAGTGATGGGTCAACAATGAGATTAGTCTCATTTGTACCCCATGATGTGTATTCATAAATTAAAAGATTCATTTTACAACATGAGATGCCATTTTACTCTATACTGAATATGAAAACAAAAGATTTAATGGTAATAAAATAGTGATTTCCTTTACTATTAAAACCGTTGCGCTGATGACAGTTTCATAAATGTATTTTTATTATCAAATATCTCAAAAAGAAAAAAAAAAAAGTAGCTTATAATATTTTATTTTGTCTATTTCTTAGTTGCGAATCCTTTGTTTTTCTAAAATTCCATTCTGTTTAAATCCTTTTTTTAAGTTTTTTTTTTTTTTTTTTTTTTTTTTTTTAACAAAATGGATTTTTTAAAATTTAGTAATAAAGTTAACTGTTTCGGAAAGCTAACAGATATGGCCACTGAGTTGGGGTATTGTGCATTAGCCTATTACAAAACGAATAAAATAAAATAAATTCGAAATTAATAATTCATACCGACCATTTGTTGAAGGAAATCATTTGAATGTGGAAATTCAAAATATGAAATCTTGAAAAAGCAAAATAAACCTGCCAAGGAGTTGGCTGTTATTTTATGTGTAAGTGGATCAACTTGCAGAATGAATGGTGAGGGAAGATTTATTAATGATACATCATTAGGCTATTATTATGAGTATTTATACCAATAATAAGCAATATTTGAAGAGTCAAAAGGCAAATGAAACATTGAAAATGAGAAATTTCTACATGAAAAAATAATAATATAACAAGAAATTCAGACGCAGCTAAATTTTCTAAAGCACTGATTTAGCAGTAATCTCTAAAATTTCAATCCTGCCATAGTTATGAGAAAAAAAAGTATCCTGTGTTTGACAAAAGATAATTTAGTACGAAAGGACTAATTTACATATTACTCTCTCTCTTTTTTTAATTAAAAAAGCTTCACCAACTATTCGGAAGATATCACCGACATATATTAAGAAGATATAGCCATCTATTCAGAAATCATTTTCAATAGATATCCAGAAGAAATAACCAATATATATTCAGAAGCCATAAACCATACATATCCTAAAGGTCTCGCCATTAAATATTCAGAAACTATTTTCTATACGTATTCTCATGTTATAGCAAACAAATATTCAGAAGCCATAACCAATACATATTCAGATACATATCGCCAATACATAGTTAGAAGCCATCATCAATATGCATTCTACCGATATCGCTAAGAAATATTCAGAAGCCATTATCAATATATATTCATTAAATATAGCCAACAAATGTTCAAAAGCCATCATCAAGGCATCTTCAGAAAATATCTCCAAGAATATCCATAAACCATTGTTAATGTATATTCAGGAAATATTGCCAGTAAATACACTAAAAGCTTAAAAAAAAAAAAAAAAAAAAAAATCCGCACTGCAGAAAAAATGACATACCTTTTTTTACCTGTAATAACTTTAAAATTAATGGCTAAAACAAGTAAAACTGTCATGTTTGCATAAGACCAAAGGGATGAAATGATATCTATGTACATTTTCGATTTAATAATTCTCTTTATTACACTCTACGAAGTACTTCATAAAAATCTACATAAAACTTTCTTTGTGAACATAATACAATAACCATACACTTTGTATTCTGTTATGATTTATTACATGAAATAAACAAGTTATATTTTAATATATGAAATAAAACTATTTATTTGTTAGATCTAAGCATTTTTTAAATAAAAGTATGTATTCCGCATTGGGTTAATTCCACCTATATATGGAATTACTGCTTTAATGCATAGTGGAATAGTATTATACCTTTTTTCATATAAATCTCAAAAATTTCACTGTGCAAAATATTGTAACCAATCTTTATAATTCTTGCAAAGTTGTAGGCTGCAAATTTCGAATCCTCCTATCTCTCCTCGTGCCTTTTTATGACTAAACCTTTTCGAGCAAAGTGAGATTAGGACTGTTTCCAAGTCTAATAAAGAAGAAATTCTACGATATTCTTTGTGGAATTTAACATAAAGTGAAATTACTTACAGAATTATGGGAATGGATAGGTAATTTTAACAATTTGATTCAAATTGACGTACCACATACGCCATACAGCAAGGTGCATTATCATCTTGAAATGGTGTTTGAAGAAAAGTCTGAAATACCTACAAAATAGTCGGTCAGGAGCCACTTTTATAATCACTGTGTTTTATTATGAGTTAATTGATTCCTTGAGCATGAAAATTCGTCTGATTCTTTGAAAAAGTATGCACCTCTGTACCATAATGTACGGAGAATGCGTCACTGTTTTAAAAGAGCAGTTTTCCTTAAGTCAGTCCCATTTTTACCGTTCTAGTAGTTTTTTTCATCAGCTCGAAATAAACTTGACTCATCAGAGAAACTCAGTTCAGCCCGATAATTAACTGCTAACTGTTTTGAATATTTGGTCAACTGATGTCTTGTTTTTTCTTAATATCTGTCCTTAATGACTTTTTTTCAGATCTTCTGGTTTTTAAACTGCTTTGTTTAACTGCTTCAGGACTATTTTTGAAGAAAGTATTTTGCTATACACTTTTTTAATCTTTATTAAGTTCTGAACATGATACAAATCGATTTTTTGAACATTTGCTTTTTAACTTGCGGTTATCTTGCTTGGATGAGCAACGTGGCCGCCTAAAGCCAAATTTCCAGTTTAAACGGCCAAAATATTTTATATTTTGCTAAAAATCATTTTACCAATATTTCATTAACATTTAATTATTTTGCCATCTCATGTATTAAAATATTTTTTGATTTTTATTCAAAAATTAATACTTTTTGTGGCATCGTTAACAGCCTTATTCTTACCATTTTTGAAATAATTTCTAAAATTACAGTTTTTCTGAAAATTGAATTTTCTTTTAACATTGAACTCAATGCTAAAGTGTATGTGGAGGACAACATAATAAATTCTGTTCGAAAATTTGCTTTTTAAACGATTAAATTGGCGGTTGTAGAAGGGGAAAAGAAAAATATCCAAGTGCGGCTTTTTTTTTTTTTTTTTTTTTTTGGTCGCTTAGTGTATTTAGAAACCCTCCAACTTCAGAAATGTTGATGGTCTCGGATACCAAGATCGGAAATTCGTTTCTACATATAAGTAAGGACGAATCACTTGCTTAACCATAGGTTTTGAAAAATGTAAAAGTTTTTATTGATTTGACAAATATTTTAAGATAGTGTAAGAAATTAAATGTTAAAACCGAATGCTAAAGGGCATCTTGACAAAAATGAAAGTGAAATGGTGACAATGCAAAATTGCTGTCTGAAAGAAATAGTCCTGTCGTACTAAGAAAATAAGAAAAAATTTAAGAATTGATAAGCCAATAAATTTAAACTTATGTTTGACTTCTTTTTAAAATTCTATTGAATCTGTATCGTGAAATATCTGCTTCTTCTTAGCAGCATTATTCATTTTTTAAATGACTATTCATATTTTGGAACAAATCCTATGTTCTTTAGACTGAAAATGAAAATTTAACCCTACAATTAAGATTTTAAGAACTGTGTTATTATTTTAATATAATAAAATTTATTGAATATTAAAGCAAATTGCTATTGATTTAATTATATAATTGTGCTTAATAGATGGCTGTATTGCAATCTGTTCAAGAGAAAGGTTCATTTACGTTTTAAAAGCTTTCTTTAAAAGGACTCCGCAAAAAAAAAAAAAAAAAAAAAAAAAAAAAAAATCAATGAATCTCGCGCAATTTTCATGGAAAACATCCTAGAGATGTAGTACAATCATTTCTATAGTTTTTAAATCTACAGGGGACGGCAGTATTTTTCGCCAGAAAGATTGATTTTATTTATTTATTATTTTTTTTTTTTTAACACTACATTCAATCTGATTTATTTTATTTCATGCGATAGATGTATTGAAACATTTGTTTATATATGTTTTTTCTTAAAGATTTCATTAAATTACACAAAAAGCAAGTTTTAAGAATTGTTGATTAATGACGAACTTTTTCAATAGAAGGAAAATTTCGTTTTATTACAAAACTGCGTAGATATATTAAATATAAATTCAGTAAAATTTTTGTACACCAAAAATGGTACTTAAAAGTTATTAGTTGTTTGATAAAAAAAGTTTATTTTTTCATCCCCATTAAAAATATACAAATAAAGACTGGAATGAAGATGGGCACCAGGTGGAGGAAAGGCTGTTTGTGAAATTGATCGCAAACACAGAATGTTTTAGAAATGTCGATTTCGCTAATGTTTTCAATGTTAAAAGCGATTTATTTTGAGTTCAAACGTAGCAAGGTATAAGATGGTAAAAGAATTGACCGAATTTCAATAAATATTAACTTCATTGTTTTATATTTCATAATAAATCAAAAAGTTCCCAATTAATTCTAGTTTATAAATAATAATACTTAAGAGAAAGGGGGCACAATGAAACTATGTATTTTCCCTATGATTTCAATACTCAAAAATTAGGTCATTATTTAGTTAACCTGTATTTGAACACTGTGAAAACTAGCCACTGTCCAATTTCATCTTGTAGGGAAAATGCAGCCATTTTTGGTTCTACTATTACAGTCAGAAAAATCAGGCAAGATTTACTTTTTTGGGAGAATTTGGAAAATAAATTATTATTCCATGATTAATGTCATTGCATTCATTTAAACTTTAGACTTTTTTTAATTACATATTTTTTACTTTATTAATATATTTTGTTCAACATTTTGATTTTTTATTTAAAAATAGTTCTTTAAAGTGATGGGGATACAGTAGGACGTAATATATTTTAGAATATTAAGATTTAAATTATTTATGTAAAATGATTTCAATGAGATTTGTTTAAATAAGATATTTTCAATGTCGCTTAGATGACATCTAAAATATGCCTTTAACGGCATATTAACCTACTGACTACTATTATATTACTGTTAAATGCTTTTTAATCACTTCTAAACTAAACACATTATTTTGAATATATTTATGAAGTGTATGAAAAGAGTTTTGCCAGGATACAATTTTATTTTCGATGTTCAGACAACATATTCAACTGTCCTTTCCGATATAGATAGAAAATTATCAAAATCTATGACTTGGGGGGGGGGGGGGACAAAAGGTTAAAGACGTAATTATCATTTCTTTTAGATTTCCGATATTATTCCATAATAAAATGAACTTTTGAAAGCATTTTATTCCTATATTGTAATTTTTTATGTTACTTTACTGTTTTCAATTTATCAAATATCATTTTGCAAAGAATTTTTTAAATTTTAAATATTTATTATAATTATTTTTAAATCTTGTCATTTAAAAATTGCTTTCATACCTTCTGCTTTTATTACATAGACCTATATTTAATCTAACTAACAAACCTTCTTGATTTCCAAGAAGAAGTCCCGATTTCTGTATTTTCTTCTTGTTTCATATATATATATATATGAACAAAAAGAAATATAATGCAAAATAAATAGATGATTAAATTGCCACAAGAGCCTAAATATGTTACTAATTAACTAAAATTAAAATAATTTTAACAGTAGTATTTTAACGTACATATGAAAACGAGAAATGATGATGCGAAAATCTGTTCATTAAAGTGCAGATTTTCTTTTGCCTTTTGTTGGTGAAATTTAATGGTGTTTGGAAAATCTTAAAAATTCTGTAAATTAAATTGAAGAAAGATAGCAGATTTTTTTCCCCCCATCAAAATATCTGCATTGTTTTGGTGAACTTTAATGATGATATGAAAATCTCCAAACATTTTGGAGAATCAATTGATGATTAAATGTAATTTTTTAATGTCTTCAAACAATCTGTAGAATTTTTAAAAAATACCTGCACGTTTTATTTATTTTTTGCAGACATGTTAGAGATTTTTTTTAGCTGGGGTGAGACATTTATTTATGAAAAATTATATTTATACAATTTAGGTATCTTATATCAGACCACAGGCGCCATTGGTGGTGTTTTCCTGCTGTCAAAAAATTCCTGCTGTCAACTCTACGTTTTTTTTTTTTTTTTTAATTCTTTTATAATGTTTATGAATTTTATTTTATTTTATTTTTTTATTCTTATTTTTTTAATTCTTTTATAATGTTTATGAATTTTATTTTATTTTATTTTTTATTTTTACTTTCTGCGATTTTTTTGAATTGTTATGTCTCCGCTACTATTGACTAAAATTGCACCTAAGTGCATATAAAATCTTTTTTGTGATAAACTGTGTTAAGTTTTTATTTACGTTAACCAATACATGCGAGATTCAGTTTCATATGCTTCATTGGTTTGATGTATTTTGTGTTGATACTAGATTGCCAAAGATTAGTAACCTGCCAGAATGAACTGCTTGCTCTGGCTTTCTGTTCGTGATATCATGTGTCGAATTATCGACGTTCACAGAAAATTTAACAGCAGCAAATAAAGTAACGGTGAGATTCAGTTTCATATGCCTAATCCTTTTGCCGTATTTTGTGTTGATGTGTGCGCACTAGACCACCAAACATTTAAACATCTAGGTGAACTGTTTTCGCTAACTTTCTGTCTGTGTCGTCATGTATTGCATCATCGGTGTTCATGAGGAAAACTGAGCAGTAACATCTTATGCATTTATTATTTGAATTCAAAGCGGCATGTTATTTATTATAGAAATATTTTTGCATAAATTCTTTTAATGTATGTTATTTTTGTTGAAATGCACGATACTGAAAATAAATAACTAAAATGTAATGAAATTTATTGAAATTAATAGCATTAATTAGTGTTATTATGGAATTTCTTGGAAGCAATTTGCCATTTATTGAAAACACGTATACATCAGATTTGTATGCTTGACTGAAAGTTCGCTTATAAATCTTCGTCACATAAAGACAGATAGCACATGATGGACACTTAATACGAAGAAATGGAAAAACACCCAAGGCCAGCGCAAGAATCGAACCCAATCTCCTACGCTCGAAGGCGATTAGCAGTGTGGTGGCATAACCACTCAGCCCCAGAGGGCCCTCTTATATGGTGAGGGAGATTGTAAATACAAAGTAATTCCTAGTAGCAAAAATTTGAATATCTGTCTGTAGGAAAACAAAAATTATCTGCGATCCAGAAATTATTTATCATAAAAAAAGTATAGGAATTGATAAATGATGTAAAGTTTATATCTGAAAAAGAAAGAAGAATATGCAACAAGTACAGTAATCTAGAGACATAATGCAAATTATGTTTAACTTAGCATTTCTTTTTCAATTGTTAAATTAATCGTTTCTGCTGCTGGTAAATAATTTAGAAGTAATTTCTTTATAGACATTTGTTTGCTACCCTATTTAATGATAACTTAGCAAATTAATATTTCGATCTTTAAATAAATGTTATATATGTATATCAAAAACTAATTTTATGTATTTGAGTTTATTATGTAGAAATGTTTAAAATCTATGTTTGAAACAGTAGTGTTTTGAAAATGAAGTCTTAGGCAGAGATTGAAATTAACATGAAATTACATGCAAACTGTAAATAATTATAAAACGACCTTACTTGACATTGACGGCAGGGAATTTTTTGCTTCGGGCCCTGAGCCTTGTCAGCTGCTTATAGCATATCAGCGAGCCTTATAGTAGATGATGAGGCTTGAGGCCCCGAGTGAAAAATTTCCTGCTATCAATATTAAGTAAGGTAGTTTTATACTTCTTTTAATGTTTTTATTTATTTATTTTTTAGTTTCCTTAGATCTTATGTGTTTATAAACTTTAATTTGCATGTAAACATATCCAAGTGCTAATTTTTCTCCCCTTTTAAAGTAAAATATCTCCGAATCAAAAAATGTCGCTTTGTTTACATTCTTCTAGATCCAGAATATTAAATGCTGTCAACAAGTGGCCGTTGCTTTCGTAACTTTTCTCATTCAACTCTGTATACCCCCCCCCCCTTATGAATTTGTCGTACTTTTCCAAAAAGCTTCCGATTATAATCCCTGCCCCCAATTTTATCAGATTTTCCATCGTAAGAAAGGGGAGTTACTATTGGAATTTTACAATAATTTATAACAAACCCTAACAGCACAAAATGTTCCAGAAACGTAACAATCATATAACATTGAAACATTATAAACATTTCAGAAACGTTTAAAAACGTTCAGATTGCTTTCCGATTAGTTTCAAAAACGTAGAAATGTCCGCGATCGTAACAAAAAATCAGATATGTAACAGAAGTATTACAATCACATTACAGAAAAAAAATCAAAAAGGTCGAATATTTCAGAAAGTTATCAGAGAGCATACTAAAACGTGTTACGTTTTTGAAAGACTGTAAGCTTTTTGCAACATAACTGAAACATTCTGTGTTGTATGGGAATGCTTTTAAAAACTTTTAAGCCAATGTTATTGATAATTTATAGCAGGTACTTCTAAACTTTTCATGTCAGTGTTTATAACAAGAGCTTATAAAAACTTTTAAAACGGTGTTTGTGACATTTGTGATTATATTTTTGTAATTTTTTAAGTGAAATTTTTATAAAAAAATATTTTTCATTATGATTTTGAATGTTTTGGATGCATAGTTTTGATTAAATTACTTGTTTCTAGCATATTTAGCTGTTTGGTTAGATCGCCAAAAAAGCGCGCTTCAACACATCAGCAATTGAGAGTTATAATTGAAGACACAATGCAGAATGGCGCTATCTTCATACAACGTCAACGTTAGTGAAGTTCGTTCATATAAGTAAAAGCTGAAATGAGGAAATTGAGAAACATAGCGGAAGGTATATGCAAAAGAAACATTTTATTAATCTTTGATAATTTAAATACAACACTGTAACAGCATTTGTATTACATTGCAGCAACACAAAAAGTTATAATAAGCGATGCAGGCATATCCCATTGCACAACAAAAGTTAAAAAATGTTCTTCGACTTCTTCAATATCAAGAGGTGACGTCATCTTTACGTTGGATAACTGCAGCAAGACGATTAGGCATGGACGACACTAAACTGCTGAATGTGGCTGTAGGAATTTTTTCTCATTCCTGCCGCAGTTGTTTCTCCTTCAGTTCTTGTATATTGCGGGGATGACGCTGGGCCGCACTTTCCTCTTAATAATTTTCCAAATATTCACTATAGGCCAGAGATCTGGACTTGCTGCTGGCCACTCTAAAATAGGGACACGTTTCGACCTTAGTCACGTTTGTATCAACTTCGCTATGTGTGGCCGAGCGTTATCTTGTTGAAATAAATATCGGTTTCAACCAAAGAGTCGCAGCACTGATGGCCGTAAATTCCTGTCAAGAATTTGTATATAGTCCTGAGCCTTTATCGTATCCGTGCAAAAAGGCAAATTGCCAACCCCATTTGCTGCTATGCAAACTCACACCATCACAGAGCATGGTTTAGAAACCACGCAGTTGTAACAGGATGGATCGTTTGCTTCATCCTTCTTTCTAATAACTTTTCGACCAACATTTCCATATGAAACCTGAAAAATGGATTCATCTGTCCACAATACCTTTCCCCACTGCGATGGAATCCAGCTGAGGTGAGATTTGGCCCACGCAACACGCCGAAGTTTATTCGCTGTAGTGAGGAAGGGCTTACGCCTCGTTTTGTAGAATGCGTAGCCACATCTTTTGATATATCGATGCATAGATGCTTCGGAAATAGTTTTTCCAAAGTTTTGTCTTGCCCATCTAACTAGGTCTGCGACTGCCAAGTGTCAATTTTTAGAAATATGTCGACGAAATAGGCGCACTTCCCGATCCGTCAACTTTAGATTCCGACCGGGAGCTTTTCCAGGACAGCTTTTTCCAGTTTTAGTGAAACAATTTATAATACCACAGACTGTAGACTGTGCCAAATGGAATGTTCGGCCAATTTGGTGCTGTGAAATACTATTTTGGTGATGTTGTATAATTTGATTGCGTACCACAAGATCCGTAGCTCGTCCCCTTACCATGCTTCTGCTTAGCACAGATAACGACCGTGCATTGCTCGACCATATATATTTTCTTCTCCCTCTGACGTCACTGACTCAGAATTGTGCACGAAACGGCTGGAATGTACTGGTCCTTTCTACTGAACGAACTTTATTGCAAAGCGTTGGGATTCAGAATTCAGCTTCAGACCAACTTTCAGTTTTTTTATTAATTTTATTTTGTTTTCTTCAGTTGTAATAGTTGAACACAGTCTACACCTACATGTAACTACGAATATTAAAACGTTTGGACGATCTCATATTATTTTATTTACAAAAATATTAGTGAACGAACTTCATTGACGTTGAAGTTTTCAGAAGAATTGCTAAGGGTATTTCAAACTAGATTTTTCCTTGTGTGGGACAAATCTAAGAATTGAGTTTTCACCCACTTACTATTATCAGATTGAGCGGACATTTTGCATACATGTGTATAACTCTGATGATAATATATGCTGAAGTTGTAATGGACTTGGGGATGGGGGTCTGGAGACACTAGACCCCTAACTCCAGTTCCTTTAACTCACTTCCCATCGTTGAATTAAGCTGAAATTTTACATAATTCTGACAACAATACATTGCTCAAGCAATAAAAGATTTGGCGTGGTTTGAGCGTTTAGACCCCAAATTCAAGCTCAAAATTTGTTTTTGAATTTTAACCCACTTTTTACCGTCTCTATGAGCTGAAGTTTTGCGTATATGTATGTTATCTACATCCATGGAATTTGAGATTTTTAGTACATTTTGTAATAAAATCCTGTTCTCAAAACTTTTTAATTTCTTATCATTGTCTCCAAACTAATTTGGATATACATTCCATGTAAGTTTTTTAATGTAATGTTAATAGTATAAAAAGTAAATCTGAAGCTTAATTTGCATTTTCTTAAATCTATGCTGTAAAATAAATGGTAATTTCAGTTGTAACATTTAAGACAAGATTTTAATAATAAAACTAATTGATGTGTTTAAGTTCCCTGGTTTTAATGAATTCGAGTTAATATAATTTTGACTATAAAATTTTCACATTTGGCATTTAAAACATGAGGTTTAGCAATTTCTTGTGGTTTTTCTGTTGCGACTCAGCAGTTAAAAATTTGCCAGTGAATTAAGTAAATACAATGTAAACTGAACTTTTCCAAGCCAGTTGGAAATTAGCACTTGAATTTCATTGCCAATATTGATCTCAGCAATCAAATCAATTCTGTTGATATCAAAAAATATATCAATAAAACAAAAGTAAATGACTAAATTCATAAACACTTGTTGCTCTCACACACACACACACACACACACACACATATATATATATATATGTATAATTAGAAGTATAATTATAAGTTTTCTAGATACATTTTGATGTGTTGCACTTTTTTTTAAATGTAAAATGGAATGAAAATGACTGTTTTTTTTTAGGTTTGTATATTGCACTTTCTTGAAAATACTTCAGATTGGTGATGAAGAGGAATGTCATGTGTTTTAGATTATTATTTAGGCATATCAAAATAAATAAATAAAATAAAAACTATATGATTATTAGTATACTCTAAAAATTGTGATATTGTAATATTCAATTAAGTTTTACTGTCTTCTATTTTTAATAAAAATATTTGATACTTTGGAATGTATTTTCATTTTTTCAATCTTTTTTATAATCTGTAATGCAATTTTACCAGGGGTGCAGAAAATGTTTTTACTCCCAACATTTTCTCCAATCCATATAAAAATTTCTCCAAAATAAGGGAATGGTTTTAACAGTGATTTTTGTAATTCATTGTTCAAATCGATATCATTTGTATATTTTTCCGCAAAATTTCCCCCGATCCTAGATTGGACATATTCTGCACCCATGCATTTTACTTTTGTATCCAGATTATCTTCAAAAGGTAAGTGAATTATTTTTTAATCATTCTGTAAGAATTGTATTATTTAACCCCATTGGCAAATTAGGTTAAATTGTATAATTTTGTCTACTTCCTTTACAGAATATAAAAAAATATATATATATTTACAAAATGAGATTTAATAATAGTTTTCAATTTTACGTAAATTAGTTGTTAATATGAGTTAACGGGAAATAGCTCAAAGATAATCTAAGAAAAATAAGCATCTATCAAAAAATTACTTTTCTGAATAAATATAGGTTTTAAACTAAGAAGTTATCAAGATAATGATACATCTTTAAGGAAGTTAGAATTTTTTTAAAAATCTATTTTAATATTTTTGAGAAATTAAATTTTTTTATTACTAGTTTCAAATGAGGTATTACCTCCCTATTTTTGGAGGGAGTTATTAGTACAATCAACTCTGATAAAATTCAAATTCTATTAATTTAAGAACAGAAAGAAGAGTTAACGATTTGCTTATAAAGTGGGGGTGGGGAATTTTTTGAGTAACAGGGGTAAGAATTTAGAAATTTTTATTTATTTTTTTACCAAACACAGCAGTATACGATACATAGCCTGCAGTAGAGCTGGACGATATTAGAAATCAAATATCGCGATATATCGCCAAGTTAATATCGATATTAATGATATTATCGATATTTTTTCAAGAAAAGGAAAATAGACATTTGCTACTTTTTAAAGATAAATGAACACCAATTTTGATGTATACAAGCGTGGACTGCTTTCTATGTATATATTCTGGTATATCATTTCCATAACATTTTCATTTAAAAAACAAGTAATAATAATTAAAACAAAAAACTGCATAAAGAGTGAATCGATTAATTTATATCATAGCTTTTAAGTATACACTGAGAAAAAATATATGTATACCTCCTTCCTCTAGAATGAATAAGTGGTCATTTCCTAAATCCCTTAACTAGAAATATAGATTTCCGAGCTATGTGCGTGAGGCACGCCAATAAACTGAATAGACGAAATTATCGAGATTTTCTAGTTTACACATTTCTAGATGGTGAAACAATATTCTGGATATTGCGAATATTTTGAATCTTTTGTATGGTGAGAAATTCTCGCTTGATTTTCAGGAATTGCGTAATAAACCAAGATTATAATTGCTGAAACCCGCCTCTTGCGTAGTCTCATTTATTTGCAGAGATTTTTAAATAACTTTGCCCTCGAAAATAAAGGCAAACGCTCTAGAATTCTAATAGGGCTTCTAGAACTCGCTTTCCAAGGGGGCTAGAATTTATACAAATGACACGGAACTATTTTTTATTGAGCCACAATTAGACTCTAGATGTCAGTTACAGAATTTTTTCTTAGTGTACTTGTGTATAATTTGTCCTCCATTCTTCCGATTTTCAGCTTTAATTATTTTAAAATAACATTTTAACAGAGTTAATATGTGATATGGGTTATATTTACACAGTATATCATAAAAAATCATAATTATAGAAAAGATAAAAGCTTAACAGAAATGAAACTGTCTTAGAATGTAGATGATTCATAAAATTTTACGCAGAAATTATCCCTATAATATATATATTGGTATCTTCATCTATCTTTTGTCTGCTGCGTGTTACAATGGTACTAAATGATTCAAATTATATATATATATATATATATATGAATGATTCACTTATATGCAGAATTTTTAAAAATAAATATTAGTATATTAGTATGCGTTCTGCGCCGAATTTTCATCCCTAAGTGTAAAGAAAGCTTATTTACTTGTAGTAATGACAGTCATTGATAACGATGTAGTTATAATTAAATTAATTTCAATGAATAAGAAATGCACAGTATATATATATAGAAATATTATTTATAAAATTCCTTCAGTATTGCCATCGAATAATCTTTCTCGGTTGTAGAGTAATATTTTTAATTTGAAATCTTCATAACTCGTAAGTATTCTAAAGGTCAGTTACCAGCCATTTTTATTTTTGCATCTACTTCCCATACAATTATAATTTTTTTAAATATATATAATGAATTCATATTTGGTAATAGTTTTATAAAAATTCGAAATTTTATTATATATATATATATATATATAGCCAGTATGTAAATAATATGTTTAAAAAAAAAAAAAAATACGTTGATGTTTTCTTTTGTTAGTTAAAATAACTCATTTTGCATTTAAAACTTTATTTCATTTATTTATGTACGACAGGCTTATTTCTTTCAATCTACGATTTTGCGTTGTCGCCCTGTTTAGTGTTCTATCTTATATATACCAGGATACCTGCTAACACACAATTTTACAATTTAATTTTCGAAACTGTCTTAAAATAATAAGTCAAATCTGGAAAAACCAAACATAAATAAATAAGTAAATATGTAAAAAAAAAAAAAAAAAAAAATGAATGAATATGTAAGTAAATATATTACTATCATGTCGAAAAAATATATATAAGTGTACATTTTTTTATTTATTTTATTTATTTTTTTTTTTTTTTAAATAATTGAAATAGAATTGGAAAAAAAGAAAAACAGTGGTAAAGAAATGGAACCGCTTCAGCATAGCCCTTTGCAAAATTTAAATTTGGTACCGAAGTAACCCGGATATTTCTTTGCAAAATTTTCGATAGCCACTTGAATTCATCAATAAATTGACAAAAAAAATTTAAAAAACACAAAGGGGCTCCTTTCCTAAAGTTATACCAAAGACATTTTAAGAAATGAATATAGTAACCGATGCTAGTGAATGAAACACAGTTATTAAAATAAGTCCAGTCGTACTAAATTAAATACTGTTTACATAAAATGTAAGTGGAATTTTTTTTTTTTTTTTTTTTTTTTAACCACTTCTTTTTTTAAATCTCTTATATTTAATAAGAACAGCTAAAATAAATAAATAAATGAATAATAATAATAAAATGCTGCACAAAAAATAAAAAATAAATGAATAAATAAAATATTAATAAAATGCTCAGTGTTATATCATTGTTCAGTCGGAAAACTGTCACTATAAAATTTCTGAAGATAAAAATCTATTTTACTAGCTTAATAAAAAACTAAGTTTATTGAGATATTTAATATTAATAATGATAGAAGGTAAACTTATATATACAAAAAAATTTACATTTTATAATATTGCACACGATTAAAAATTACAGATCGAAATATGTTCGGAAATTATTTTATTATTTTCATCTCCGGGACATTCTAAATATTTCAATTTTTTTTTCTTTTTTTAATACCACTTGATATTATTTTGAACAATCGATGTGGCTGCGAACATTTATTTTACATTCAATATTCTAAATATTACTTTCACGTAAACCGCAATATACTACATGAAGAAAATATATCGATATCAATGACTGAATATCCGGCAGATGATATTACTCTTGCGATCAAAGTTCTAGTGGATATCATTGTCTGAAATACTGCAATTCGGCTTTGATCATGTTTGATAAACATATGTTGAAGCTCGCAATGTCATTGGCCAGTTTATACTGATATCAATGAGCCAATAGCAGCAAATGAGCTAAAACAAGAAAGCAGATACATATTGCGGTAACTTAGTTTTATTAGAGAGATCGTTTGGGGTTGAGGTATGTGTTTCTACTTTAGTCGTGAGTAATATAGGAGGAAAGAAGGAAAGGGGTATTAGAGAGTGTAAGTTATTCCGCGCTCTTTTTGTTTGGAGCACGTGGTTCGGTCGGGGTTTATTGTTTGTTCGTTGATGCGTGCTAGCTCGGAAGCAGAATTTGAAGGTATTGTAAGATTGGCGTCCAATGTTATTTATCGGCATATCGGTCGATCGCGCAGTGCGCACTAAGAAATATCGTTAGAGGGATATATCGGCAGAGCAAGATATTGAACATCGTTATCGCGATATTAAAAAAATATCGATACTTCGGGATATATTGATAAATAATCCAGCCCTAGCCTGCAGTAGCATATCGTGAATGACGTTTTGGGAATGCTCCATACAGGTGGCTAGAAAAGCTCACCTTCTGATTGGCTGTTGAAATGTCGTCATATCTACGTTGTTTCTCAAGATAAGCAAATTAACCAAAAAGATGATTAAATATCCATTTTAATGTACTGTTTCTAACTGTCTGAGTGGAACATACTGAAAATGTCATTCACGATATGCCACTGATAGTCAGTATAGAATAATAACAGCTTAAAAAGACAAAATCTAATGTAATTGATTATCCAAATCCTTTTCATGCTCAAATAATGAGGGATTTTTTTAATACTGTTTATTGGTTGTTTTACTATGCTAAAATATCAGCAACGAAACTGACTTAAAATTCACTCACCATGTCCGAAGAATTATTCGGACTTAAGGGCCCTCTTCACTCAACGCCGCCGGAAGCCGAAACTAATGTTATTCTATGGGAAATTTTTCTTTACAAATAACTTATTAACTAATAGATATTTTTAAATTCTCTTTTCACATTCTGAAAGTTCCCAGCTGTTAAATTGACGCACCTTTTCTAAAAATTTATTTTTTTAATTTTTTATATTTTATTTTGAAGCTGCAAAATACGAATTTTCAATATGTGAAATTTTTTCATTTTGCAATTTCGAAATAAAATATTAAAAATTAAAAAATTACATTTTTAAAAAAGGTCCGTCAATTTAACAGTTGGGAATTTTCTGAATGTGAAAACAGAATTTAAAAATATGTAATAGTTAATAAGTTATTTGTAAAGAAAATTTCCCCATAGAATAACATTGGTTCGGGCTTCCGGTGACGGTGAGTGAAGAGGGCCGTTAAGAGTAAACAAACTTAAGAGTGTAAACAAACATTTCCCTACCCCTGCATATGAACATTTTATTGTTACATATTACTTCATCTCATTTTTTTCTCCTTTATATCGGAATAATGTGGTAAAAATTTGCTGTCTATTTCTCATTTCTGTGATATTTCCTGGCTGTAGTGTTAAAAAGCAATTTATGAAAATTTACAAAAACATACATTTTCTGATTTATATAATACTTCATTTGTATTTTTAAATTAATTACAAATATATTTAATTGTCATAGTTGCCATCTAAATTTATTTTTTCTTAAAAAATTGTAAGTACAGTCGAATCTCATTAACGCAAACATGCTTAACGTGAATTACTTTTAACAGGAACTGTTCCCATAATTTCATCAAAATGAAGATTAGTTATTAATAGCATCAACTACTGATAACATGAACAATTTTCCCCACTAGAGATTCACGTTAACAAGATTCGACTGTATTTAAAAATCTAATAGAATGGGTAAACGAATCAGTGAAAATATGTATAGACGAGTAAAATCTTAAACTCTCGGGTCCTGCGGACCAACAACTTAATTTTCTTAATTTATATCTTTGTTAGATCCAATTCATTATAAATCAATAGTTTAAAATACGTTCTCACATAATCTTTAATTTGATTACAACAGTGATGTAGATATTTTCAAGTTATAAAATTTAACTTTCTTTAAAGCATCAAAAATAAAAAGTTATCAGACATGATATGAGAATTTGAATTTTCTGTTCTATATAAAACAAAACTTTTGCTGATATATTTGTTAAAGTGAAATAAAATAAGGCAACAGATTTATTTATGTTCCTTTCAGTCTATTACGACCAGAATCAGAATTGAAATAAACCCATCTGCTATAAATAGTCAATTTAGAAACAAGAGTTAAATTAATAAATTTCACTTTGAAGTTATATATTTAAAAACAAGATTTAAGTATGAGACCTGTGGTATAATTTACTAGTGCTCTATCCACTGAATGATCCAGTCGATATAACTGCAGTAATAACCTTATATAAGAGCTTACAGAACACATCAAACATTTTTTATGTTTCATATAAGGCAGATATTGGCTAGGTTGTTCAGTGGGTACAAAACTGACGCAGGCATAGATTCTAAGTTTGAATCCACTTTTCCATATTGCTAAAAATAATTCCCTTTTAGAAATGTGTAGAAATCATGTTAAGAATTTGTAGTCAGATAATTATGTCCACAAATAACCAAACATTTATTACAATATGTTATAAGGAGTAAGAAGATATCGACAAATAAAAATGCTGTTTTTATACATTATTTTGGTTTTCTTATATTTCTTTTATGTATATTGAGATTTTTTTTCAAACTTTATAATTTTTTTATTTAATTGCAACTTAAAGTAATTAAAATATATTTTCTATTCTTTTGGAAATTTTTAAATCATATTATTGCATTTAAAGGAAAAATTATCTTGAGATTTGTTAATTTGTTTCAGAAATATATTTATTTATCTTGAAAGAAATAAGATATTAAGAATATAGCGTTTTTACACATGTAATTTCATGATAATTTAAAAAAAAATTTGATTAAAATTTAAACTACTTTTTTTTTTATATATGTATAATTAATTTTAATTACAACTTACATAATGATTACAATGTTTTTATATTTTGAACATAAAAAGATGTTTAAGAATTAATTATTATTATTATTATTTTCAATTTAGAATATGTTTATTCAGCCTGAAAGATAGACTTTATTTAGGTAAAAATAAAACCAAATGGCCTAAAGAGGATCATTTTTACAATTTATTTTTTCGATCCTAACTCCTTGAATTTAACCCAAATAACACAGAATTCTTCAGAAACAATCCTATATTTTTTAACTTCGTTGGCCAGCGGTTACTTTTGGTCGCTGGGCCTCGCTTCAGCCAACCGTTGGGTGACAGTTGGACCAATAGTAGAACAGTTAGGAAAACTGGCCCAATGGTCAGCCAACCATAGCTCAACATTCAGCCAACCGTGGCCCAATAGTCAGCCAACCGTGGCCCAACTGCCAGCCAACCGTGGCCCAACTGCCAGCCAACCGTGGCCCAACTGCCAGCCAACTGTGGCCCAACTGCCAGCCAACTGTGGCCCAATAGTCAGCGAACCGTGGCCCAACAGTCAGCCAACCATGGCCCAACGGTCAGCCAGCTGTAACCCAACAGTTCGCCAACCATGGCCAACAGTTCTGTCGTTGGGCCAACCGTCACCCAACGGTTGGCCTAACCGAGGCCCCGCGACCAATAAACAACCGTTGGCCAACGAAGCTGAAAACTGTAGGACCAACCGTTTCCCAGCCATCCTGTGTTAGTTGAATTGCCTGAAGGACTAACGTTGACTGTTGTTGTTGGTTCCGGTTCACAAACATCAGGAGTATAGATTAGTTTAGTGTCTGGGGACGGTTTGAGATCATTCAAGACGAACGCTGATTTTATCCAATCTATTTGGGTGTGTTTCCGATCTGCAAATAATTTCAAGATCCATCTTTTTATATTATCTACCGTCTTAAGACAAAATGACATTGGAAAAACGAAAAATAATTCCCGCCCATCAGAAAATAGAATACCAAGTTTTGCCCCTGGCTGGGACCAGGTTACCATGGTTACTCTGTATCATAAAAAGCTACAAATGGCTTGTAACTTTAACACGGGATGTCACATACTACTTACAATATTTATATGCTTTTTTGTAGGAATACGTGGAATATTAAAAAAAAAAAAAAAAAAAAAAATCTAAAATTAATTTCTTTGACATGCTCTATGTTTATAACAAGAATGGATTTAAACAAATATTTTTTTAGAAAACATGCAGCAAAACTGACAAAATATTAGAATAATATTATTCTGAAACATAAAATACGTAAGTTTCATTATCTATGAAATATTGAGATATTGTAAATATTTCATTACTACACATGCGCGATAAAAAGTAGCACTATTTTAAGATGAATAGGACAACTTATGTTAAAAGTGCACATGAATCGAATAAAATCTAATTTATCTTTTAAGTTATTTTTTAAATTATTTATTGCAACTCTTAGAAGAACATAAAATTCTGCTCAATCTCATAAGGGATTGAGGAATTAAGAATCTCATTAGAATTTAAAGGTTGGTTGGTTGGGTTTTACGTCGCACTAGTGCTGCGCAGATGGGCAATTGGCGACGGTCTGGGACACACCCCTAGAGGGGGTCTGGAGACATGCCATCACAATTTTGATCCTCCACGGAAGGGATAGCTCTACCGCTTCGGTGACCCCCAGAGGTATAATTTTTGATGGGAACATGGAGGACATTGCGGCCGCGACAGATTTTACGTGCACCAGCCACCATTAGTGTACACGGCGGTCTTTGGCCGGCTCGAGTACCGAACCCGCAATCTTCCAATTACGAGGCCGGCGCTCTACCGACTGGGCTACCGCGGCCTAGAATTTAAAGGATTTTTAAAATATTGGTGAAGTAATTGCATTTCTAAATTAATTACATAGTAAGTCACCCATGCACAGTAAAATATTTACTACAAATACTGTTATTTCAGTGAAATTTAAGCGTGTGCATTTTATCTTTCAGAATAATGCTTCTCTTATGTTTTGTCAATTAACCTGGAAATTTTATAAAATTTTGGTTAAATCCATTTTTAATACACGCAAAAAGCTCGCATTTTTTTTTTTTTTTTTTTTTTTTTTTTTTTTTTTATATATATATATATATATTTAAATATTCCACGTATTCCTTGAGCAGAGGCTCCCACGGTCGCAAGAAATGTAGTTAAAGAATACAATTCATTAGTTTAGATTTATGATACAGGTGAATCCAAAATATTTGTGGTCTTCAATTTATGGTTGGTCTTCTAATTCCATTCGAGACTAAATCGTTACCCCCCTAACAGCACAAACTGTCTGAAAAATGTATTAATTAAATAACATCGAATCATTGACACTATTGCAGAAACCTTTCAAAAATATTTTTATTTGCTTTCAGATTAGTTTTAAATGTTCGCGATCGTAACAAGAACAACAGAAGTGTAACAGTTATGTTTCAATAAAACTTCTTTGTAACAGTGAAACATTTCTAAACTGTTTCAGAAGCATGGCTGCGCTAACACTGACGTTTCATACAGGTATCTAAAAAATTATTGCAGTTTTGACAAAATAGTTGAAGCATAAGAAATACATTTTTTTCTATATATATAAAATCGTTTGCCCTTAGTGAGTGAGGGATTCATCATCACCCCAGCCCAAACCCATGGGCCTAGAAGTATGAAATTTTGTGACAGTATTAATTCTATTACGTAGACATCCAATAAGAAGCGATTTTACAAAATTCGTCCCCGAGGGGAGGAGGGAGGGCAAAACGTGATTTCACAAAATCGTTCATATCTCAAGCAAAAAAACAGATATTCATAAATTTTTTGCTTTAAAATATAGCTAACACAAGTATCTAAAAATCTATTTCTGGAGTTTTAGAAATTCGGTGCCCAAGGGGGGGAAAGGTAAAACATAATTTCACATAATCTTATATATCTCAAAAAAAAAAAAAAAACAGATATGCGTGAAATGTTTGCTTTAAAATATAGCTAATATAACTACCTAAAAATCTATTTCTTGAATTTTAGAAATTCAGCCCGTAAAGGGGGGAGGGACAAATAATCCTTTATATCGCAAACAAACAAACCAAAAGATTTTTTTTAGACTTTTGTTTTAAAATGTAGCTCACAAATATCTAAAATCCAATTTCTGGAATTTTAGAAATTCGTCCTAGGTGGAGCGAGAATGAGGGGGGGGGCTATGGGGCAAAACTATAGAAATAGAGTTAAACCGTTCAAAATTTGCACGTATAGGTTTTTGGGATCTACAAATCGAATGCAGATATTTTCAAAAAGGGAAAAATTATTAGTATAAACGGAAGGGGGGAGCGAAGGGGCAAAAATGTATAAATAAGAGTTAGAGAGTTGAAAATCAGTAATTTTAGTTTTTAAGGCCCGATAAATCGATTGCGGATATTTTCGAAAGTGTAGAATTATTACGAAGGGCGGGGTGGGCACTGCTGTGCATGAAATTTAACCCGACGCCATTTTAGAATATTCGTATGTAAAATGACCTCCTTAATCCGAATATGACCACTATTTTGCCCAATTGCCCACCGTTTTCTAGATACACCCCCTCCCTCATTTTTATCATTGTTTGCCAATTTTATACCCATTAGTTTGATTTGAAGAGGAACGATGATTATTATAACCGTTAAATGTCTTCTGACCTGAGGAGCTACAGAGGTCGAAAGTTCTAAAACACAAACATTTGTAGTAAGGAGGAAATTTGAGGGGATTTTTGTCCAGAAAACAAAAGAAAATCGATAAAAACAATCAGTTTATGTTTCTTCTTTTTTTTTTTTCGCAATATTTCTCTTATTTTTTTACATATCCAAGCTTCCAGTTTGCCATTTTCTTACCAAAGCACCCCAAATAACAAAAATTATACAGTGAATATTTTTTTCAAAATGTTGCTGAGTGGAGTAAAATCTCAAAACTCTCGCAAGAAAGTTTGACTGAGTCAGTGAACGACGTTTGCTTTTAATAACTCCCACGTTAAATATTTTGGGCAGTAAAGCATAAACAGTAAAATCTCCTGCTTTGACACGTGTTAACGGTCATTGCTCTTATCATTGTAGTCGTCAGTCGTTATCTACCTTTAGTACACATTTTGCGATAAGAGATTGAACTTTATGGTGTTCTAGACGGTGGTGATCTTTAACACGTGTCAAAGAAGGATATTTTACTGTTCATGTTTTACTGCCCAAATCATTTAACGTGTGAGTTATTGAATGAAAACATCGTATAGTGAATCATACTTTCTTGGAGGGTTTTGAGACTTTACTCCACTTACCAACATTTTGAAAAATTTTCACTGTATAATTTTTATTATTTGGGGTGTTTTGGTAAGAAAAAGGCAAACTGGAAGCTGGGATATGTAAAAAACAAGAGAAATATTGCGAAAAAAAGAAACAGAAATTAATTGTTTTTATTGATTTTCTTTTGTTTTCTGGGCACATATCCCCTCAAATTTCCTCCTTACTACAAATGTTCGTGTTTTAGAACTTTCTACCTCTGTAGCTCCTCAGGTCAGAAGACATTTAACGGTTAAAATAACCATCGTTCCTCTCCAAATCAAACTTAAGAAAATTACCAAACAATGATAAAAATGAGGGAGGGGTTGTATCTAGAAAACGGTGGGTGATTGGGCAAAATGGTGGTTATATTCGAATTCAGGAGGTCATCTTAAATATGAATCTGCAAGAATAGTATCAGATCGATTTTTTTTTCTTTGCAGATTGTAAAGTTGGGTGCAGGGGAAAAAAAAAATATATATATATATATATATATATATATATATCAGATAGAACGTTGGCAAGTAGTATGACATTTAAAAGCTCGAGAAACCGATTGCGGATATCTTTGAAAGTGTAAACTAATTAGAAGGGGCGGGAACGGTGGGCGAAGGAACACGTGCGTCATGCGTGCGTAACCCATGCACGTAGGCCATGCGCTGCCGCAGGCAGTGGGAACCCAGAGTCCGAACCGATTATTCCATCGATGAGAAGATTTTTTTGTATTTTATATTTATGTTTTTCTCTTACGTAAATGTGCGCGCGCAACGCACAGTATCATGGGCTGCCGAAGGCAGTGGGGACCCGGTGCGACATTTTTCCTGATCAGATTTTTTTTCTCTCTCTTTTTTTTTCACATGATAATAATTAATGCAATTTTGAGAATTCATTATTATGATGATTTACTTAAAAATAGTGACCAGAGAAGCGGGCGTAGCCTGCTAGTCGGCAATAGAATAATTGAGTGGACTTAACATTGGCATTTATCAATTAAAGCAATCTGAGAACTATTCGTCTCAATATATTTAAGGTTACGGTTTTTCCAAGCTGTTTTTTTTCCCAAAGAAAGCTTTAATATAATAAAGGATTCGATTCAAAGCAGACATATATCATCAGATTGCATATTTCAGGGATTCAGTACAATCAAACTGGCAGTTGATTTTGGGATTGAGTGAATTGTAAAGTCGCACCAGAGTTACGCAATGGGTATTTGGCGACAGTTTGGGATTGGCTCGAATAGAGCCCCTAAATAAAATAATAGGCCGGCGCATCACCGCCATTTTTTTGCCTCTGAAGAGGACAGCATTCCCGCTTGGCGTCCTTATCGCTTCCGTAATGATTTTAAGAAATCTTGATCTGAAGCTAATCCGGTCAAGATAAGAGCAATAAGCAACAATAATATTCCTAAAAACACATTTTTTCACATTTTGTCATTTTTTTCTGAGGATATACTATGGATGTACTGGGGGATAAGATGTGTTGTTAGGGCGGTTTCTATTTCTTTTTCAAAATGTCGCCTAAAGTCAAATACACAGAAATAGAAGGTTTGTGAACACTTTATATTCACTTCTTGAATGATTATAGCAGTTTATCGCTAAACAGACTTCCATATCATAGTTTACTTAGCTAAAACTATGAAATATAATAAAAAAAGTTAATCTAAGGTAACCTAAGACGAAAAAAAATAAATGTTTGTCGTTTGTTTATCAGAGAAACGCGATGGGTACATGGGGCAACCCTAAGGCAACAAAATGCCTGATGCGCCAGCTCGTATATATAGGAGCCTTAGGCTCGAACACGCAATGACGTCACATTTTTTAACCTTCAGCGGAAGGTTCAAATGAAGGGAAGTATTAATTTTGTTAAACATAGAGGACACTGGAGCCACGACAGATTTTTCATGCACCAGTCACCATAATTGTACAGTCGAGCTAGCGGATATTGCTGATATTATGAATGGAAATTTGGAATTCGTGTTTTGGAGGTGATCTGCTCATACTGCATCTGCAATACAGTTTCCGGCACAATGTGGCATTTAAATGTCAGCGCAATATTCACTATCCAGATTTCTTAAATGCTGCTGAGGGTTAATCTTATCAAGAATGTGATTGACAGAATTTTATAAAATAGAATATTTGTGCTTTTATTTCATACATATTTGTATGTACTAGTAAATCAAAACCGCAAGTTTGTAAACTTTATGTAGGTGAAAATTGAAAAAAAATATTTTTCCTTTAATGGTATACGAGTATATGCTAACATATCACAGCAAATAAAGGATATTACTTGGGACCATATGCCTTTACGGTGCAATTATTTTGTACGGCGAAAGAAGAGAAATTTGTGAACTTCATTCGCAACATTTTGTCAGTTTTTCATTTAAATCCTTTCTTGCTTTCTAGGGACTTGAAACAGCTATATGTATAAGGTTTTGTGAATTGCATATATTATTTTTCTAACCTAAATTAAAAACAAAATTAAATATCTCCACGCACTCTAGTTTTTAAGAGAAACTGATGACATTAGAATATCTTAATTTTAAGGCCCTAAAACCTCAATGCACGTATGTTACCTGTTTATCACATTTTCCTTCTAGTATACTCTTATGCTAAAACCTTTATAACAAAAGCTAGATTTTCGAAGTATACTTCAATTGGTTCAGCTGTGGATCTTTATGACAACTTTAGAAATGACCGCATACCACAATCATTTTTTTTACATTGTTTACGTATTTGCAAATATCATGAATTTCTAACTGTTACCTTCACTTTTGATGCATTAATACAAAACTGTGTTCATTCAAACCTGTTAATTAGTAACTAAGTATATTAATAAAAATCCTGAAATCTTGATTAAAACTAATGATTAAAACTAAATTTTATTATGACTAAATAACAAGAATGCCTTTTGAAATATCTTTATTTAACTTTCCTTATTTATGTATCTATTATCTTTCTAGATGATAAGCATTGCATCATCATCATCATCATTTATTATGCGCGCATTCTATTTGATTAATATTCTCGTAGCTACAGCGTAGTAATATTTACTGTGGCAATTCCATTAATGTATTTGATAAATATATACGATCTTAATTTCCCATTAAAGTCTCACTAGACTCATTGCTGACATTTATTGATTTTATGCAATCTTTGCAATAACAACGGTTCTTATAGAATCCATATTTTTTAAAACTCAGATTAAAACCCAAGCTGTTTCGGATGCATAAAAATATTTCCTACATTATTTTATCTATCAGAAAACGGAAAAAAATGTTTAAGAGTTTAGATAGTTTAATTTAATTTTAAATGGTTTCATTAATTGTAACATCTCATTTTTCTGTTTCAGAATACTGGACAATAATTAGCAATCTGAAATGTAGTCAGAATTTAGTATGCTTAAAATTTATAGACTAGTATTAATATAATAGTTTTTGTTAAATAAAAATAAAAAAGCTTAAAAGAATTTACCGTTAAAGGGTTAACAGCATTAAAGGGTTAAAGGGTTAACAGCGTTGACCGTTAAAGGTTTTACAGCGAACTCTAATTTTCCTGAAGATGAGAATAAGCCTAATCTTTTTCTTACTGGAAAAAAAAAAAAAAAAAAAAAAATTCTCTAACTCCAAGGTTTCATCAAAATTGTTATACTCACTTCCGAGTAAATCCAATTTCTGCAACATCGTGCAATTGGCCGATAAAGTGTTAACAGCGAACGTAAATTTTCTTGATGATTGGCATATGACCGATCGATTTAGCTCCCTTAAAAACACATAACCCCAAATTTTCATCAAAATCGTTGATTCCATTTCCGAGTAAAACCAATTTCTGCTACATGTTGCAACTGGTCGATAAAGGGTTATAAGCGAACGCGAATTTTCCTGAAGATGTGGATAAGCTCAATCTTCTTTTTGACCTGGAAAACCCGTAACCCCAAAGTTTCACCAAAATCGTTAGGGCCGTTCCCGAGATCCCCAATAAAAACATACATAGTCCCGTGATTTACACGTTTAATATAAAAGATAAAAAGGAAGTAGTCTCCAGTTTTTGATGGATTTATACGTCTTGAGATTTCCTGAACACGATTTTAGTGTTTTTAGAAAATGTTTGTGTGTGTATCACAAATTTTGTTGACACTATATATTACGAAATGATAAACGAAATTTAATTAAACTTGGTATTTAGTTGGATCCTGAAATAAACTGGAGATTATTAGGTTTTGGGGGGAAATCACCCAACAGGTGGCGCTGTGATCCCCCCTTTTTTTTCTGAATTTTTAACATGGAAGTATTGGACTAAATGTCGTAAAAATGTACATAATGAGAGTTATTTTTAAAGTGTGATTTTAAAATTAATATGATGTATAGTAATAATATAAATATAATTGTAGATATAAATATAATAGAAGTATTAAATAAAAATTTAAATAAAAAACATTTTTTAACGGTAGAAGCTTTTTATTGTGGTGCCTTGAAAAGCATAAAATAAAAGTTTATTCGTGCAAAGAATGTATAAATAAATGAGTTTCAACACTAAAAAAAAAAATTGAGAGAAACATATAGATATTTCACTTTTGCCAGAGATGAAAATTTTTAAATAATCAAAATATTTTAAAAAGCTACCGAGACCAGAATTCTTATTCATTAGTTTCTGCATAAGTATTTGTTAAGCCATAAATTTCAAAGGTCTCGAAAGCTCTTTAAAATATTTTGAATATCTAAAAATTTTCATCTCCGGCAAAAGTGAAATATCTATATTTTTCTCTAAAATTTTCTTAGTGTTTAAACTTTCGTTTATTTATAGCATGTCTTTGCAAGAATAAATTTTTGCTTTATGCTGTACAATAAAAAGCTTCTACTGTTAAAAAAAGTTCTTTTACTTATTTTTTTATTTTATGCTTTTTAGTTATAAAAAAAAGTTTGTAAAAAATGAATCAAAAGATACTGTGTAGACTTTGAAAGAGTCAATTGACACATTTTCTATTATTTATCTGCAAAAATTAACACATCAGTCGTTGGAGAATCAAACCCACGACACGCTCTAACCAAAAATCAAAGGACAGTAAAGAAAAGTTTCTTACGAATACTTATACAAAAAGAGTACGAATGCTTCTTAAAGTATTTTGATTATTTAAAAATTTTCAACTCCTGTAAAATGAAATTATTATATTTTTCTTTAAATATTTATATTTTTGTTTCAACAATTGTTGAAAATTTTACTGAATTTTTTTATGGCATGTCCTTTGAAGAATATATTTTTTTAAGGCTACACAATAAAGACTTTGTGTTATTATTATTATTACATTTTTATCTTGTGCGTTTTAGTAACTAAAAGATTCTTCTTAAAAAAATTAATCAAAAATGTTTAGGATAGAGTGTAGACAACGAAGGATCCTTATTTTATCATTTGATATCTTTCCTATTAATTATCTATACTTCTATAAATGTAATAAAATAAGATATTTTTGTGTGTGTGTCGTGTATGTATGTCTGGAGCATTTTACGAAAGCGGCTGATCACAGAGCTACACATATTTGCATAGAGGTTCGTAATGACCTCTCCTGATGCACCTCGAAGCCCGACTTTCGTATTTTTGATTAGTTTTCTTTTAATTAGAAGTTTTTTTTTTTTTTTTTTTTTTTTTTTGAAATTGAATTTTGCCATAGTGTTTGAGTGTCACGCTAAAAAAACAAGGCGTTTTTATTTGAAGGTGAATGTGAGGTATTCCTTATGTTGGTCAATGGCTCAGTCGGTTAAAGCGTCAAGTTGATAATGCGATAGTCGTGGGTACAATACTCGGTGCCGGATGTGTTACTCTTTTTGCAGATAATTAATAGATAAGATGTCAGTTGTAAAAGAAAACATTTCATTGTCTACACAGTAACCTAAGAAATTCAGATTATATTTTTTAAAAGCTTCCTTTTAGTTACTAAAACACACAAAATAAAAATGTAAGTGAAAAAAGAAAAAAAAAAAAAAAAAAAAAAAAAAACGCTGGGGACTTAAAAATCATAAAATAAATATTTATTCTTAAAAAGTTATGGCTATAAAAAATCAACGTGTCATCAATAAGTAAATTTTAAAGAAAAATACAAATGTTTCACTTGTGAAGAGATGAAATATTTTAACTAATCAAAATATTTTAAAAGGCATTCGAGAACAACATTCGAGATTGTTTCATATATATATACATTTTAATTAGTTAAAATATGAAAATAATTTCCTTATAATTGCTTGAAAATTAGCCATTTAAATACTAGTTTTAAATTTAATTTTTGCCAAAAAAGTTTTCCAGTTCCCTGTTTTCGACAAAAAAAAAAAAAAAAAAAAAAAAAAAAAAAAAAAAAGATAAATTTTCACGCGAATAATGAATATTGCTAATGAATAATGATACTAAAATATTTAATACATGTTGACATACAGTCATCTATGAAATCGTAGTTCCTAAATAATAACAAATCTACCTTTCGGCGATATATATTCAAATTGATGTACCCGGAATAGACCTTTCTACAGGCACTGGTAACCTGGACCCGATGCAGCACCGGAGGAAAAAGACCTGCCGTATGCAGCAGGTATCCGAAGCAAGGTTTAGAGAGATTTCAATGTAGGTGTTTTATTTATTTATTTTTTCAGTTTTTATATATAAAAAATAAATAGTGATTCAATTCCTTTGAAAAATCATTTAAATGTAGTAACCAGCGAAGCGGTCGTAGCCTGCAATAAAGTAACACATCGGCCTTCGAAGATCGAACTTATGATAATCACCTCATCAACATGACGCTCTATTTAATTGAGCTAACAAGCGACGGAAAAAGACGCTAACATTTACGTTAAAGTGGAGGCGTTTTGTTTTTCAGTGTGACACGAAGACACGATGACAAAATCCAATTTCAATAAAAAGCTTCTCTAATTACAATGAAAAGCTCCTAAAAAATATATATATATATATTTATGTATTTTTTACTTAAAACTTTTTATTTTGTGCTGTTTTAATATCTAAAATATTTTGTGTTTTTTAATATCTAAAAAATAAGATTCCTAAAAAAACGCTTCAAAAATTCTTAGGATACTGTGTAGTCAACGAACAATTTTTTTTTATCAATCGACACCTTTTCTACTAATTATCTGCAAAAATTAACACGCCGGACCTTCGGGTATCGAACTCTCGACCACCGCGTTATTAACTTGACACTCTAATCAACGAAGCCAAAGAACGACAAACGGAACAGCTTATATTTACTTGACAAAGTCAATTTCATACAAAAAGCTTCTAATTAGGAAAAAAGGTTTGTGCATGTTGGAGCAACGCTTCCCCCCCCAGGGGTGTAAATTTTCAATATGAGTAACTTTCGAAAGAACTCGTCGGTACTTTTAAAAGGAATGGTTGAGCTATAGATCTGTGGTAATTTAAAACAAAGTTTTTCATAGATATAAGGCATTTGTTCAGATGTCGGCATTTAGTGTTATAATTCTGTGGGATACAAATGTTCTGCATTTATCATGGAAAATAATTTTAATAAATAATAATTTAATAAATAATTTGCACTGCAAGAATTCGTGTAAATTTATATGGAAGAAAGTTTTGGGATGGCCACAACATACTAGTTAGAACATCGTTCTGAAAAAATGCGATACATTTAAAAATAAATTACACATTTGAAAATATAATTTTTATTCTTTTAGCTACAAATATATCAGCCTTAATATACAATACGATTAAGAAACCGCGGCTGGATCGGGAACCAACCATAAGCATTTAAAAGTGATTTTTAATATACGAGAGAGGGACTGACATACAGAAGTTGGGGCTCAGGGCAAAATTATTAATTGGGGCCCTTTTCTATCAAAAAATGCACAAAGTGATTTTTGTATGCATGTAAAATGCTTTTAATTTCAAAAGACAGCTGATTTGTGGGCCCTCTTTCAGATGGGGGCGCGGGCGCTTGCCCCATTTACACCATGGGAAATCAGGCTCCCACGGTGTTGTTGGGCGGATATTAACCAAAATCAGACTACCCTCCTTTCCGTGGCTCTAAGGTGACATCCTCGTGGTAGTACATTTTGGAATATCAATTCGATATTCGGGCACGCGTTGTGAAATGCCCTAAAATTCGTCCTAATTAAAAGCAAACATTAATCTGGAAAACAGTATGTTTAATAATAAATAAATTTACTCTCAAATAATATCAGATTCATATAATTTTAATTAATTTCTTTATTAAACATCCAAATTTTAAATATTAATTAAATTGATTATTCTATAATTTTACAATACAATAAAAATGATATAACAATGATCTTTGATTTTGCCTCAAATGTGCTAAAGATGAGTACTAGAAAACAAATGCGCTTTACCAGCATTGCACGGTAAAATTACTGACCGAGAAATGTAAGAAATTCTCACCAGATTTATCAGATGTTATGTCACAGTCCAGGCACAAGAGGAATATCTTGGCTAGCAGGGAGCACATCCTTAAGTATCCTTGATGAATCATTTCGGCTAGGAAGCACCACACTGATGATAGCAGGACCTCACATTACGTCTGCACACACGAAGGCAATTTTTTAGAATGCTGACTCTTAAAAGAATCTTTTCTCTCCTTTAATTTTTTAAGTCCCTCATTATAATTTTTGGAGGAGATTTTCCCCTTGCATTTTTTTCATTGGGTCTATCTTCTGATTGGACCTTTCTTCGACCAATCTGCTTGCTTCTAGATTACTACGGTGCCTTTTTTACGACCTCGCCGGGGCTTTTTTGGCGGTAGCCAGTGGGGCTTAAATGCGGGTGGTCCCCTTTCAGAGTTCCACGTGCAGGTGCAGGTCATAAATATGACGTTGTATTTCTGTCTTAGGCTTTTAAAAGGTAATAAAACAGCTTGTATTCTTCAGTACAACAGCTTTTGTATTTTTATATTTTTTTTCCTTTTAAATAATGCCTTTTTGTATCTTTATTATTTTGCTTTTAACAAAATGGCTGATTTTTCCCATCAGCCTATCCCCCTGTCGAATAAGTTTGAGACAGTTTCTTTATCTCAATACATTATGAGTCCTTTAGTTGTCGTAGTAATCTGGTGTATTTGGCCAGTAAATTTCTTATGCATATTTGTGCTAAACTGTTTTTTAGTGCACATTAGAGTCCTTGTGATGTAGTTGAGCACTATGAGCTCCTTGTATATATATGCATAATGATTAATGAGCGTACAGTTCGACACTGGATTATTAATTGTTCATGAAGTTTAGTTCAATAGTAACTGATGATAGTTCATAATATACTGTTCAATACTGTTTATTAATTGGTTATCATGCATAGTTGATCCAAATATGTAAATGTTTCAATATTTGCTTTTTGAGATAGTTCAATTTGTGATCATGAATTTGTGATAGACAGTTTTATGGTCTGTCGTTGCATTTAGCCGATGCTTGTGCCAACAGTTTGTAAATTTTATTCAGTTTATAATTTTTTTGTGACACATATTGTATAGTGTTACTTCACTCGGTCAGTATATCATATGCTAAAGATTATTATTATTACTTTGCATTTTAATTCAATACTTATAATTATTTATACCGTATACCAACACTCATTTTTTTTTTTTTTTTTTTTTTTTTTTTAACATTTATAAATATATATACAATACAATAAATTCACATATAATAGTACTTTTTCTGAATTGTTAGCAAAATTCTACAAGTGTATGCATTCCTTGTATATACATATCATTCATTACTTTCAGTGTATAGTACCAATAATAAAAAAAAATTTTGTATATTACATGATATCATGAATGTATTTAATCGTTTTGGTAGTATGTCTTTATTACCATTAAGTAAGGCAGTATTCTTTTTTTTTTTTTTTGAAAAGTCCCTCGCTTTATTTGAAATATTAATTTTAACTTCCGAGAGCTGTTTTGCAGTTTTGTAATGGGGGGTGACAAACCCTCTTTCGCCTGCGCCGATATGTCGTGGGAATAAACCAGCGCTAATGATTAGTACATCCTGTTATAATCGTTTTCTTTAGGGGGGAGAGCTGAGATAAGATTCTTCTGTTACTTACTCGAGAGAAGCGCAGAGACACACGCGTTTATCGGATTAGAAATTTGTTTACTTTTTTACAAGTGAGTTTAATTTTATTATATGTATATTTTATTGCTTTGCTTAAGCTTTGTTGCTTCACCTATGTTTGAGTTAGGTGATTGTGCTATCCATTATCCTTTAATAAATCCCTTTTGTTATTTTTTTGTTTCATGTGTGTGCTTCGTGGAATTTTGAATGCCCCTCGCAATATATATATCTGATCTACACTGACGCCATCATTGACTTGGATAAGCGTGAGCTATATTGCATTTTTTTTTTTTTTTTTTTTTTTTTTATGTATTCTGTTTGCAGCGTTATTATTAATATGCATCTGCTTTTTCTTTCAGCTCTTATTAATGTATTTTCATTGCAGGTTTATTTCTTGTTTGTTTATTTTATATAATTTGGTATTATTTTATCTAACTTGCGTTCGCCTTGCTTTATTTTCTATTATCTTACGTTCCTTCCGCTGCTGCTTGATTTTTGCATGATTTTTCTGTATTTTTCGGACTCCGTTTTTTTTTTTTTTTTTTTGCTTCCTAGCGCTGCGTAATTCTCGCATATTTGATTAGGAATCGTGAGCGTAGAATAATGTAGAAGATTGTTTGTGTATATTTCTGTGTATATTCATGTGTTTATTTATTAATGTTACTTTTTTTTTTTTTTTTTTTTTTTTTACTGTGTGTGAATAATAAATGCAGATCTGCTCATAATTTGCGTATATTGATTCCATTGTATTGTGGATTTTTTTTAACCCATTGAATGTTGTGTTTTATTTTATTTTATTTTATTTTATTTTTGTTTTGCTTTGATAAAATTCTGTCCAGTCTTGACTTTTGTTTTGGCAGGGTACGCCAGAGTATCGAGTGTGGGTCGACCCCCCTTGGCATAAGACGCCTGCGCCCGACCAAAGGGCCACCTCATTATCTTGGCTGTGTTCTGAACCCTGATCTAAGGTAGGCTATGTAAAAGTGTTTTTATTATAAAATATAGGTTATCTATTAATTATTCGTTTACCTGTACCTAATCTGCATTTAATTTACCTTCTTTTTTTTTTTTTTTTTTTAGACCATTCTGTATTAATATGGTAATTTTGCGTTATTTTATTACTTTTTATTTACGTGCATATGTGTGTGCGAGTGTTAGAGATTAATATTTTTACAGTGACGGGTTTTTTCTTTTTTTTTTTTTTTTGTATATAAATCTAATGAATTGTAATCCTAAGCTTTTAAGGTTTTTTTTTTTTTTTTTTTTTTTAATACATTTATATATATACTGTATAGCTATAATGAATCTTAATCCTCCGCTTTTTTTGCTTTTTTTTTTTTTTTATATTTATATATATAGTGTATAGCTATATGAATCTTAATCCTCCGCTTTTGCTTTTTTTTTTTTTTTTTTTTTTTTTTTTTAACTTATTAGAGGAAATATATGCATCTTTGTTTAAGTGTGAAATGATGCGCCTTACTAATATTACAACCATTATATAGTTCTGCAAGTAAAATATTATTTAATCTTTCTAAAGTGTGAATGGTTGTGAATGTTTTAATTTCCATATTTTACGTTTCACTTGATATCTTGAGTCATAATTCGTTTCTTTTGCAGAAATGCGGCTACTATTTTCCTGTATTCTCAAGCGTTTTATCGTCACCCTTCTGCCATGCTCCTTTACCTCGAAGTCCGTCCTAGGATTAGTAAGTATTTTTTTTCCCTCTCGTGATATTTTCCTTCTTCTCCTAACCTGTCCTGTCGTTTTCATTCTGCTCTTTTTTCGTTGTCATGGTAACTCTCTTGTAAACGAGTAACCTCTCTGTTTACATTTTGATCTGCACGCTCCTTCTCTTTTGCATGAGTTTTCTTTCCTGCCTTACTATTTCTCATCTGTGCTAGTTTTGTTTGTTTGTTTTTTATTTTTATTTATTTTATTTTATTTTATTTTATTTGTTTTATTTTCTTTTATGAGATGCATGAATAAAGATATTTAAGTATCTAAATATATACATATATGTATTTTTTATGTCACGTTCACATTTACTTTTATTTATTCTATATCTATACATATTTATTTTATTAATTTGCCATTATGAATACAGACACCTTTTCTGTTTTTGTTTCTATGTACACATATTTACGTTTTCTTATTAACCTTGCCCCTATGACAAAAAAATCTATATATATATATTTATTTTATGTATTTACAATCAACGTGTTTCGCAAAAATGTGCGTTACCTGCCAGTTTTTTCTGCTGATATTTTATCATTTATTTGTTTGTTTATTTACATTGAGCATTGCTTTACATTTTCCTTGTGTGTCTTGCAATTTTTTTTTTTTTTTGAAAATTCATGTCTATCTCATTCTTCACTGAATAATTATTGTATTTACACATATTATTTTTCTCGGTTGTAAATAGTAAAATAATTGATTTTGTAATATAGTTCATATGTATAATTTGTATCTATATATACACTTTTTTTTTTTTTTGTATTATTTTGCATATTTTGGTGCATATAGTTTAGATATGTGCACCTTAATGGGTTTCGCTGTATTGTCGTGAGCGTTTTTCAAAACAATATTCATGTTGCGCAGTATTTTCAATACATAGAAAGGGCCAAGAAATTTAGGCTGAAATATATTTGGCCTTCTAAGGCTCTTCATATATACCGTCTGTCCAATTTTTAGGTCTCTGTCCTTATATTTTAAATTTTTGTTATACTCATTCATAATTTGAAGTTGATTTGTTAGTGCGGCTTCTTTTACACTCTGAATGTGTTGCAGACGCTTATTTGTATAGCTGTCAGTAGTAATTTTTGTTGCATCTGAGAACGCATTAAATGGTGTGTTGATTTCTCTAGCAAAAAAAATCATCGCGGGAGAAAAGCCTGTTGCTCTATGTATTGTTGCATTATAATGCAATTTCACAAAATTTAATTTTTCATCCCATTGGAATGTTGTCTTTGTCATGGCGGCTAGTGAATTTTTTATTATTTTATTTGAAATTTCTACAATTCCGTTCGAGCAAGCGTGATAAATAGAACTAAAATGTAATTTAATATTTAATTGTTTCATGTATTCTGTGAATGTTTTGCCTCTAAAGTACTGTGCATTGTCTAAATGTATTTCTCTTGGCATGCCGAATCTGGCTATATATTCTGTTAATGCGTTTAATATGGTTTGTGACTCCGCATTTCTGAGTGGCACTGCCTCCATGTAACGCGAGAAGGAGTCAATTATAACCATTATAAATATGTTTTTTTTAAAAGTCATAGGTAACTTACCTATGAGGTCTATGTGTAATACTTCCCCTGGCTTGTAATTTTTTTTCATTTTTTGTATTTCAATTTTGGGGATTGTGTGTTGTTTGTGTCTCATGCATTCAACGCAATTTGCAATATGATTTTTCACGTCTTGGTACATTCCATACCAGTATGTACGCGTTCCTATTAAATGCAAGGTTTTTTTAACTCCAAAATGGGTTTTATGTGCTTCTTTAATTATTTCGTTTTTTAACGAATCTGGAATAATTAATAATTCTTTTTGATTATCATTTGTACTTCTTTTTAAAATTAATATTTCCTTTTCTGTTAATTCAAATTTTCGAGTTGTTCTATTTGATTTTCCTTTTTTTATGTCTGATATTATTTTAGATATTTTTTTATCTTTCATTTGTTCAAGTTTTATGTTTTCGTCTGTCAAATTTTTATTAACTTCAAATAAGTTGTTGGTTGAATTTGTTTCCGTGATGTTATTGATATGTCGCGATATGTAATCAGCAGGGTTAATTCTTCCCTCTATATGTTCTACAGTGAAATCATACGATTGCAATTCCAGTAACCATCTGGCTATAATGTCTGAATTCTTTTCTAAATTTAAGTGATATGTGATGGCTTTTGAGTCAGTCACTACCGTAAATTTTCTCCCTGTTAAAATATTTTTAAAATGGATTATGCTCTCGTATATGGCGAGCAATTCCAGCTTAATACTTGGGTAACGCTGTTCAGTATCTTTTAATTTTCTTCCATAGAATTCTATAGGGTACATTATGCCATTTATTTCTTGCGATAAAATCGCGGACGTCGCTATTTTTGAGCAATCAGTAATTAAAAAAAATTCTTTGTCATAATTTGGTGGTTTGAGAGTTGGACTGTTTAGAATAATTTTTTGGATATGTTTTAATGCATTTTCGGCATCTTCCGTCCATTCAAATTTCCTTTTCTCACTTGTTAATTCATTTAATGGTGCTACTATTTCAGCGTAATTGTCTATCAGTGATGCGAAATAGTTTGTTAGACCCAGTAAAGATTTTACGCCTTTTCTGTTTTTGGGTCTTTCTAATTTTTGAATTTTTTGAATGTTTTTATTGGCCGGTGCATAACCATTTTTATTGATTTTAAATCCCAAAAATTCTATTTCTTGTTTGCATATTTGCATTTTTGAAGGTTCTATTGTTAGGTTTTCTTTAATTAATGTGCTTAGTACTTGTTGTAATAAGTTTAACATTTCATTGATGCTATCAGCTGCTATTATAACATCATCAATGAAATAACGTACTTTATATTGATCAAATTTTCCTAGCACTTTATCGATTAGTTCCGCAAATACTGATGTGCTTATTTTATTACCAAAATTTAGTCGCGTAGGTTGGAATTTACCAAATTCAGTAATGAAGGCTAATTTTGGTCTGTCTTCTTTTTTTAAATTTATTTGGAAGAAGGCTGAATGAAAATCCAGCACTGTGTAATATTTTTTGCCACTTATATCTTGTAAAAGTGACTTAATATCCGGAATGGGATATGGTACGCCCTGTAAAATATTATTTAGCAATCTGTAATCTATAGCACACCTGTACGAAGTTTTATTAGGGTCGTTAGTTTTTGAGTTTGCCTTTTTTTTTACAAATATAACCGGAAATGCGTAGCTTGACGTTGTATTTTCTATTATGTTTGCGTCCAATAATTTGTTTATCTCCTGTTGTGCAAATTTTCTTACACTTTGCGGAATTTTGTAAGGTCGAGTAGAAATTGGATAATCGTGGAGTAATTTAAAATTGGGCTCCACTATTGAAGTCTGTCCCAAGGTTTTGTATGATTTTGAGAACGCTTGTATATTATCTTTTAGTAAATTTTGAAATTTAATTTTTTGTGATTGATCTAAGTGTTCTAGATCAAAATCTTGTAAATTGAATTCGTTTTCTCTTAATTCTTGAATTTCACTCATTGTTAAATTGTTCATTTCATATACTTTGGGAGTGTTATCTGTTTTTGATCCATTTAATTTTATGTCAAATTCTGTGCATATTTTTCCAATATTCATTTTTTTGTTTATCATTATTTTTTTTTCACTATCATTTTGAACCATTAAGTGTATCGTATTTTTCTCATTGATTTGATGTAAGGATTGGTCATATTTAATCCTAATGTTATGCCTTAGGGGTTCTAATAAAATTACTTGGTTTGGCTGTAAACTGGGTGGACATTTTAATGTAATTACTTTTGTTTCACCTGGTTCTAAGCCATATTTTTTGTCCGTTTTTGGCATAATCATGTTTTTATGCGAAATTCTCTTTTTATTTTTTTTATTTGTTTTTTCTTTGATTTTTTGCGTATTTGTATTATTGTTTTTGTTCTCTATATTCTCTGTGAAATCATTTTGAATTTCGTCATTATTTGAATTTTTTGCGGGTTTTTGTTGGCTCATAGTATTTTCACTATTATTTTGTGAGTTCTGTGTCTGCGTATTTACAATTTCTGAAATGACATTTATTTCATTTTCATTTCTTTTTCGTACTGTGTCCGTGCCTTCTAAGGGTATTTCTTTGTTTTTTATGTATAAGGCCTTTTGTTCACAATCTAATATTGCGTGATTGTTCTTTAGAAAATCATATCCAAGTATGATCTTGTATTTTTTATCTAGGTTTCTTGTTGTAACGTAAAATGTTCCAGTTGCGAATGTGTTTTGTATCTTAAAGGATATTTTTACGCATTTTTTGAATGGTATATTTTCATTGTTTAACGTATGAATCCTTACTTGTCTGGCTAGATATTTTATTTTAACATTTGCTTCTTTTAATTTTTGGAAAATGTCTGGTGATAGGACTGATAAACTAGCTCCGGAATCAATTAAAGTTATTACCTCTAAGTCTTTAATTTTTACGTTAATTAGCGGTAGTTGTGATCCGTCGCTTACACTGGCTATTGTGTCATACTGTTTACTGTGATGTTTTTTGTAATTTTTTTTCTGTGTGTATGAATTTCCGTAGGTATTAGTTTTTGTTTTAAGCCCGAAATTTGGAGGTTTATATGGGCTTGAATTATTGTTATATATTGTTTTATTTATAAACCTCCTTTGTAGTTTTCCTGGTTTTTATAGCCTTGATTTTTGTATGTTGTTTTGGGTCTAGCACCCCTATTGTTTTGATTATATCCATTTTGATTTGTGTAATGTTGTGGATAGGCAAAATTTTCGAAGTGGGGACTGTTTTGGGATTGTGCAGCATAATTTGGAAAATTATTAGGCGGTGGGTAATTATAATAATAGTTCACAGGAGGATAAGTTTGATAATTTTGAGGGTTTGTTATTGGGAACCTACTTTGATATGAGTTATTTCCCCTTAAATCTTTATTTTGATATTTCCGTTTATTTTGTGTTACGTTTTTATTTGTCTCATTAAACCAGCAGTTTTCTGTTGTGTGATTTCTTTTTTTACAAATATGACAACTTTCTGTGTTTGGTACCTGTGTCTGTTTAAACTGAATTTCTTTGCTCTCTTTTAATTGTTTTTGTATTTCTTTTAATTCTTCATTATGTCTGACTGTCATGTTTAGGAGCATTTCATATAGTTTATCTTCCTCTTTGGAAGTAGTGTTAATTTCTTCTATTTTAGAAGCGTTAAAAGCGCTTTCGATTTGTTTAGCAAATTTAATTGCTTTATCTATCGAGTCCGGTGCCATTTTTCTAACTTCTAATGCAATATCTTGCCTTATGCTTTCTAAAAATTTAGTCAATTTAATTGTGTCTAGAAATTGCTTAGCCCCAGTTTTTTCTGAATGGCCTGAATCTTTTAAATAGTTGTTTGCCGCCCTGTTGAATATTTTTGTGAATTCTTCTATTGATTGTGTCGGTATTTGTTTCAAATTCATGAATTCATTTTGTGAGATGTCAAAAGAGATTTCCCTTTTAAATAATTCTTGTAACCTTTGTTTAATGTCAGCATAGTTGTTAATATTATTTGTGTCTTCGTCGTTAATTAGGCTTTCTTTTGCCTGGCCCGTTATTTTGGCTTTTAACAATATTACTCTTAAGTTTTCTGGCAACTTAATTTCCTCAGCTAGCGTATCAAATTCTTTTAGAAAGTTTACGATATTATTATTTTTTTTTCCGTCAAAGTTGGGTAGACTATTCAGGATAGCATCATAACTTATTACAATTTTGTCTGCCATTTTTTTAATTGGTTTATTCCTCTCTTTAGAAATTTCGTTTAATTTTATTTCTTTATTTTCCGCGTAATTTATTTTCTTTTTTGCCAATCTCGGTATAGAGGATCTCATACGCGAAATTTTTTTTTTTTTTGCTTAATTAAATTGATTACCCCTCCAAAATATGCAATAAAATACAATGTATATAAAATCAAAATACATGTACACAAAATACCATTAGCATATATACAGGAATAACTTTCTGTTTTTGCAAATATTATTTTAATTTATTTTCACAAGTTTCTTAATTACTCAATTTATTTATTTGCACCTTATTTGTTACTCCTGTATATAAGGCTTTTATTTAAGATGCAATTTCTTGAAAAAAATTTTTAATTTATAATAATAACTCTGTTAATTTTGCTATAAATCTCTTAAAATTTTTTGCAAACACATTATTCTACCACTTTCAAACTTTCAAATTGTATTTATGAAGTGATTATTCTTTATCACATCCTAAGAAATTTTTATATATATATAACACCATGAGATAAATAAGATACTAAAATATTATTATTATTATTATTCTTTTTTTTTTTTTTTTTTTTTTTTTTTTTATACTATACGCTTATATACATACATATTTTTATTATGTTATATCCACACCAGCCTATATAATCTATATATCTTCTTTCTATATTAATTCTGTTATTTAATTATTTTTGACATTAATCTTTGATTTTCATGTCACATTTCACATGTATAACTAAATAAAAAACACCAATTATAACATACACATATTTGTGGAGTGTTAGTATACGTACAAATAATTATATTTCCTTAAATCTTTTTTCTCTGTACTCATCTTTTATTTTTACTTTATTTATTTTTCCTTTAACGTTAATGATTTAATGGTATTAAATTTTAGTAAATAACGCGTAAGAATTTTGAAAGTTAACTGTGCCAAATTCGTCACCAAATACACGGCACCAAATCTGCAAAGGGGGTAGATGTTGGGCGGATATTAACCAAAATCAGACTACCCTCCTTTCCGTGGCTCTAAGGTGACATCCTCGTGGTAGTACATTTTGGAATATCAATTCGATATTCGGGCACGCGTTGTGAAATGCCCTAAAATTCGTCCTAATTAAAAGCAAACATTAATCTGGAAAACAGTATGTTTAATAATAAATAAATTTACTCTCAAATAATATCAGATTCATATAATTTTAATTAATTTCTTTATTAAACATCCAAATTTTAAATATTAATTAAATTGATTATTCTATAATTTTACAATACAATAAAAATGATATAACAATGATCTTTGATTTTGCCTCAAATGTGCTAAAGATGAGTACTAGAAAACAAATGCGCTTTACCAGCATTGCACGGTAAAATTACTGACCGAGAAATGTAAGAAATTCTCACCAGATTTATCAGATGTTATGTCACAGTCCAGGCACAAGAGGAATATCTTGGCTAGCAGGGAGCACATCCTTAAGTATCCTTGATGAATCATTTCGGCTAGGAAGCACCACACTGATGATAGCAGGACCTCACATTACGTCTGCACACACGAAGGCAATTTTTTAGAATGCTGACTCTTAAAAGAATCTTTTCTCTCCTTTAATTTTTTAAGTCCCTCATTATAATTTTTGGAGGAGATTTTCCCCTTGCATTTTTTTCATTGGGTCTATCTTCTGATTGGACCTTTCTTCGACCAATCTGCTTGCTTCTAGATTACTACGGTGCCTTTTTTACGACCTCGCCGGGGCTTTTTTGGTGGTAGCCAGTGGGGCTTAAATGCGGGTGGTCCCCTTTCAGAGTTCCACGTGCAGGTGCAGGTCATAAATATGACGTTGTATTTCTGTCTTAGGCTTTTAAAAGGTAATAAAACAGCTTGTATTCTTCAGTACAACAGCTTTTGTATTTTTATATTTTTTTTCCTTTTAAATAATGCCTTTTTGTATCTTTATTATTTTGCTTTTAACAAAATGGCTGATTTTTCCCATCAGGTGTAAATGGGGCAAGCGCCCGCGCCCCCATCTGAAAGAGGGCCCACAAATCAGCTGTCTTTTGCATTTCAATTTGCATGTATGGTCCCTATATTCAGCGTTCAAATTTGAATTAAATGTAATTCCCTTAATCTTAAAAATAAAGTGTTGCTTTTTTTCCTCTAATGAAGTTGATGCATTAAAAATAGAAACTTATTAATTGGCCAGATTTTTCTAGAGGGGGTCATATAAAAATTAATAAATATAACATTTTGAAAATTAATGTAAAGAGACTTTTATTAACATGGTCATATTTCCTATGGTCTTTTGAAAACTTTTGCTGTTTACATTGCCCAATTATCTCTAATAGATAAAAAACCGCGTTTCATCTTTTTGGAATACACTGTATATGTTGGAAAAGCAAACTGGAGTTAAACAACTTTTTTCAATTTTCTAACGATATTTTTCTAACGGAAAGAAAAATAAAATAACTATGAGGAAACGAAAGAAATTCTGTTAAATTGCAAATAAGATACTGTCTTACTCATGGCAAAACTTTTAAACAATTAGTTAATTGTTAAATAAGCTAAATAAAACATGAGATCAACTATTATTAAGAATTCAATAAAATTAAGAATTTATGGCACAAGTCATATATAATTAAAATTAGTGCATTAACTGAAGTGTATTCCATAACTGTAACTTAAGTCAATTAACATTATCAGTCACATTTCATTATTTGCCATATACAGATTTTTGCAGTCTAAGAACTTTGGGTATACTGCAATAAAAGCTTAATTCTGAATAATGAAAATCTAAATTTTGTTTAAAATTTAATCATTTGCATGTAGTTTAACAACTTAATATCATTAAAATCTAAGGAACCTTAAGTTCATCTACTTATGAATATATTACCTGAAACTGCCTTCAATAGATCCCATCATTTGTCTTCAAACTAATTTAAAATAAATTTTACCTCTTTAAATAGATATTATTGGAAATGTAATCTTAAATAATTACAATTAATAAACGGAGAAATAAATGCACATTTTAAAATACCTAGTTTTTATAAAAAGGATATAGTCAAAACTTTAATAAAATCATGCTTAGGTTAAATATAATAAAATTATATACAAAATTAATGAAATAAATGAATAAAATATTTTAATCTTAATTATAGCTAAGAATTTTTTTTTTTTTTTGGAATTGTCTTAACATTTGTATAAAAATTTGAGTTTAATATGAACCAAGTTAGAATGAACCAAAAAGTTAAGATATTTCTTTTAATTTCTTTCTTACAGAAAACCCCTAACAAAATGTCATCTAAAATGTCTACATACAACACTTGGCTATCTTAATTGCTATTGGTAAATCGAACTTTATTCCAGACCTAGAAACAATCTGTAGAACAATCCAAATCAGACATAGCATTTACTTACTTAATACCACTGACCACTGCCGAATGAATCTCGGTTTCTTTTGTATTTACAAAATGGATCGAAAAAATAGTCGTTCACATTATTGTGTACGACAAAGAAAGGTTGTTGTAATTGTAAGAGATGGTAGTTTTCAAGTAGCAATTAATATAATTAGTTATAGCTTTTTTAAATTTAGTTGTATTAATTGCATTACATTTGAGTTGTATTATTTATATTAAAGCTATAACATTATTAAAAATATTCTCAGAGGGGGGGGGGAACTCTTGCATGCATGGCACTTGATTGGTAACCACATGATTTATCTGTATATATCTATTTGCATACACATATATATCATATATATATGTACATAAAGATATAATTAAAACTAACTTGTTTATGAAATTTGTTTAAGTTCACAGAACTAATATTATAACCAAACTAAATTATAACTAAGAGTTATAATTTGGACTTTTTTTTAATTTTATTTTCTGAATCACTGAAGATTTCTCCGGAAATGAAATTAAGTATTGTGGCGCTGTAAGCCAATTCTAACAAGAAACCCTGTATTAGAAAGAGACTGGACATTGGCGTGCCGGCTTTTTGACGAAATCCTCCATTTTAGTGCCAAATGCTCCTTTGTTTACCATTACGCTGAGAAGAAATTTCGATTATTTTACGTCTTAACTGGAGGAGAACTTATTTATTACATTTTTAATTTGTTGGGAGATAAATTACTTTAATTTTGAAATATTTTAAAAATATAAAAATGTATTATTTATATCATGTTTTAAATACTTTGAATTATCTTATTGCATACTATTTTACGTATTTATTTCCTAACGTATGAGATAATTACATTATCTATTTGCTTGCTGTTAGTTTTTAAGTTTTGTTTTGCGACATATTTAACACGTTCAATCTGAATGTATTTTCCTTATTTGTCTAATGTATTTTAAAATGCATATTTAAAATAAATATATTTAAAAAAATATTTTTTGGTTATTTGCTAGTACGCAAAATGTATCCGTTTTCTTAAAATAAATTGATAAAAAAAAAAAAAAAAAAAAAAAAAAAAAGTAAATGAGGTGTATATTATTTGCTAGCATATGGAATATAAATTTATTTTACATAATATTTCCCATAATAAATTTTAGAAATAATATTTAAATAAGTTATTATTTACATAATATTTTTAAAAACTAAAATCAATGAAATAAACAAATGTAAATAAAATAAACTCCCCCCCCCCCTAAAACTATTAGTTAATAGTTTTACAAATTATTACTAATTAAGTTTTTATTTTTAATTATTTGTTAATAGTTTTACAAAAATAAATAATTACGTCCTTATTAATAATAATGCGTAACTGAAATAAATAAAACATGTATTTTTAGCTTGTAAAAATACTACATACATATTTTTATAAAATAATGAAAAATAACTTCCTTTCTCCTGCCGCAGTTTTACACTTATTCATGAACTACTTGACAAAAACTAAGATTACCATATTTTTGTTTAAAATTTTCTAATTTTTTAAACATAAAATGTATGTCCTCAGATAAAAAATAAGGTAGAATTACATTCACAATCAACGTAATTTTGCTTAATATAGAAATATATAACAAAAAATTCCTCGGTCTTCCGAAGAAAAAATAACCACATCTTATCGAAGGTTAAAAATAAAATTCGTTTTTCTTCAAATTATTCTTTCTAAGGTGGGGGGGGGGGGGAATGGATATTTATATTCTGAATCCTTCTCTGAACGAATTTAATGCAATTTTCTTCCATTTATGTTGTATAGTAAAGTGTCAATCGCGAAGAAAAAAGCATTGCGTTCTACGGGGATCGCACCGATGTGGCACTAAGATGACCGATTTTCCGTCAATGTTCAGTTTCTTCCTAATATAGGGTATTTAATTCTTACTATAATTCGCCTTCGCGTATTTTTTTTTTTTTTTTATCTTTGTAGTTTTGTTATGGCTGCTCGGCCATAACATTCGACGATTTCTCCGGAAACAAAACTAACAAGGAAGGTCTCCATAGGCGCATACGCAAAAAAGTTTGAAAAAATTAAAGAATACTCTCCTCATGAGGTTATATACGTTTCTAAACTAACTTCAGGCGGAATCACTATATATTATCCGTAAAAAAATATTGAAAAAGTCAGATTCTTGGCTATTTATCGCTCGTTGGCGACACAATGAAAACTGATGCAAAATTGTTTTTTGATAAATACTCGTTACAAAAATACGTTTTCTATACTCTTCATACTAAACTTATTTATTAAAGTTTACTTTAAAGAAATACACTTTAGCCATATATATTTATAAGTAAACGTAACGATCGAATTATACAACCTTTAAATTAAGACTTTCGCAGAGCTGCCAACTTAATCCGGCAATTTGTTAGTATCGCCCCTTTTCCTACAAAACTTAATTTTTAGAGTAATTCTCTTCAAATATAGTTATGATGAATTAAGAAAACAAATATTTTAAAAATCAAGTGGTGTAGAAAAAGGGGCGGTACTAACAGTTTGCCGGATTAGGTTGGCAGCTCTGCTTTCGCGACCGCTGACGTAGATCCACGTCATTTGAAAATCTCTAACTCCACCAGTGGGCGTGTCTTTTGCAATCTGCATGTTACTTCTTAAAAATATACCCCAATATTCATATTTGTACTATCAATGTACTATGGATAAAAGCTCTGATTAGAAAGAGTATAATTATAATGTATATCCATTTGTAATATAAATGTGAATACAGAAAGTTTTGTTCTGAAATATTGTAACTGGAGAGAATAACGCCCACAGGCGGACCTTACTGGGAAAAAGACAAAAACATGCGGTCGCAAAAGTGTTAACGTGAAATACTTAAATTAAGCTTAAGTTTTACTTGAGCTTTAAATATTATGACTTAAAGTAAAATAGTACGCACGTTTATTTATAACAGTTTGGAAATGAAACTGAAGTAAACGACAATCAACTTATCAGCATGCTATTTTGTGTTTTCGAAGAATGCCTCTTTCACAACCATCAAAATTTAAATTCATAAAAACTATTTCAAACTCTCAAATTTCAGTATAGATTATACATTAATATTGGAAGTTTACAACTATTTTATTGAAATTTACTTTTTGTTACACTGGTTAGGCAAAATATACCAAATAACTAACTCTTCGTACCAAATTAATTTAAATAAGTATAACTTTCCCCCTCCCCCCCCACCAATATATATATATATATATATATATATATATATATATATAGCTGCAATTTTTGAACCGTGGAACTTTTGTTAATTTATTCAAACTTTAAACCAAATTTTATTTGAAAATTATAAAGAATTAAAAATTTTCAGCTCTTTATGAGTTTAAAAAATAATCATAGAACAGGAGGGGGAGTAAAATAGATCTTTGGATTAGCAAAAATGCATAAAAATAAATTTATTTGTATGAGCATACGCTTTAATATGACAGAATGCTTCATTAAAAGATGTAATTTTACATCCCCCCCCTCCAAGAAAAATGCTTTGTATTTCTTTTGTTTCTTTCTCTACGATTAGTTACATCTTCTGTTTGTTTCTTCTAATGAGACAATTCATGTACTTTTTTTTAAACATATTTAGGACACTTTTTAAACTTCAACTTGAATTTCCAGATTTCACATTGTGCCATCAATTTACAGCCCTCTTCTTATAGTCCCATGCAGTGTTGCCAGATTGGAGACATTTTTTTATTCAATTCTCACCAATAATTTTGAAAAGCGATGTTTAATATACATAATAGACGATTAATCTTCGAAGTGATTACACTGTATAAAATATGTCCTATCTGCTGCCAGAAATTCTCTGTAAGTTGAGAAAATAAGTTCTGACAACGTAATTTTTTCGTAAATTAGGTGTATTTTCTCCAATCTGCCAACACTGGTCCTATGATTCATATACAGAGCTGCCAACCTAATCCGGCAAATTGTTAGTACCGCCCCTTTTTGTACACCACTAAATTTTTAGAGTAATTCTCTTCAAATATATTTACGATGAATTAAGAAAACTAAATACTCTAAAAATTAAGTGGTGTAAGAAAAGGGGCGGTACAAACAATTTGCTGGATTAAGTTGGCAGCTCTGCATATATATATATATGCAGTCGGTAACAAAAGTCTCCGAACACTAGCAAAAATTCCTATGTAAAAAAAGTACACTTAATACAGTTTTGTTAAATAAATCCTTGTCGAATCCTGTTCTTAGTCAGTCTAAAAACAGGATTCGACAAGGATTTATTTAACAAAACTGTATTAAGTGTACTTTTTTTTTGCATAGGAATTTTAGCTAGTGTTCGGAGACTTTTGTCACCGACTGTGTATATATATAAATTATTTTGATGTTTCATATCTAAGAGGCAATTAAGTAGTATACTCATTTTTATCGAAATTTCGCGATATTTCATTAGACAGAGGATATGCGTCATCAAAAATGCTTTCAAATTTTTTATAACTTACATATAACACACTCATACATTTTTAATATTTCAACAATGTGTTTTTTTAATTTAATTTCTTCTGTTATATTTGTGAGTGCCGTTTTTTTTTTTCCAATTTATTGTTTATACAGAAACTAAACAACATTGTAATGTATTAATTTTCAAAGACAAAACAATTTCAATAAAAAATAAACAAATAATTTTTCAAATTGTAAAATTTGTTTTAAACGCTAAATAAAAGTAAAAATAAATATTTGGAACTTGCAAAATACTGAAGTTTTTTTTTCAATTAGTAAGTAAAAAACTAACTTTCATGTATAACTTATACATATATTTGACATACAATTTAAGTATTTGTAACTCGCAAGATCATTTTTTTTTTCTTTTTTTCAAAGCTAAAATGAAATACTTTTAATAAAAGGTTACATGCATATACTATACAAAGTTGTACGAGAAACAGGCAACTCTTTCATCAATTACTTTCAAACTCTATTTACTATAACGCGATTCAGAAAGATTTGTTTTTCAAGAAATTCTTAAACACATTAAAATTACTTGCATTAGGAAGGAAAGGATGTTGCTCGCCAAATAGCGTTCACTTTTTGTCTTTTTGCGCCAAATATTCGAAGTTATTTTATTTATTTATTTATTTATTTTTGTGGACTTTTTTAGTGGATTTCCGCCGATAAATTTGACTGATCTTGTATTACCTATGTGAGTAGCATCTCTTCAATGTTTTTCTTAATATTATGAGTATGCGCTGTGAGGTGACCTTCCTTGTAAGATAGTTCTGCTATTGTACAGCAAGCCCACCCTAACTACAGGTGACACGAAAGAGGGCTCATTCCACGGCATCCTTTGCTATTTGTAGTTTTATTATGGCCGCTTCCAAGCTGGCGCGTTGGCGCGGCGCACATTGTATCAAACAATGTTAAACTACGAATATAGGCCCAAAAATCAATCTCTAAATAAACTGATATTATGCAGTGAAATAATTTAAAAGAATGTCTCAAAAATACAAAATAGGGTTATTTCTACAGTTCTACAACAGTTTATTGTATATATGTAAGTTCGAAACGACAACATTCAGAAATAAGCTTTTTCGATGAATTTCAGTGAATTTATTTGAATGACCATCAAGTGTCACTTAAGATAACTATGAAAAAATACGAAATTAAAATACTTTTAATAATGTATTAATAAAAATTTAAAGCACTTCTGCAAACATTTTGTTTGTTTTTTTATGTTGCGATTTGCACATGAAATGTGAATATAAAATTAACAAAACTAAATTTATAAGTTGTGTAACTTTTTTTGTCCAAAGTTGTCCAAAATTTCAAACACATTTTACTACTTCCAAAAGTATACATTTTAATCTGCAAAAAGGATTTTGTGCGCAAACGCACTCTTTCAGAGGAAAATAAATTTTAATGCTGTTTACCCCCAAATTATCAATCGAGAAATTTATCTGAATAACTGTATTCATTAATGACAGAAAATATATTCAATTTTTTATAGTGAAAATATTACAGAATTTAGATGATTAAAATAGATTTAATAAATCAGAAATTACTTTTTTTTTTATTTAATAAAATAAAATAATTTTACTTTAATAGTACTGAAAAGTACCGTTGGACCAATAAAAGGCGTGGGATGTAAATGGTTGCCGTGATATGCCATAAAATGTTAAATGTTAAATTGTTAAATAATAAAATTAAATATTGTCTATATAAGTACAACATAGAGTTTGTCGGTGGAACCACTCCTATTTTTGATTGGTTAAACTACTATGATGAAAGTTGGCTATATCTTTAGTAAAAGCTGATGATTTTTTAAAAAAGATACTGCGTAGATGTTATACTTTTTAAAAAGAGCTCTACAAACTGTTCATTTTTTGTGGTGACACTATATACATCAAGTTATTAGATTTAACCCCATTTCGGATCATTTAAATTATACTGCCACCGGAATTCATGAACTAAATTTAACTAAAAGAAATTTTAAATTTTAAGGTTAAAAAAAAAACGGCCTTTTCTGATATGTTATAAACGTAAAATTTTGCTAAAAAATTTCCGGGATGACTTTTTGCAGCTTGATCTTAAATTTTGCGTCCTCGCAGCGAGGACAGCGCGCGTTAAGGGGTTAAAGATATTACGTTGCAAAATTTCACAATGCGATATCTTTCAATAGCTTTTATCTTAAAATACGAGTCTAATATTAAACAAAAGGCAGTCTAACATTAAAGAATAATGAATATATATTTTTTTTTAATTTCAGCGCACTTATTTCCCTTACATAATCCATTAAATTTGTAAAAAATTGTTGATTCATTCTTGAGAATCATAAAAAATAGAGATTCAATTCTTTTAAAAAATCATTTAAATATAGTGACTAGCGAAGCGGGCATAGCCTGCTAGTAATTCCATATTATGATTTCAAGTGAAAGTTCCTGTGTAATAAAAATAAAGACATAAAATAAAGACACATGTGAATTTTTTCATAGAGTTTGTCAGTAAATGCTTGCATAAGTTTTCTGTTGAAAAACTACATAAAAAAGAAAAAAAAAAAAAAAAGCAGTAATATGATGATATATTTAACATCGTGTACTAAATTAATTGTGTTAAAAATATAGATTTTCTTCACGAAATTTTTATTTATTTTCTTTTATTCTCTTCTTTTTTTTTTTTTTTTTTTTTTTTTTTGCAACACTTGTTTCTTTACCAGGTATGTTTCTAAATAACTATTTGCAGCAGAAAAGTATAATACCGTTTAATCCCTTTATAAGGCCATTTTTTTCCTCAAAAGGCACAAACTATTTTCACGAATAAAAATCGATGTAAAGAACAAAAATCATTTAGCTTATTAGAAATAATTAATTTTCCTTTTGGCATCTTATTCTCTTAGTCAATCGCATACTTCTCACAACTCACTGTATTAGTATAAGCAAGATTTCCACAAACAACTACTTTTTTTATTCTTTTCGCACCAGTATTATCAAAATAATATTCTTACTGGTGTTTTTTTTTTTTTTTTTTTTTTTTTGGGGGGGGGGGGGGAAATGATACACAGGAATCATTATTTTAAAAAATTGGAGCCAATTGAATAAAGAGATAACGAATTTGTTGGGGAAAGTATTCCCGAGGCCTTATAAAGGGTTAAATAAAACATTGAATCGCTTTTAGTATCATACATATATACATAATTAAATCGAAATGTGACAAAAAACATCATACATAGATAATAATAATACCATAACATTCCATATGTTCGGCTATGCCTATACTTCGATTCACTGTGCGGCGTGACCTAGTGAGGTCGTGGTTTACTGCTTTCCTTTCCTTTTTTTTTTTTTTTTTTTTTTTTTTCGTAGACTTTTTTCTGTATATCAACGTTTAAATAGTTTTGATTCTAAAACTAAATAACCACATAGATAGTTCAAACCTACGTTTGATAATCACATTTATATATATTTAAAAAAAAAAAAAAAAAAAAAAAACTGTAAAAGAAGCGTCTTCCTTTGGAAATACTTCTGCTACAATAAACAAACTACATCACAAATAAGATTATAAAAAGAGCAGCAACAAGAAAGGGTTCAACAGTCACAGGTTAGATTAATCTCTAGGGGAAAGTGGGGATAAAAGGGACATTTTTCATGTTTTTACTGATAACGTTCACCATATGTAATTCAGAATTTTGTAACATTGCTCATAAGTACACTTCAGTAATCAGTTACATATAAACATACTAACTTTAATAAAAAGTTATTTTTAATTAATGATATATATATATATATATATATTTTACGTGCATGTGCATTGTCTCATTCATCCCCACCTATGGGGATGAATGGGACAGGATTGGAATTAACAAAGAAAACAAAACAAAACAGAATGTAAATAAATTTTTAAAGTTAAATTGGTTTATGTGATTTTAATTACACACTATGAGTTTACTGAAATTAACATAAACTGATGTATTGACTCAAATTAACATCAACAAGCAAAAGTCCTTTGGGTTCGCACAGTTCCAGTGCTCTAGGATTTGGTAATTTAATCTAATAAGACCTAATCTAAGAAAAATAAATAAATAAAGACACCAGAAAGAGATAAATCATTATAATAGATGTACAAATTACCCAGATAAATTTTTGTTTGCGACTGATCGGGAAAATCAGTATTCTATTCTGTATTACATTAATAATCACCAGGATTTATTTAATTAACTTGATTGAAATTGTGATTTTAATCAAATTATTATTAGTTTATTTATTTATTTTTAATTATTGATTTAAGTTGCATTGAATATTCTAACTTATAATTTTTTTAATCATAATTATTATAAACAAGAATCGGAACAAATAATTTCAATTTTTTTTTTCTAAGTCCACAAATTAAGAATCCTGATAATCAATACGGCTAAATTTACGTTTTAATATAATTCTTGTGTAAAATTTTAAATTGGTACACAGTGGGGAGTGTCCCATTCATCCCCATTTAAACTGTCCCATTCATCCCAACCGTTACATGATCATATAAAACAGGAAATAGGCTTAATGAATATCATAAATACAATAAAAGATTTTTATTTTCACTATATAAGAGTTATATTAACAATGCGCAAATAGTCAATGTCTTAACTACTACCTAACTGAATGAGTAAAAACTTAATTTGTCAGCTGAAAAAGGCACTTTAATTTTCTTCTGCCCTTCTATGAATAGCACAATTTTGAAATTAGACTTGATGAATGACCTCAGTGCTGCCATATATCAGAAAAACCGTCAAGTTTCTAGTGCTTGCAAAACATAAAAAATTTGCTATTGTCCCATTCAACTCCACTCGCCCCTATATATTAAAAAAAAGGTTACGGCTGCTGGCGTAAAATTTCTTTGTCTTCGACCACATCTTCGCGAACGGTTGTGTCCTCAGCGTCATGAGAGGTATCAATGTTTTCTGAATATTGCAAGGAAGACATTTCTCTGGGTTAAAAATTATTATCATCTTAATTATCGCAGTTAAATAAAAACTTTGGGTTAGTAAAGATACTCTATTTGTCAACATGGAAATAGATTCATGCAAACCAAAATGTAAATTCTTTCAGTCTTATGCCGTCATTTTCCACAGGAAAATTAAAAGGTGATCAATGGAGTAAAAAATGTCACTGTTGCTATTCGTAACAAAGAAATTGGCGTCTGCAAATACATAAAAAGCGTTATCTTAGATATTTTCAATGAAAAAAGGAATTTAGAATTGTGAATTATTGTCTCTGTAGATATTTTATTTTTCGACTTTTAGAAAATTAAATGTAAAAAGAATAAAGAAAGGGGGGAAGGAAATAAAAAACAAAAGAAAGGAAAAGAAACTAACAAATTGGCATCTTCGAGATTCTCAAGAAAAGGAAAAAGTTATTTAGAATTGTGAAAATATTTAAAAATAAAGGTTATTTTTAAAACATTAAGCAAAAATTAAATCGAGAGGAAATGAAAATTAGTTTATATTTCATTAATTTTATTTTAACGTCAGGCGAAAAAGATTAATAATGAATATCATGATTATCTTAAACAACTATTGCTATAGCGTTTTAAGTTACGCCCAGAAATTTTTAAAATGAAATTTAAGAGATGACAGCTTAGATTAGTTTATATAAATATTTAGTTTTTTTTTTTTTTACCCTAAACTTATTTAAACGATTGTTTAAATGGAATCATCTTTAGTATGATCAATTTAGCAGTTTTTAAAATTAAGAGATGAAGTAGCTCGGACGATTTTCGTCAAAAGATTCATTTTCCGTAACCACGATAGCCATTTTAACTCTAGCCATGCCTTAAATATATAGAGATAAATTTTAAAATGGAGCAATAACAACAACAATAATAATAATGAAATATTTACAATGATCACCTAAGTTATTTATTTTAATTGTGTCTGATTAAATCATATTCTAGAAAAAATGCACTTTTAAAAGTTGCATCTTTACTTCTGCAAGCACCATTCGAATCCTCCCACACAGCCACTTACATCCATAATACATCTATAAACATACATAAAAGTGTAAAAATGATCCATTAAACTTCTAGAAATATCCTACAGATATCTATTAGCATGACAAATGTCACTCTTTTTTACATTCATTAGATGTCTGTTACATATCCACTAAATCTCCAAATAATAATCGGACTTGTTAGATCTATTAACTATTGAAAATATCTAAATCTTGTTTTGATCTATCATGTTACATCTACTAGACATCGAAAAAAAAAAGTCTAAATTTTGTCTATATTTAAACATCTAAGAGATATCTATAAATAGTACAGGATATCCAGGACTTTTAATGGGCATATTCTTTAGATATTTTGTACCTTTTACGGATCATTGGATGTAAATTAGATATCTAATGGATATCAGTGCCTCTATGGGCTAGCTGTACATTGGAAATAAATGTAGAATATCATATATTATCCTAAATTAACTCAAAAAAAGAAAAAAATGCAATAGTTAAAAATATAGGCAGAGAAAATAAGTTCTTTAAACAAACAATTATACCTAAAAGTACATCGCCGAATTATGACAAAAACTTAAAAGTCTCCAAGGGGGTCATATACTAAAGCAGTAACACTAAATGGTTAATTTTCTCTCTGTTCTCCCCCCCCCCACCAAAGAAAAAAAAGTGTGTCTAGCTGTGAAACGTTAAAACAGATTTTGGACATATTATAAAAGAAATGATATGAAATATTGGGGTATTTCAACGTGATAATGCTGCAAAATGATAAATTGTGGAAAAGCTAAAATAGACGGGTAGATCCCAGCAGGGGTTAATGAGCGAAGCGAATCGAGGGGGGGGGAAGAAGCCCCCCTCGGGGGTTGATGAGCGGAGCGAGCACGAGGCAAAGCCTCCTATGGTCCAAGCGGCGGCGGCTGCTAAAAATTGACTTGTGAAGCTGATTTTTTTTTTCTATAGATAGAATTCATTGTTACAATGAAAATCTGATAGGGTTGCCTGGTTTAAAAGAAACAACCTCACTTCCGGTCACAATTTAAACGATTTTCGAACCCCACAAGTGCGAAGATGAAACCGGTGCTAAAATGTAGAGATTAATATGCTCTTTAAAATGACATAGGGTGGCCTGGTCAAAACCGTCAAGTTTCAGAGGTTGCCTCGATAATAGGGGTCAAATTTAAACGATTTTCGAACCCCACAAGTGTAAAGATGAAATCGGTGCTCAAATATAGAGCTTAATATGCATTTTAAAATGGCATAAGGTTGCCTGGTCAAATCTGTTAAGTAAAGCAGTCAACCAAAAAAAAATAGGCGAGTTTTGAAGATTTCTTAACGAAAAGTAAAAAAAAAATACGAATAGCATTAACAAAGAAAATGCATAAGATAAAAATTATATGAATATTTGAAAGGTGTGGCTGGTTCCAGAATGTACAGTATAGAAGTTATTTTAAAATGGCATATGTTTGCTTGGTAAAATTCGTAAAAAAATAGCGGTCAGTCTCCTAAAAGCTAAGGAATATTAAAGGTGTTTAATACAAAGGGAAACACACATGAAGACTACTTAAAAAAGGTTAAACACGAAATGATTAATATTTAAAATATGAAATTGCGAGCTAAATGTAGAACATACAACACTTTTCAATTTCCTTACGATTGGTGCTTCAAGCCTGTCAAGGTATAGCGGTCAGCTTAGAAAAGGAAGCAAGTTTCAATATTCGTTTATTTTATTTTTTTAATGATGTAAGAGATTTTAAAGCATAAAGAAAATTAAATTATTATGCGTAACCATTCTTTTTCTAATCTGTATAAAACTAATTTCAGCTCACGAGCTCGTTTTCTCCCCATTTTTCAATACTTAAAATATTCAAATTGTGTCAAAGTATTGAGAAGATAAATTCCCTGAAGAAATGTATGCGGCTGCTTCGTAGAATTTTATACGAAAATTTTGGGTTGTGCCGATTTTGTTATATTAAAAATTTGTCAATTTAAAAAAAAATTTCTCAATTAATTTTTTTATATCTAATTAAAAATCAATAATACCTTCTGCAAATTAATTATGGGTACAAATAAAGCGAAAAACATTTTTAAATAATCTGGTGTGTCACTCACACGACTTTCTCGTACCCTGAAATTTAATACTATAAGTACAGGTTGGAGATTTAGAGGTAAGATAACGATGTTATGTAAACTTATGTTAAACAATTCAAATTAGGTTTCGGAAGAGTTTTATATGATAACTAATTATGTGTGAGGGGGGCTGCCGCCCCCCTCAACCCCCCGTTTCATTAATGCACCTATATTTATATAAAATTTAATTCGGCTATTAAAAAATAATTCTGTTTTTAAAAAATAATTTATTAAAATTCTTTAAAAAAATTATCGTTTAAGATAATGCAGACGATTTCCATATTAGAGAAGTAGTATAACACTAAATATCCAAAAAATGTCCATTTTATTCTCAAAAAAAATAAAAGTTAAAAAAATCGATAACTTTAAATTATCGCAGATCGATGGTTCAACCATCCGTTTTAAAAGGTATTGGCGAGCTCTTTTGAAAGATACCCATGATGAAAATTTACTCCTCTCGAGGGAGGACTTTCCCCCCAGGGGGGGAGGCGAGGCTCCTATACATACACAAAATTTTTTCCCAGTTGACTATCTCTATTACAATATATATATATTCGTTTCATTTGGTTTAGTGCAGTCTATAGACGTTAAACTCTACTTACCTGCAATTTCCCCCATAGACGTAATGTATTAGAATTCTCTTGATTGTCCCTGTACACGAACCATTTGCTTGATCTTAAAGAAAAGCTTACTGTAGCATCTATATATGACACACATTTAGAATACCAAGTTTGGAATATCTGCTACTATTGGTTCTTGAGATATGCTGATAACAGACACACACACACACACACACAGACCATTTGCTAAAAACAGGATTTTCGTATTCAGGGGACCTCAAAACGTGTAAATATAACAAAATCTCGCGTTCGAAAATTTGACCCAAAAACAATACTTTCTCTACCTTATGGGTAAGAGAAAGTAAAAATTGATAAATTTTTCGCGTTTCTTAATAACCATGAAATAGTTTATAAAACTGAAATTTGAAAATCTTGCTGTAAATCTGAAATATATTTTTTTTTTCATTTTATTTAATTATTTATTTTGTATACTAACAGAATTTTTATTATGAATTTCTTGGGCATTATTACCTTCATTTCTGTTAACTTTTGCGGGCGTATTTTCTTATCTGTATCCGCATGCTATATTTTTAATTTTTACTATTAATTCGTTGTTTTTATGGGAAATGTTAGAACAGTTTCATTACAGTTTTTTTTATTTATTTCTTCTTTTTTAAATACTTTTTATGTTTTTTTCACATTGTATAAAAACCCTTCAAAATTAGCTTTTTTTTTTTTTTTTTTTTTTCTTTTTTCGAGGCAACCACTATTTCTCGAGATTTTCACCTGGCAACCCTATGATACTCTAAAGAGAATATTATTCTCTATATTTTATAAACGGTTTTATTTTTAAATATGTTAGGGTAAACAAACCGCTAAAATTCGCCGCCCCCCCCCCACACACATACACACTTTTCGTGGCAACCTCTTTTCTTGACGGTTTTGACCAGGCAACCCTATGCCATTTTAAAGACCATATTATTCTCTACATTTTAGCACCGGTTTCATCTTTACACTTGGGTAAATCATTTTTTACTTGGGTAAATAAATCGTAAAATACTTCCCCCTTTTTCGTGACAACCGCTGTTTCTTGACGGCTTTGACCAGGCAACCCTATGCCATTTTAAAGAGAATATTAACCTCTACATTTTAGCACCGGTTTCATCTTCACACTTGTGGGGTTCGAAAATCGTTTAAATTTGACCCCTATTTTTGAGGCAACCTCCGGGTCTTGACGGTTTCGACCAGGCAACCTTATACCATTTTAAAGAGCATATTAATCTCTACATTTTAGCACCGGTTTCATCTTTACACTTAGGTAAATCACTTTTTACTTGGGTAAATAAATCGTAAAATACGTCCACGTCCCTTTTTTTCGTGGCAACCTCTGTTTCTTCACGGCTTTGACCAGACAACCCTATGCCATTTTAAAGAGCATATTAATCTCTACATTTTAGCACCAGTTTCATCTTCACACTTGTGGGGTTCAAAAATCGTTTAAATTGTGACCGGAAGTGAGGTTGTTTCTCTTAAACTTGACGACTTTGACCAGGCAACCCTATGACATTTTCATTGTAACAATGAATGCTATCTATAGAAAAAAAAAATCAGCTTCACACCTTATAAAGTCAATTTTTTGCAGCCGCCGCTTGGACTACTAGTTCAAGGCAGAATTTAACATTTAGAAATTAGACACCTTGCAGTATCTCAAAGGAGAACTGCTAAAAAAAGAGGGGAAACTCAGAAACAGCAACTAAAGAAGTATCATGCAGATGCTGATTGGGCAGCAGCTAGAAGAGAAGAAAAACCTAAACAGGCATGAGCCAAACTTCAGGAACATGCTGGAAAAAGAGGCTGCTCGAAGACGAAAAGAAACTGCCGAAATGCGACGAGCCAGCTATCGTGCTGATGCTCAACAAAAGAGAGCTAGAGGACAAAAAGAAACCGAAGATGTACGATCCAGGTGTCAGGATCCCACTAGTTAAAGAGAGATTCTGTTCTGAAAGCTGCTAGACGGGAGGTGCCAGTTTCAATTTCAGATCATGGCCATCCATTCTGTGTTCTTCGTTGTTTTTCTCAAATATTCAAGTAAGTACTTCCTAGGATCCCTTAGAAAGGCCCTCTGTGGAGGATCTTCCGACCCGTCCCAGATCCTAAACGCACAAAATTAGCCTTAATCCATATGGCACCACATACTAAGTAAGATAACGAAACCAGTGCTCGTCACTCTTAAGGCTTTATTTTCAAAATATTTCTTTTTTTCACGTGGTATATTCATGTGTCATTATTATACTGCCGTCTATTTTATACACTGATCCTTCTAGTTGTCGATAGACACTTTTACTATTTCAATACGTTAAGCTTATTTATAAAATAATAATAATTAAACCTATATAAATGCACCAGTGTTCGTTATTCGAAAACGGATTTCATCAGTAGTCGTCAGTTGCTTGGACCAGTAATCGCCATGTCAATAAAACGTAAAAATTTGTTAAATAATCTGATTTAAAATGTGTTTTCACAAAATTTTATCAAACAAAATGTCTTTGGCACATACCTAATACCTAAATTTACCCTTAGACTTTAAAACACAGGGCATTTAGCAGTCCTTTAATCGAATACCACTTTTTTAAATAGAAAAATTCAGTAATATATTTTACTTTTTTCTTCTTTTCTTCTTTGGTTTTCTTTTCCGTTGCCTTATTTTTGTGATACTCTTTCCAAGGATTCGATGTGATCACACTCGGTAAAATTTCTTAGCTCTTTCTTTTTTCAGAAGGTGTAGATCCAGGGGGAAATAACGTATTTTTGAAGTGACTTTGTTAATGCACTAAAGTGAGGATAGGGTACAAATCTAGAGGGTGTTAAAGGAGAGTTGAACTCCGGAACTGGTAAAACTGATTTTGAGGTTGTCATGTTTTTTTAAACTTCTGACTCCAGAGATGAATCACTAGTGTTCTGAATTTTCAATGTCTCTTGCAGAACTTCCTTTTTTTTTTTCTTTTTTTTTTTTTTAATTCAGTATTTTTAAAGGATTCTCTTCCAATAACTGCAGCTGTAAAATCTATATCAATTTTTTCACCACTTATTGTGACAATGGGGGAAAAATACGAAAGGAATTTCGGCCCTGATTCTTCTTTAGTTACAGAAACGGCGTTTTGTATTTCTTCCATATTTCAAATACAGATGCATCTTCTATATTATTTTTTCAAAAAATAGATGGTTTGAGCAAGTGTAGTTTTTCTTGCCCAATCACATCTTCCAAAACTTCTAAGGCAACAGTTGCTTTTTTCCATTCTGTTACTGACCTTCTTGACTGTAGATGGTGGTGTTGTCGTCGAGTATGACAAAGTGCAGAAGTGATAAAAATAGAAAAAAAAAGAATAACGAAAAAAGGGAGATAAAAACTAAATATTGCCAAAAGCGTGGATCACAGTCTTGGCAATGTCTATGGCTCTTTCTGTGTATAAAATGTCCATGTTGAAGTCATTGTCTATCTTGAAGAGGGCACCAGCAATGGATTTGCAGCTAAAAAGGTGTTTGGGATCCAGTTGCCTGCATTCCACTTATGTCCTGGAACCATCGGGCAGAATCTTCATGCCCTTAAAGTGCTTTGTCCTTAGTCTTGTTATGGTGGTTGTTATTTCTCGGTCGTAATTTAATTCTGGCAGCGAGAATTTTTTCTTTGGGTTTCAGCAGAGCTTCCGTTTTACGACTGCGTTTGCATAAAAAACCGTAGTAGATAGAGTTACAGGCTCGAGTGTTCTGGCTTCTTTGGCAAGGAAATCGGCCGCCTCATTCCCTTCGATATCTACATGGGCAGGAATCCACTGAAGGATACATGATTTGCCCATAGCTCCAATGGAGAACAGAAGAGAGTTGATTTCTTGGGTGAGCCTTATTTTCCCTTCCTTGATGGCTTCGAGAGTAGATCTGCAATCCGAGAACACAAGGATGCCGTCGGAGTTAGCAATGTTTGTCTATGCAAGGTAAATTTCTAAGGCTGTCCTAGTTGCTATTAGTTCACACGTAAAGTTGGATGCAATTTGCCCTGCTGAGACCCTGTGCTTTGAAGTTGTATTATCTGGGTACTTAAGAAAGACACCAGAACCACCCCTATTGCAATCTGAGTCTGAAGAGCTGTCGGTGTAGGCAGTTACTAGACGAGGCATCATAAGGCTAAGTATCGTATCCATGCCTTTCTTTTTAATTATGTTTAGGTTCCTTTTTCGTGCACAGCTCAAGCAAGTTTAAAATTATTTTGACAGGGGGAGGTGGTTTCACTGGAAAGCAAGGTTCCTGAATGATATCAATTACTTGTGTTTTTCAAGTTAATGTCGTTTCTTATGTCGTTACCAAACTGAAGTGTTGAAGATCTCTTCAGCCTATTTTTAGCTGTCCAGGAGCGGAAAGTGATGTTGGAGATATGTTATTTGTTGCAGCTTCTGATTTTGTTTGTAAATTTGATGGTGGCAAGTTTCCTCCTACTTTCCAATTATGGTAGGCCACACTCATTTTCAGCCGTCGCATTACTTGTCGGGGACACAGCTCCGATGATAATTTTGGACGCCTTGTATTGAACAGAGTTGATTTTGTCTGTTGAGGTGGAAGCTGATGGAGCCCATACGGGTTCTGCGTATTCGAGGATAGGTCTTATTAGTACAGTATAGGTGTTTAAAAGTGTCTTTGGTTTAGAACAACAAGTCGATTCGCGGAGTTTTCGAAGGACACTGAGCTTTTTCAGAGCTTTTTGAGAGAGATTCTCGATATGCTTGGTAAACCTCAGCTCCGCATCTAACATCAAGCCGAGTATTTGGGATGGGAAATTTTGTCAACTATTGAGTTGCTTATCTTTATTTTGGGGAGAAAGGTTGCTCTGTTCCTCCTGTCAGTAGAAAACTCACAGATTTTTTTTTTCTGGATTTATCAACAGTTTCAACTGTTTAGCCCAGTCTTCAATATGAGACAGATTGCCATTCAGTACATTTTCAGAGATTGTGATATCAGTATGTGAGTGCCAAATGGGAATGTCATCTGCGTAGCAGGCAATTTCTGCTTCATTTACAATGTGATCATGAACAGTGTTCATGTAGAGGAGAAAAAGGAGTGGGATAAGGACCGATCCCGGAGGGACGCCTGCCCAAGATCTAAGTGTCTTAGAGAACTTTCCATTAACTCTCCCAACAAACCCTCTATCTCTTAGAAATTCGTTGATCCATAATAGGATGTTACCTGAGATACCTGCCGTATGTATAATTTCAATGAGTTTTTGTCTCCATACTCTGTCGAAGGCCGCTGACAGGTCAAGTAAAACGGCCGTAGTTTTTTTTTTTTTTTTTTTTTTTTTTTTTTTATATGAGGTTTCTCTTGAAGTCCATCTATGATTGATAGAACCAGGCAGAAAAGTTGGTCAACAGTGCTATGCTGGGCTCTATGATGTGTTTGGTAAAAATGTAATATTTTCCGCTTGATGAGCCAATTGAAGATTCTAGAATGAATTATTTTTTCCATAGCCTTACATAAGGTGCTTGTTAGGGATATGGGCCGGTAATTTTTACAGCTTGCTGCTTCCTTGCCAAGTTTAAGAACTGGGACAATGATAGACATTTTCCAGATAGTGGGTAGTTTGCCAGTAGTCCAAGATAGGTTGAAAATCTGGAGAAGAATACTTCTGGCAAGAACACCAAAGTGCTTGATCATTGATTCGAAGATGAGGTCGATACCGGGGGACTTCTTAGGGTCAAGACTGTAGATATTTTCTGTAAAAACATATTTTTAAATATTTCAAATAATATAACAATATGTATGCCAGACAGGCAAAGTACAGTCCCTTAAGCATATATATATATACACAGGAGAGTTAAAAAAATACTTTTTCCAACTGTAGTTTTTCTTGTCCTCTTACTAAAACTACCGAAACTAACCATAAACACGATTTTTATATATTAGTCATATTTCTTGCTCATAATTTGAAACATTTGAAGCGGTAAAAAATTCTGCACTGTTTTCTATCCTACACAAAGTACGCTGCTTTAGATATTTCTCTAAATGCGTCTTCACTTTAAGAAAGAAAAACTACAAAAGCAGTTTTTTTTTTCTTTTTTTTTTAACTTCTTTGTAGAAAAGTAAAAATAATTTAACACGAATGATAAGTCACATTTTTACATTGCTGCACTGCATTTTCCCAGGTAAAAAAAATAACATACGTTTCAATGTTATGTATTACTGAATTTATGCGATTCTAAATGCATAGTACACTGCGGTCTATATCTATCGCAAGTATCATAAAAAGAAAAAAAAATCATTTATTCTAAAAGCCGAAAATAGGGGAAAATAAAAATTAATTTCAATTATTATTACTATTATATAACATCATAAAACTTTTAGCATTTCAATAAAATTTATTAATTGCCTCATGGACTTATTCATATTTTTTCTAGTATTTCATGTGATGTTTGGTTTCATCTAATGCAATGTTTGAAAAGTTTTCAGTATCTATACATATATATTTATAAATCACTTTATTTCTACTATCTTATACATTCATTTCTATTAAATCATTAAATTAAGAACTTAATATTAAAAATATTCATTTAAGCAAAGAAGTAACTTATTTTTATCTTATACAAGAACCTACCTCGTTGCAAACGACCTCTGTGTGATATTTATTCCCATGCGACAACTCTCATTTTAACCATTAACTATTCTTCTTATCAATGAAAAAAGGAAAGTGCTTTAGGCAATTGCTTTTGTGTACCAGAATTGACCACACAAGTCTCCTACATGATTTACTTATGCAGACAAATTGGCGTATATAGTCACAATTCTCAATACACTGGATCCGTTTCGTTCCAAGTTCCAAGAAAAGCCCTTGATGTTAAAAACAACTTGACCAAGAAGAAAGAAGATTAGATTCTAGATTCCTTCAAATTTTAGTTAGGGCATACACAAAGCAAAACAACGGGGGGGGGGTTCTGTATTAAAAATGCGCATCATAATATTTATATGGTTTCAAATTTTACTTATTTATTTATTTATTTGTTTTATTAAACAAATAATTATTACTTATTTTTTTATTTGTTTTACGAAACAACTGTTGAAATACATGAAAGCGGGAAATTTTTATAACCATTTTCATCTTAGAAAGCTCCTAAAACTAAAATTAGAATTTTACAAAAATGATGATTATTCCACTAAACGCTGCCTTAAATATTTCAAAAAGTTATTTATATTACATGGTTATCGTTTCTCGTAACTAAACATTTACTGAATCTATATAAAATATTTTCAAAATCGTAAATATTTATTTAAAAAAAGCATCCAATAAAATACAGACAATTTATGAATATTTCGTAAAATATACACTTAACGAGATTTTGCCATTCTTTGATAACATAATTTCCATAAAACTTTAAATGTAATTAAATATCACTATAATATTACACTCAAATTGCAAATTAATATATGTACAAATGCTTTCAAAGCTGCTAGGCAGGAAGCGCTGGGTTCGATGACATAAAAATGACTTCATCCCAGGTCGATGACATAAAAAAATTTAATTTTTCTATTCCCCCCGCCTTCAGCCCCCGAAATATGTGTGACACTGTATTCTTTTTATAAACAGCAAGTGACTATTACACAAAATTTCGTTAAAATCAACAAGAAAGTGATATAAAAACAATTATTCTCTTTCAATCCGCTCCCAGACCCCCCCCCCCTTCTCCCAGGTATATACTAAGTGAAAGTGGTACCAATTTAATTGATTGAAATTTCTAAAAATGTATTATGAAAAATCATTCTTTAAATTCATTATTTGACGTTTATTGTTTTTGCGATTTGCAAATTGCAAAAGTGCCCTTTTTTCCGGGTGCCTTTTTTTCTGGTGCTCTTTTTACCAGTGCCTTTTTTTTCCCTAGTGTGCTTTTTTCCCGGGATTCATTTTGCGCCGTTATTCTCTTTTCTGTCCTTTTCTTTTTCTACTTTCCTTTTCATATTTCAGACAGAAATATTTAATATGAGTTTGAATATCTTTTTACGCTCAAGTTCGTGTAAAAAAGAACTATGCTCAACAGAAGTTCATAATTTAAAAAACGAGCGAAGTTCAACTCAGAACTCAAAATTTTTGAGCTAAACTCATGAACGCGTTCGGGCACAACACTGCCTCTTTCCTTAGTCGTTTGCTTTACGTTGACACCATCCAATTGTCATTTAATGCATACTTCATTTATTTCGCTTCCCCCTACTCTTCACCGAACACTTGAAATCGAACTGTTTTTGTGTGATGCTTTTAAGCATCACACAAAACAGGACACATGCTTTTAATCATCTCAAAAAGGCATGTTAATTTCATTTTTTTGAAGGCAGTGTAACTATGTTAACCCTTTCCGACCCGAAACATTCCCCCCTTAAAACATTACATTCTTCTGCTTTTGCAAACTGAAAGAAAAATATGGACTATAACCGACGTTTGTTGATAGAAAATTGTACTTTACACTTTCTGCTAATTAGCTAGATCTTATTACTTACAACTTTGAATAAACACCATAAAATGCAATAAACTCGCAACAATTGTTTCGGGTCGAAAAAACACACGACCCTTCATCAGGCGAACAAAGTAAGCACGAGTGCTGCAGTCAAAGCGGCAACGCACGTAAGTAATTTTGCTCGTAAGTAATTTTGCGAGTGTCTCCTATTTCTTTTTATTGCTGTTATTTGTTAATTTATGCTATTTTCTTCTCGATTTTGAGCCTCTCATTTCATATTTTCATTTTACCGTTTGTGTTCCACTTGTTTAATTATTTCTTTATCTCCCTTTACTCCTCCCCCTTTTATTCGTTTTAACTCCGCCTTCTTTAAGTTTCGAGTTGTTTAATTGTTAATTTATGCTCATTTCTTCCCATTTTTGAGCCTCTCATTACATATTTTTATTTTATCGATTGTTTTCTAATTAATTATTACATTCTTGTTTTTGAAACTCCCCCCCCCCTTTTTATTTTTGTTTTTTAAACTCCGCCTTCTTTAAGTTTTTACTTGTTTAATTGTTAATTTTTGCTAATTTCTTCTCATTTTTGAGCCTCTAATTTCATATTTTTATTTTAGGTGCGTTGCCGCTTTGACTGCAGCACTCGTGCTTACTTTGTTCGCCTGATGAAGGGTCGTGTGTTTTTTCGACCCGAAACAATTGTTGCGAGTTTATTGCATTTTATGGTGTTTATTCAAAGTTGTAAGTAATAATTTTTACAACGCCAGTTTTGTGATGCTTCTTTATTAAATTAGCTAGATCGATCGTTCATTTCCTGATTTTATTACATACGACTGCTCCAGATGCAAAAATGTAAGTGGATGTCGTGGACGTCTAACCCGCACGATCGTACGGCCTGGGTCGGAAAGGGTTAGAAAGCGTTTAACTGAAATCCTTACCATAGGCCGTAATGATAAGAAAACTTTGGTGTGTCCCTGCATACGATTCCTAAACAATATAGGCACCAAAAACTGTACAGCTATTTACATATAGCGCCTGACCGTGTGTAACTAATTTTCAAGTCAATCCTGGGATTTTTACGGTTGCTATTGCGGCACAAACATATTCTGTCCATAGGCCATAACGACAAGAAAAACTGTGGTGTGTCCTTGTACACGAACTACACATCGAAAACTATACAGATAATTTCTGTGCGGTTAATGAACATGTGTACGAAACTGTAGAGTGATTTTTGCGGTCGCTGTCGAGAGACATAGCTCCATAGATAAAACTCAAGAACTTTTTGAGTCTCCATGGAGGCCTCCACTGACGTTTCGGCAATGAATATAATTGGGTGAACATTATGAGCCTAATATGAAACAAAATATTTTCAACTTCATACCTTAAAGCTCAACTGTTTTTAATTATTGCTCATCGGTATAAGCAAATGCTCTTTCAAAACATTTTTATGCTTTTTAGCTGCTGTTTATGAAATTTCTATAATGCGGAGCCATTCCATATGCATTTAATACTGAAAATCACACAATATGTTAAAAAACAGTAACTATATATTAATTCGGTATTTCTTAAGATGTAGGAATTGTAACACATTAACTAAATTTTAACACATTTACGACCCACTGGTGGATCATAGTTTTTTTCTTTTTTTTTTTTCCTTGTGATCCACCAGTGGGTCATAGCAAACCTATTTACGTTAATAGCTGCATATACCACTCGTGGGACAGTTTTTTCCGCAGTTATTTATGGGGATATAAATTTCTTGAATCAGAATAAACGAAATATCAATTTTCGCAGACAGTGTATTAAAGTAGTGAAGTTTGCTTTTCATCAAAACATGAAAAAATAGCAAATTAAAAAATTTTACAGACAAATGTAAATAACGTCTTTAGTCAAAACCAAAAAAAATTTTTTTTCCCCCCGCAAAGAGCTTAAATTGTATGTTCATTATGTATTCGCTGATAGAGCGTAGTGGGGTTTTGGGAGAAGTGAACACTGCAGGCAGAACAAATATTAACCCGTTAACGCCCGAATTAATTTTGCAAAATATTATTAGCTGATTATTTCACTTCTAAATGAATACAGACAACTGTCAGTAAAATCTCTGAAGAAGAATCTCTGATAGAAAAACTTTGAGATAAAAGATTAATTTCCTGTTATATGTTGACAAGGATCTCGAAATTAAAGTATTATAATATATATTATTATTCAACTTTATTTAAGTTAGTATACCTGCGCAAAAAGCAAATATATGTGCGGCGAATGAAAAATCATAAAATGAATATCCAAATTATGAAATAATTAATAGTAGGCACATAAAACTTTCGGGGATCATTTAAAGTGACGCTATAAACTGTCACTAAAAAGCAGAAATCATTCCAAGAAACCACAAAAAATATACGTGCCGTTTTATTAGCCGCCCTCAAATGAGGACACTGGGCGCTAACGGGTTAAGTAAGGTAACGACACCAGTGTTAGCCACCCACACAAAAGACATGTTAAAATAGGCGCATAATAGTATTTATGAATGTGAATGCGCCCGTACTAGATTCCCTAGAGCTGGAGAATCTAGCTCGAGCGGATTCATAGTGGTTAATAAACGGCTATTTTAATATGTCTTTTGTGAGTGTGGCGAACACAGGTGTCTTTACCTTATCGGTATATCTAAAAGTCACAGAAAAAACAAATATATTATTCAAAATTATTCACCGTACCACTATGTGGTTTTCACTGGTATACGCAAAAAAGCATGGGACTTATAAAGTGTTATATATATATATATATATATATATATATATATATATATATTATATAATATTACATTTTTCTCACTAACAGATCCGCTGTTTTCAAAATATCCTCTCATATTTTAAACAGATTCACCTTCTTAAATGACACTATATTGCAGAAGCGGAATAATCTGACTTTGACATGTTGCATATAATTTCAGTTATTGTCCAATATATAAATTAAACATCCGTTGCTTACTATTGCTGTTAATAATATCATGATTTTCTTTTTAGAAAAATTAAGAAATAAAGCATTTTTAGCTAGCTTTATTATGAGAATCCTCAATGTGCAACCGTCACTTTGAGCATTTCTCGTCCTTCCGAAATTTTCCTCCAACCCGTATCTCCGAAGAATACTCAAGTACTTTCCATCAATTTGACGCAAAGGTTAGTGGGATGAGATAACTGTGAAGAAAGTCTACTCACAACCGCTAATCTTTGAATAGAAGTATCTGACATGATGTTTTTATATCCACAAAACAGATTCCACTGCCGAAAATTTTCCGCATCTTTTTGATTTTACTGCCCTCTACGGTAACCTTACGTTTTGTCGTTAAGAGTAAAATGAAAATTTCCAAAAGTTCAAAGTAAAGTTGCATTGTTCTCTGGAAACGGAGTTCTTCATTTATAAAAGTAAAATTTCACAGAAAAGTGCGAGTAAATTTCAGGACACATTTTTACAGTGCAATTACAGTTCCAGAAATAAGGTTTGAATAGATATACAGCTGATACAATTCTTTCACTCTGGTATTTTTATTACCAGTAGCTTCTTTCTATGCAGTAGCTTCTAAAAGAGTTTTATTTATTTATTTATTTTTACACATTAGAATATTTTTATTTTTATGAGGAAATAAAAATGCTACCGTTATAGTTTTTAAAAGAGTTTATTTACACAATATGATATTGTTGTTTTTGTGAGGAAATAGATTTACTAAATAAAATACGGTTCATATAAATACCTCTCACAGAACGCAATGCTTTGTGATTCTTTCAGGGTCCCTGTATTCAAACCAGTAGTGGAATTTACTTCATTTTCAGTTGGGAACATCCCGTAATTAATTGGAATAACATATCACTTTCAAAGAATCCCATGATTTTTTCCGGGATTTAGCGCGCGGGCATACACACAAATAGTCATAAAAAATTTTCACCTTTGCTGGAAAGTGTAAAATATTTTCAGCTTTAAAATCTTATATTTTCCACTTTTTCTCGTACAGGGATATTTTTAGTTTTATAAATTGATATTACTCTTTCGGTCATAGAGATTGTGAAAGTTATAAAACGTTTTTATAAATTACCTTTTAGGTTTATAAAAATTTAAATACACGTGTATTGAAATAACGCAATAAGAAATATAAAAAGTTCTGGATTTTTTTAATGCTTCCTACTAATTAAGTTTTATTTTTTTCCGTCGACTTTATATTATGATAATTTAAAAAATATTCTATAGTCCGGTCAATCTAGACATTCGGTGATACGTAAAGTTACAACAAGCTGATAATCAGTATAATTGTTCAAAATATAATTACAAATAAAATTTAAATTCCCCACCATTCCGGTGTATGGGAAAAATTTTACTCAAGGTCAAAAGTAAAAAAAATGCGTTTTTCGCGATTTTCAGCAAAACGGTAAGTTTTATCATAAAAATACCTCAGACAAAAATTGTCGATCATAAAATTATCTACAAAAAATGTATCAATACTTTTTTTTCCTACGAGCCACCGTTTCTGAGATATTACGATCCTAAAAGTTGTAATCGACATAATATGCACACGTTTCCACGCCACCTATGAGGTAGTGTACTTAGCGCGTTTTTTTAACGTGGTTTCCCCAGTAGGCCTATTCCACGAGTCAATTATGATCCTGTTTAATTTGTAACTATTGCAAAATAACGGAAATTAGCAAATATTGTAATAAATAAAAGCGATGTCAATTAAAAAAAGAAATGAAGCTTATTCGTCTGATTCAAATTCTTCTTGTTCTTCTTCTTGATCTTCTTCTGGTTCTTGTTCTTCTTCCTCCTCTTCTTCATCTTCATTTTGAGAGCAAGTAAATTGCGTTAATAGCGACGTATCGCATGTCATCTCGTTAGAATCAAACGAATCCTCCACTGTTGGTGATTCAACATTAGAACACGACCGGCCTTGACAATTTGTACATTCCAGAGAGCAAAACAGTCCAAAACTTTTTTGCAACCACATTTAGCGCTGCATCCCTTTTTGCAGTTGCAAAAAATTGGGTTCAACAGTTTTTCCGGCGCAGGTGGGAGTAAAGTTTGAACTGGTTCTAATGTATTGTTGACCAACTTCCAACCCCACTTTTTAGGGTCTAGCTGATAACCAAGCCACACTCGAACTTGATAATATACCCGAAAAAGATGTTGATGAGCAGCATCTGAGGTTGGAGGAAGACAAGCTAATTGAACTTGTTTTATTATTTTTAGTATTTTTAACGAAACATGCATATCGATACTTATCTAAGCAGGTAGTTTTTTTAGGAGCTCCGTACATAGAAAGAAGAAAGCGAATGCCGTTGGTGATGACTTCTTGTTGAGTTGAATTACTGTTTTTAAAAACTTGAGCACATTGAACTAAATCTTGTTTTTCAAACATTTTGAAAACTGTTGTTTTACCTCTCCTGTAAAATGCAGATGTCGTATCACAGCTAGTTATTGCGTGTTAAAGTAGTACATGATTATGACTCTTTGCAAAAGTAGATAAACTTTTTGAAGAATACATTTCCGATTGATGTTGAGCTTTTCCTGGTAATTTAAGAAGAAAATAGTTTTTGCAGTTGGAGTTCGAGCAGTGAGTAATACGAGTAAGTCTTCATCTTCCCCAACAACAACAGTTATATTTGTCACATTGAATTGCTCTATTGCTGATTCAATAATCAGTACATCAGCATCATTATTAGCTTGTTTTACCAATATATTTTCAGCAGTAAACTTTTCTTTCAACATTCAAATGAACCGAGACTTGTTGTGAGTATTTGTAAGAAATTTCTGTTGACTGGTTGGAACTGTTATGAATTCATCAAATAAAATATCAGAAGATGAAGATGTTGCTAAAGTTCGACGACGTTGTTCTGCAGCTTTGATATTTCTCGTGTAATCATTGTAGCCATCAAATACGACAGACAACCTCTCACCAAAACAAGTTATGTAGGATCCTCCTATCGTTTCCCTCTTATCCTATTTTATAGAATAGATTCGTTTTCTCTCCACCTCCGAGTCATATGACCCGTCTTTAATCCTTGGCTAAGCAGTAGCCACGCACACAATTGAACAGGGGACAGATGTTGTCTCGAGGTTACACTGGTGTATAAATGAAGGGACTGGGTTTCATTTTACCTGATAGTCTTATAGTTATAACTTATTTATATTTTATATTTTAAGTGTAAGTTACAATGACCGATAGAAAAATAGTTTAACATATATTAAAACTCTAGAGATGTATATACGTGGCGTACTCATGCATATTATTGACCATTACAACTTTTTACAACTTTTTGGATCGTAATATCTCAGAAACGGTGGCTCGTAGGAAAAAAAGAATTGATACATTTTTTGTAGATAATTTTATGATCTACAATTTTTGTCTGAGGTATTTTTATGATAAAACTTACCGTTTTGCTGAAAATCGCGAAAAACTCTTTTTTTTTTTTTTAACCTTTGACCTTGAGTAGAATTTTTTCCATACACCGGAATGGTGGGGAATTTCAAAATTTTATTTGATGCGACAGGACCAAATGAATAATATTAATTTGTAACACTAACAATATTCCCACATAAAAATGAAAACATTGAAAATATATATATAATTTGAATAATTTTATACCTTTCTAACACTCAGCAAACAAAAGATAGATGAAAATACCAACATCTAATTAAATTTTAAATGAGATTTATTTCGAATAAAATTATTGTCACGGTGATAATTTTATATATATATATATATATATATATATATATATATATATTAATTTTAGTTTGTAAAACGTTTATATAAACATAAAATATATATTTGTAAAACTGAAAAAAACTGCTTAAAACGTAAAAATTTTGTTGTAAAACGGAAAGTTTCCATCCTTAAAACATGCATATTTAAAACGGCCTAACTGTTGGAAAAAAGAGAGAGGGTGAGGGAGAAAGAAATCACTTCAAAAAAAAAAAAAAAAAAAAAAAAAAAAATCGGAGAAGTAGCGCCAATTCTGATGCCAGTACATTTTCCTTTTTCCACAGATTTTAAAATTACAATGTGAAAAGAATTCCCTTAAAATCCTAATTTCATTAAAAAGTAACATAACTGCCAA